>OW052222.1:64027415-64573508 GCA_932526605.1 Nephrotoma flavescens | reverse complement strand
TTTCAAATAAAAGTGCATTTGTCCGGATAAAAAAATAGCCGATTTCAATCGACGATTACACGAAAAACTGGTTGTTGTTTCGGTCCAATTTAAACGGATTATTATTCAAAATTAAATAACCTTTCATAATTGGTACAAATGTTCTATGATTTGAAACAAAAAAAATTTTGGTTTCAAATAAAAGTGCATTTGTCCGGGTAAAAAAAACAGCTGATTTCAATCGACGATTACACGAAAACTGATTGTTGTTTCGGCCCAATTTAAACGGATTATTGTTCAAAATTAAATAACCTTTCATAATTGGTACAATATTCTATGATTTGAAACAAAAAAATTTTGGTTTCAAATAAAAGTGCATTTGTCCGGGTAAAAAAACAGCCCATTTCAATCGACGATTACACGAAAACTGATTGTTGTTTCGGCCCAATTTAAACGGATTATTGTTCAAAATTAAATAACCTTTCATAATTGGTACAATATTCTACGATTTGAAACAAAAAACATTTTGGTTTCAAATAAAAGTGCATTTGTCCGGGTAAAAAAACAGCCGATTTCAATCGACGATTACACAAAAACTGGTTGTTGTTTCGGCCCAATTTAAACGGATTATTATTCAAAATTAAATAACCTTTCATAATTGGTACAATATTCTATGATTTGAAACAAAAAACATTTTGGTTTCAAATAAAAGTGCATTTGTCCGGGTAAAAAAACAGCCGATTTCATTCGACCATTACACGAAAACTGGTTGTTGTTTCGGCCCAATTTAAACGGATTATTGTTCAAAATTAAATAACCTTTCATAATTGGTACAATATTCTATGATTTGAAACAAAAAAATTTTTGGTTTCAAATAAAAGTGCATTTGTCCGGTAAAAAAACAGCCGATTTCAATCGACGATTACACGAAAACTGATTGTTGTTTCGGCCCAATTTAAACGGATTATTGTTCAAAATTAAATAACCTTTCATAATTGGTACAATATTCTACGATTTGAAACAAAAAACATTTTGGTTTCAAATAAAAGTGCATTTGCCCGGGTAAAAAACAGCCGATTTCAATCGACGATTACACAAAAACTGGTTGTTGTTTCGGCCCAATTTAAACGGATTATTATTCAAAATTAAATAACCTTTCATAATTGGTACAATATTCTATGATTTGAAACAAAAACAATTTTGGTTTCAAATAAAAGTGCATTTGTCCGGGTAAAAAAACAGCCGATTTCAATCGACGATTACACGAAAACTGATTGTTGTTTCGGCCCAATTTAAACGGATTATTGTTCAAAATTAAATAACCTTTCATAATTGGTACAATATTCTACGATTTGAAACAAAAAACATTTTGGTTTCAAATAAAAGTGCATTTGTCCGGGTAAAAAAACAGCTGATTTCAATCGACGATTACACGAAAACTGATTGTTGTTTCGGCCCAATTTAAACGGATTATTGTTCAAAATTAAATAACCTTTCATAATTGGTACAATATTCTATGATTTGAAACAAAAAAAAATTTGGTTTCAAGTAAAAGTGCATTTGTCCGGATAAAAAAACAGCCGATTTCAATCGACGATTACACGAAAACTGATTGTTGTTTCGGCCCAATTTAAACGGATTATTGTTCAAAATTAAATAACCTTTCATAATTGGTACAATACTCTATGATTTGAAACAAAAAACATTTTGGTTTCAAATAAAAGTGCATTTGTCCGGGTAAAAAAACAGCCGATTTCAATCGACGATTACACGAAAACTGATTGTTGTTTCGGCCCAATTTAAACGGATTATTGTTCAAAATTAAATAACCTTTCATAATTGGTACAATATTCTACGATTTGAAACAAAAAACATTTTGGTTTCAAATAAAAGTGCATTTGTCCGGGTAAAAAAACAGCCGATTTCAATCGACGATTACACAAAAACTGGTTGTTGTTTCGGCCCAATTTAAACGGATTATTATTCAAAATTAAATAACCTTTCATAATTGGTACAATATTTTATGATTTGAAACAAAAAAAAATTTGGTTTCAAATAAAAGTGCATTTGTCCGTGTAAAAAAACAGCCGATTTCAATCGACGATTACACGAAAACTGATTGTTGTTTCGGCCCAATTTAAACGGATTATTGTTCAAAATTAAATAACCTTTCATAATTGGTACAATATTCTATGATTTGAAACAAAAAAAATTTGGTTTCAAATAAAAGTGCATTTGTCCGGGTAAAAAAACAGCGGATTTCAATCGACGATTACACGAAAACTGATTGTTGTTTCGGCCCAATTTAAACGGATTATTGTTCAAAATTAAATAACCTTTCATAATTGGTACAATGTTCTATGATTTGAAACAAAAAAAATTTGGGTTTCAAATAAAAAGTGCATTTGTCTGGGTAAAAAAATAGCCGATTTCAATCGACGACTACACGAAAACTGGTTGTTGTTTCGGCCCAATTTAAACGGATTATTGTTCAAAATTAAATAACGTTTCATAATTGGTACAATGTTCTATGATTTGAAACAAAAAAAATTTTGGTTTCAAATAAAAGTGCATTTGTCTGGGTAAAAAAATAGCCAATTTCAATCGACGACTACACGAAAACTGGTTGTTGTTTCGGCCCAATTTAAACGGATTATTGTTCAAAATTAAATAACCTTTCATAATTGGTACAATATTCTATGATTTGAAACAAAAAAAATTTGGTTTCAAATAAAAGTGCATTTGTCCGGGTAAAAAAACAGCTGATTTCAATCGACGATTACACGAAAACTGATTGTTGTTTCGGCCCAATTTAAACGGATTATTATTCAAAATTAAATAACCTTTCATAATTGGTACAATGTTCTATGATTTGAAACAAAAAAAATTTTCGTTTCAAATAAAAGTGCATTTGTCCGGGTAAAAAAACAGCTGATTTCAATCGACGATTACACGAAAACTGATTGTTGTTTCGGCCCAATTTAAACGGATTATTGTTCAAAATTAAATAACCTTTCATAATTGGTACAATATTCTATGATTTGAAACAAAAAAATTTTGGTTTCAAATAAAAGTGCATTTGTCCGGGTAAAAAAACAGCTGATTTCAATCGACGATTACACGAAAACTGATTGTTGTTTCGGCCCAATTTAAACGGATTATTGTTCAAAATTAAATAACCTTTCATAATTGGTACAATACTCTATGATTTGAAACAAAAAAATTTTTGGTTTCCAATAAAAGTGCATTTGTCCGTGTAAAAAAACAGCCGATTTCAATCGACGATTACACGAAAACTGATTGTTGTTTCGGCCCAATTTAAACGGATTATTGTTCAAAATTAAATAACCTTTCATAATTGGTACAATATTCTATGATTTGAAACAAAAAAAATTTGGTTTCAAATAAAAGTGCATTTGTCCGGGTAAAAAAACAGCCGATTTCAATCGACGATTACACGAAAACTGATTGTTGTTTCGGCCCAATTTAAACGGATTATTGTTCAAAATTAAATAACCTTTCATAATTGGTACAATATTCTACGATTTGAAACAAAAAACATTTTGGTTTCAAATAAAAGTGCATTTGTCCGGGTAAAAAAACAGCCGATTTCAATCGACGATTACACAAAAACTGGTTGTTGTTTCGGCCCAATTTAAACGGATTATTATTCAAAATTAAATAACCTTTCATAATTGGTACAATATTCTATGATTTGAAACAAAAAACATTTTGGTTTCAAATAAAAGTGCATTTGTCCGGGTAAAAAAACAGCCGATTTCATTCGACCATTACACGAAAACTGGTTGTTGTTTCGGCCCAATTTAAACGGATTATTGTTCAAAATTAAATAACCTTTCATAATTGGTACAATATTCTATGATTTGAAACAAAAAAATTTTTGGTTTCAAATAAAAGTGCATTTGTCCGGGTAAAAAAACAGCCGATTTCAATCGACGATTACACGAAAACTGATTGTTGTTTCGGCCCAATTTAAACGGATTATTGTTCAAAATTAAATAACCTTTCATAATTGGTACAATATTCTACGATTTGAAACAAAAAACATTTTGGTTTCAAATAAAAGTGCATTTGCCCGGGTAAAAAACAGCCGATTTCAATCGACGATTACACAAAAACTGGTTGTTGTTTCGGCCCAATTTAAACGGATTATTATTCAAAATTAAATAACCTTTCATAATTGGTACAATATTCTATGATTTGAAACAAAAAAAATTTTGGTTTCAAATAAAAGTGCATTTGTCCGGGTAAAAAAACAGCCGATTTCAATCGACGATTACACGAAAACTGATTGTTGTTTCGGCCCAATTTAAACGGATTATTGTTTAAAATTAAATAACCTTTCATAATTGGTACAATATTCTACGATTTGAAACAAAAAACATTTTGGTTTCAAATAAAAGTGCATTTGTCCGGGTAAAAAAACATCCGATTTCAATCGACGATTACACAAAAACTGGTTGTTGTTTCGGCCCAATTTAAACGGATTATTATTCAAAATTAAATAACCTTTCATAATTGGTACAATGTTCTATGAGTTGAAACAAAAAAAATTTTGGTTTCAAATAAAAGTGCATTTGTCCGGGTAAAAAACAGCTGAGTTCAATCGACGATTACACGAAAACTGATTGTTGTTTCGGCCCAATTTAAACGGATTATTGTTCAAAATTAAATAACCTTTCATAATTGGTACAATATTCTATGATTTGAAACAAAAAAAAATTTTGGTTTCAAATAAAAGTGCATTTGTCCGGGTAAAAAAACAGCCCATTTCAATCGACGATTACACGAAAATTGGTTGTTGTTTCGGCCCAATTTAAACGGATTATTGTTCAAAATTAAATAACCTTTTATAATTGGTACAATATTCTATGATTTGAAACAAAAAAAATTTGGTTTCAAATAAAAGTGCATTTGTCCTGGTAAAAAAACGGCCGATTGAAGTTTTATTTTCAACCGATGGTTGTCCTTGAAATATGGGCCATCCATTTATTCATCCGTACGGATTTAAGTACGTGGTTGTTTTTTAAATAAGCTAATAATTAATTTAATTTTTTCAACATTTTGTCTTGATACTCGATATTTTTGTGGTTTGCGGAATCTTCTTGATATTCTTAACATGAAGATAGCTCTCAGTTGTTGAACTAACCGAAAGTATGATGTTGAATTTTCAATTTTTTTAAATCATTTTAAATCCCTGCTTTTTTCATACATTACCAATATTGCATAAAAAATGCAAATAAATTTCAAAACCATTTCACTATCGATTTGCAATCTCAATGCATAAAAATGGAAAACCACTCAACCGCAAGAAAAATATTTTTTTTTTTAATATAAATTCGAAATCATCAATAAATTTCTCTTTCATGATCTTATAAAGAAAGATGCTTACGTACAATAAAAAAATTATTTATAAGATGCGGTACATAAGACTCTATAAATATAAATGAAAAACTCACACAGGTGTGTTCTTTACCTGTGTGTAAATATAAGATAAATTTACCGTACAAGCAACACTTTTCTTTTTTCATCGTTTAAGTCTCGATGCTATATTTTATTTTCATGTATCGCAAAGTTTCTTTTAAAAGTGCTTAAAATGTGTTTCAAACAACAGAGCTGCTTACATATAGGAAAGACACGTCTATAATTGTTAAATGTGTATTGTTGCACTAAATAGAATCGTGATCAAAAGTACATATTCTCATCGTTTGTTCTGGTACACCGATTTTTTTTTTGCAACCATTGCCAACAGCTTCCCCCAGTATTCCTCGCATAATGAAACAATTTCGTTCATACACACAGTCTAATTTGGTAGAGACACACAAAAAATGATAATGAATTTATAAAACGACGTAAGTACACGGCAAAAAACATGCATGCGGTATAATGATAAAAATATGTTATGATGAATACATTATGTTCTGTGTCGTGTATTTTTACTGTCATTTATTGCCTGAAGCATCATTTTTTGTTGTGTTCTTCGGAGGAAGCTCAATAACAACAACAACAACACTATATTTTTTCATATTTTTCTATTACATTATAGCTTCTGTCTGATGCCATTATACGAGTAAAATGGCTCGTTCGCAATCATACCCATCAAGAGGAGGGAAATTTATTTAAATTTCATTTATTGATAATACAAGACGTGTCAACTGCATTCAAGCTTCACCTTTTGGTACACCAAAAATAATTATTATAATATGACGTAAAAGTTTCAGGCTCAACAAAGATTTCTTTCCTAGCTATTTTTTCCGGGCTCGTTCCGTTAGCTGTTTGGCTACACAGTAGATAACGACATTCATTCATTTTCGTCGTGATGAACATTACGAAAAAAACATTTAGATGTTACCGTTAACTCGGAGTTATTGGAAGATTATATCCATTTATTTCTTATACGTTTTATGCCTTCTAATATTTAAAAATTATTTCTTAGCGGTAGCGAAGAGGCATGTAATGCTGCTATGTCAATCTTCTATAGCACTATTTTGCTCATTCAATACGGTTAAGCATATTACTGCTGCAACTTTTAAGAATTAGAATGCTTAGTAGGGTTGGCATTACGTTTTAGTATTATCTAGCTAGCTTCCCTTATGTGACAAGATGGTCTCTTTGTTACATTGACGTTAACGTAGGTGGAAATCCTTGAAATTAACCTGTCTAATGATCGTGCTTACAAGAAAAAAATTCGCTTCAATTTACAGAGTTTTGGTTAGGGTATAAATTCCACCTTCTTTGCCTCCAAATCAGTTTTCCTATTATATTGATTGTGTGCACAATTTGCATCATGTACATTATCGGAAAATTCTTTTGTTTCATTTGTTCTTAGATAGTATAAGTGTGGACATTTTTTGAGTAGAATATCCATCGAAGCACGCATGCTAAAACCATTATTGTTTCTATAGTAACTGTCCTGTAATCCTTAGCTATTCTCGATATGATATTCCTCTGAGCACTTGGTTTTAGTTCTTTCTATAATATCATGATCGTTCAACTCGTATCTCACAGTTTAGACCATTTTCAAACGTCGACCGCTTCGACATTTTGGAGGTCAAAAATAGTGATATTAGTCCTTAAGCTAGAGCATTATTGTCCTATCTGCTCATTTTGCATATTTTTACCTACCCACCACTTGTGCATTCTACTTATTGCGATTTGACACTGGACTGACGTTGCAACTCTAGTCTTAATTTTATCAAAATCATTAATTATGCTTGTATATTAAACACTATTTTGCAGACCAGGAGTCCACCATGAGTCATTATAATCCTCCATGACGCACCGTTGTAAAATATTTTGTGTTGCTTTAAATATTTAAGAGACTCTAAAGAGAGACAAATATTACATATTTGCGGCCTGGTTTCTTTCCGCCTAGTATGTCCCTCATAGCTTATGCTTAAGTTTCTTAAAAATAGAGTTATACCAAATATATCGCAGTTAACGTCTCCTTTCTTTGGAATTAAGTTATTGCAGAAGAAGGTACTGAATCGCTGGAATACATATTAAATTTTAGTTCAGTTTATATTCAATTTTTAAAATAGACGTATACAGTACTAACCCGATTTAGCGAAAGGCACAAAAAACTTTGCTTTCGTAAAATCGGACATTCGTTAAATCGGATATTTTTTAAAAGGGATTTTTGAATTTTAAATTTTTGGGAAATATCTAATAAATATCAATCATTAGTTTCGAATTCATTAAAATAAAACTTAAAATTTAATAGTACATAATTAAAAATTATATTATTTACTATTTTTGGTTCAGGGACCTTTGAAAAAGTATTGAATGGTATCCGAGGTGGAAAGTCATCAACTTCTGCAACCGGTAATCTCATCAGCAGTATCATGTTCATATTCTTCATCCGCATTGTAACTTATATTTGGCATTCTTCTTCTCTTTCTAGCAAGTACTTCGCTATCACTACTATTGTCACTATCATTATAGTCTGAAAACGTAATGCATCTCCGGTTTTAATTTTTATCTATAAAAATACCGAATTCAAATTCGTCGTCACTACGGGTAATATCATTGAAATGACACAACGTGCACGTACGCAAAAACGGTGAAATATAATAGACCATGGATAACAAGCAGAAACAAATTTACAGACAGAACATGGTACAACACTTAACGCGTTACTAGTAAATATAACAACAATAACAGTATTAAAAATAATAAAATGTTTATTGCCGCACCATATACGCGGCATTGGACCCAGTAAACATATGTGCCAAGCAGCTAATATGGCAGCATCAGTCCGTAAAGGCCGAAGTATTAGAAGGGGCTGACTTATCCTTATCATGATTTTGATTTTCGCGTTCTTCGGATTGTTCTAAAACTATCGATATAATATCATTAACAGTTAAGTTAATGCAACAATTACGCTCTTCTTCAATTTCAGCCACCCGAACTTCAAACCAATTATTTTGAAAAGCCGAAGAAACATAATCCTCATGAACTAGTTTACCATCAACAATGAGCTCAACTTCTTGCTACATATGTACTGATTTCCGAAATTTCATCCCAAGAATCGTGCAAACAAAATACCGCATTCTAGATATTAATTTTTTTCAATATTGCTCCTATGTTCTCATTATCGCTTGTTCTATTTACCATTACCTCTAGAGCATCAAAATTTTTCCGTACTTAACCCTTTCGCGGAATTATCGGTATATACCGACACAAACAAAATAATAAAAAAACACTGTCGCAGATGAAGCTTTTCTGTTTTCATTGTGCCCAAAATTGTTTTCCTTTTTGGGATATAATCTGTACTATAACCGGTTTGACTAAAATGGTCAAGAATCTAAAATATAGTATGTGTCCTGTAACAACTATCCCTAAAAAATTGTGCGTCCGCGAAATGGTTTAATCATTTTGATCCATTGGTTGACACTTTGCAATTAAATTTATGCAATAAATTTTCAAGTTTTTAAGTTTCCGTAAATTCGAATACTTTTCTTTCGTATAATAGGATACGGCAAAATCGGGTATCGTCTAATCGGAGATTCGTTTAATCGGGTTAGACCTGTAATATGTAAGCAAGTGTTTTGAAATACTCTTCTTATAACATGATTGTGAAATACATACCAAAAATAATACCAACAATTTTCACACTTAAATTTAAAAATATTCCAGTTGGGTTTGTTTTGTTGTGAAATTGAAATATTTTTACATACTTTTTAATATTTATATTAGAGAAGTCCCTAAGTTCCTAATAGTGTTGCTGTAACAATGGTGATCGGTATGAATCTTATTACTTAAGATTTTACCATAAATTAAGAGATCTTGGTGATTTTTCGCCGCAATCGGTAAAATTTGAAAATATTTTTAAAAGTATATAACAAAAAAAAGTAATATGTTTAACAATTTAAAAAAGGTATGTAACATTTACGCCGCCCCGGTGGCAAAGTGGTCAACATGCTTGCTCCAGCGACCGGAGGTCCCGGGTTCGATTCCCGGTGGTGACAAGAAAAAAATTTCACGGCTGGTTTAGGATCAATGAATTAATCACTCATTATCCGAAATCAAAATATGATTATGAAACCTTATTTGAGGCGGCCAAATCCCTTGATGGGATATAGTGCCAGAGAGAGAGAGAGAGAGAAATGTAACATTTACGAAAAAGCGATTAAAAACCAAAACATTGTAAATTAAATTTGAAACAAAATATGTTCATATAATTTTAATTTATCTTACGTAGTAAAATAAAGTATAGTAATCATGAAAAAAGTTGGCTCTGCGATTTTTGCAGATTTTAAATTCGCTACACCATCGCCATGGAAAATGTCGTAAAATACGGTTATAAAAATAAATCTCTGTGAAAAATGTCTCTGGACAAGTTAAAAATCATTATAATTAGATTCCATTGACCACACTCATAGGGTTTTGACTGATCTATTTGACCATGTAAGTGAGACCTCGTGAACATCTCTAGGATCGATTAAAAAAAATTTGAAAATTTATTAAAATTCATGGAATTTTTATAAGTAGCCTGAAATATGGCACAGTAAATATCATCATATTTACCATGTTCTATTAATGTTTTTCAGTGTTACAACTTTATCTACGCTATCCTAAAATCAATTTTAGAAACTGTGAACGTCTCTAGGAGCAGTAATAGAAAAATTAGAAAATGGATTGATATCAAAAACCATAGTGTTTTAAAAATACGGCGGACTTGTTAAAAATCATCATCTATTCGGTCATTTAGGTGAGACCCCGTGAATATTTCTAAGATCGCAGATATAGAAATCTCCAAAATAGCTATCTTTAGAAGTAAAAGAATTTTAGCAAATCGTTTTACGATTTTCTCGTGTTTATAAATCGTTAGAAAATTATTTCATCTTTTTTTTAACAGAAAGTATTAATTATCCAGTCGATTTAATGTCCCTTGAAGGTCAATTAACAACCCCTTTTTATTCACACGCACACACACACCACCCATTCACACAATTACAGTATACAGCTGCACAATTACAGTATACATGGAGCCATGTCAACCTGTACGCTGACATGAACGGTGGGTCGGCGCTGAATACTGCACTTCAACACAAGTTTAACACTGTAAACTGTTGGTACTATTTTTGGTTTGTTTCTCACAATCATCCTACTCGTATAACTTTGGTAACCTATTTCAATTAACTTTGAACAGCGTAGTAGGCGGCACACCAGTGCGTCATTTTGTTCCAATTTTGATAATAATTAAATTGCTGCGAATTTGACAATTTGTAAACTTGGAGCTTATACAACATGTAAAAAATCAAATAAATTACCTTTGTGTGTTAATGGCCGTTTACAATTTTCGCTTAAACTCAAAATAGGAATACAAAAATTCGTAAAAAGTTTGCTGTTCTGGTTAGGAAGTTTCAATTAGGCTGGCTGGATAAATCAATTTAGATATCTATTTTATATGCTAACGGAAACTGAGTCCAAATCTCTTCCATGGCGTGTTAATGGACCTTTATCATACTTTCTCAAAATCATAAAAAAATAAAAAATTCGTAGGAAATTTGTTATTCACATTTTGTCCTCAGAGATTTTTTTTTTTTTTTTTTTTTTTTTTTTTTTTTATTAATAAAATTTTATTTATTTATTTATATTACGACTGAGTCTTGCACCCATTTAGTAATTTACATTGCATAATAAAGTATTTTGATTAGTCGGCGTAATCAAGTGATTATCCCCAGTTTCATGTAACTCCTCAGATTTTTCGCCACAGTAAGTCTACTGACCTCCTGGTCGCGATAAGTCCAGTGGTTTGGTTCTTTGCAGTCTTCTTGTTGTTGTAGTAGTCAGCATATAGCGTATGTCCAGATTTTCATGCTGGTGCAGACGTTGTAGGTGTTTTGTTGCATGATGCTTAATTTCATCCGCGACAAGCTCGATCTTTAGATCTCGATGGAGGTTGTCGTTTCGAATGTACCACGGTGCATTAACTATACATCGCAGGATTTTATTTTGAACTGTTTGTATGATTTTGATATTTGTTTTCTTGGCACAACCCCAGAGTTGGCTACCATATGTCCATACAGGTTTCAGGATTTGTTTGTACAGCAGCAGTTTGTTATGGCTCGCAAGTTCAGATTGTCTCCCTAAGAGCCAATGCATTTTTCTAAATTTTATGTTTAGTTCTTCTCTCTTCTTTTTTATGTGTTCCTTCCATCTAAGTTTAGCATCTAAGGTCATGCCGAGATATTTAGCAGTGTTTGCATGCGGTACTACTATCGAGTTTATCATTATTGGTATATGATCAACTTTTAGATTTGTAAAGTTGACTTGAATTGATTTTGCTTCATTTAATTTGATTCGCCATTTCTTTGTCCAATTACATATTTGGTTAGTAGCTTTCTGTAATTTACTAGTGGAGTCATGGATGTTCTTTGCTGTTGCAAGTATTGCGGTGTCATCGGCAAAAGTCGCCATTGTTGCTTCTGTAGTTGGTATATCTCTAGTATATAGGAGATAGAGGATTGGCCCAAGAACACTTCCTTGTGGTACTCCTGCTGTTATTCTTTTTAGTTGGGAGTATTCATTCTCATACTTTACTCGAAAGTGCCTCTCTGATATGTATGATTTTAAAATTTGAAAAAATTGCTCCGGAAGATCTCGATGAAGTTTGAATTCTAACCCCTGGTGCCATACTTTGTCGAATGCTTGCGCTACGTCAAGGAATATGGTTGAGCATATTTGTTTGCTTTCTAGTGATTTCTCGATTACATCAGTAATTCGATGTACTTGTTCTATCGTAGAATGGTTTTCCCTAAATCCAAACTGATGTGAGGGGATAAGTTTCCTTTCTTCGATAATTGGTTTTAGTCTTTTAAGAAGAACCTTTTCAAATAGTTTCGATAATGTTGGTAGCAGCGAAATTGGCCTATATGAAGCTTTATCATTCGGAGGTTTGTTCGGTTTAAGTATCATAATTACTTCTGCAACTTTCCATTGTCTTGGTACATACATTAGTCGAAATGCTGCATTAATTATATGCACTAGCTTCCTCAACGCTTTATCAGGTAACACTTTTATTATCTGGCCCGTTATAAGATCATATCCTGGAGCCTTATATGCATTCAGATTATTCTTGATTTCCCATTTTAGTTCTTGCAACGTTACAGGTGTAATTTTTAGTTCATCCTGTTTATTTATCGGGATGATATTTTCCTCTTCCGTTTGTTTGGGGTAAGGTTGGAATGTTTCTTCAAGGTGATTTGCAAACAAATCTGCTTTCTGTTTAGCATTTCGGGCCCAATTTTCTTTATTTTTAATTGGAGGAACCTGAAGTTTGGGTCTTTTAAGATTCTTAGTTGCTTTCCATAATGAATAATCAGTATCTTTTAGCCCAGTTAGAGTGCTGAGGTATTTATTAACTGATTGATTTTTAATGTCTTTTATGAGGTATTTTAGTTGGTTACACAAATGGTTAAATACCCTCTTATTTTCCGAATTTCGATTTTTTTGCCAATTCTTCCGTGCCTTTCTTTTATTTTTAAGAAGTTCTCTCACTTCCTCTGGATAGCTGATATTGCGCTTCATTTTTTTACTATTATTTGGAGTGCTTTCCCACGCAGCACTTTGGATATTATGGATGAGTTTATCTAGTTCGTCTTCTATTTGGGCTGGTCCCTGTATTGGGTTTTGCAGACTAATTCTTTCTGTTAATTGTGTTTTGAAGAGATCCCAATTGGTTTTGAAGCTCGTTAATTTCGGGTTGCTTTCTTTCATAATTATTGTTTGGCTAAGTATCATAATAACTGGTGAATGATCTGATGATAGACTTTCACTGCTCTCTATATGTATATAATTATCTGAAATCCCTCTTGTAATAAAGAAGTCTATAAGATCTGGAGTCTTACTGATATCCGTAGGCCAATAGGTTGGTGTACCGCCTGAGTGAAATTCGCATTTTAGTTGTTTTCCTGCTGCGAACAGTTCTTTTCCCTTAGCAGTCGTTAACCGTGATCCCCAATAGGTGTTTTTTGCATTATAGTCCCCTCCAATTAAAAAGACACTTCCTAGTGTTTTTAGAAGATTAGTATAATCTACTTGTTTGAGATTGTATCTAGGAGGGCAGTATATTGCTGATATACTACAAGTTTTACTATTGTTTAATTGTATTTTGATTGTTGTGACTTGCATGGAAAGTTTCTCGACTTTAAGTTCTTCGTTATGTTTTATATAATCTTTTATGATGATAGCTGATCCACCTCTAGCTTTGTTCTCTGGATGTAATGCATGGTAGCAATTATATCCTTTTATTTTACAGAATGAAGTTTTGGTGAAATGGGTTTCTGATATGAGACATATATCTATATTATGCATGTTTAAAAATATATCTAGTTCTTGAATGTGGTGCAATAGCCCATTCGCATTCCAGGTTACGATTCGCAATGTTTTATTCAGAGATTTGATTCCCATTTTAAAGTCCTGTTATAACCTGAAATAGCTTTAAATGGTTGCTAAATTGCTTATCCAACCAGCGTACTTGAAACGTCCTAACTAGGATAGCAAATTTGTTATTAAATTTTGTATTTCAATTTAGAGTTTGAGCGAAATGGTAAACGCCTTAAATTAACACGGCTTTCCAGATATTTTGGACTCACGTCACGTGCGCACCTAAATAGGTTATTAAATTGCTCATTTAGCTAACCTGGTTGAAACCTTCTAAACGGCACAGCAAATTTATTAATAATTTTTTATGTTTCGGTTATTATGAGTAAGTGATATAATTTTGAGTAGAGCTGGGATTAAGTTGTTGCAATATGTCGTCTTATTTTCATGAAATCCAGAGACTTCGACTGTGATTCCGTGAGTACCTTAAACAGGTTGTTAAATTCTTCTTCCGTCAATTTTAAATGGATTTTCTTAACCATTAACACGCCATCCTAGAGATTTGGATTCAATTTCCGTGAGCTCTAGCAGACCATACCCTGTCATTGCTCCATAACAAAGAACTTCTTATCCAAGAATATAATTTTATCCCCAGTGTATCAAGCTAAAATATGATGTGCTATTTCAGACGGTCGTTGATTTTTATTTTTCTCGTTGTAAAATTCTAAATTAATATTTTATTGCATAATGACGAATAAAGAGTTTTCTGACGTCATGCATGGCAATTATCTAATTACACTACAGTTTGGTTTACCCACAAAGGACTGCACAACTTAAAAACACAAAATATTAGAGGAGGTTCTGATAATGTCTTTGTCGGTTTTGTTGAGGTGCCGCTTATAAAGTTATAAAATCACCACCAACCACAAGAGGATTAACGTCTCTGAATGAAAAAAATCGCGGATGAAAATAAATAGAAACCAAAAACAAGAAAAACAGATTTCGAAATTCCCCATATGCACTGCACGCTTCGTTATAAATGAGCTGCTATGCTCAAAACAGGGCGTGCAGTTTACAAAATTACTATAAATTAGTAAATAATTAAATAAATATTTCAAGGTGCTTTTTTAGAGGATTTTTTTTTGTATTTATTTAAAATGCTATCTGTTTTGGGGTCAAGGCCCATCCTGCCCTTCGTGGTTATGCTTTTTACTTCCTTACTTTATGTCTACTCAGCCAACTCGAGTACGTAGGGTTATAGGACCAATTGAAGACCATCTGCAAATTACAAGCTGGCCAGGCCAGCGGCCCTTGGGCTTTCACACCGACAGGGGGTCATAGATGTGTTACATTTCACCACAGATTGAAATCAGTTGGCGAAATTTCACTTTGTATCCTCCCCCTATCGGGATTCCAACCTGGTATCTCAAGATCCAAACGCCAAAGCCATTTGATTCACCTCCATCAACTTACGTGTTTTGAAAAGCATTATTTTTGGATTATCTGAATTTCACATTCCTTCAAACCCTTAAAAATTAAATAGTAGATCAATTGAATCGTTCGGTACTCATAGTTTTGCTTCCACAAACTACCTTAGAATTAGAAGGCATCAATAAGCGAATATTTTTAGATAGACATTTGTCAGTTTAAGCTATATGAACAGTTTGAAAAAATTCTCTTGGATATTGATTATAAGGATTGATCAAAACCACAACAATTGAGTAGTAGATCACTTGAATCGTACATTCATAATTTTGCATAAATCGTTCAGTACTCATAATACAGAACGGTTAAATTGATCTACTAATCAATTCTTTGGGTTGTGATTAAATCTTACCTCCAAATCACCAACATGTTTTCTTCAAACTGTTCTTATAGATTAAACTAACCAATATCTATCTAGCAATATCCGCTTATTGATGTCTTCGTAATTCAATTTTTCGGTGACGTTTTAGTTTTAATAATAATTTTAGAATACAATTGATGATGTTAATTTTTTATTATTTGGTTATTTAACCTTTATGTAAGTGACAAGGAACAGTTGTATCTTTTTCGCTTTCAATCAAACATTTTTTTTATTTTCGCGCTGAACTGTATGCATGATAATTTTATTTAACCTTTTATTATAAACTAAAGTGTGGAATAAAATTATTTAGTTAACACAAATAAAATAATACGCCTAAACGATTGACAAAGGTACGTTTGTACCTATCTATCCTCCTTGAGCGAAGCCAACGAAAAAAAGAGAAATAAATCAAATAACATCCCCCGATTTTCTGGATTTTTCTTCAGGATATACCAAGATTTCGCTTGGAATTCCCGGATTTCACCAGGATTTTGTAAAAATTTCCCCCGGATTCCCCAAGATTTTCCACGTATCTCCCCCGCATTTCCACAGGATTTCCAACAGATTTACCCCGGATTTATCAAAGATTTCCCACGGGTTTCCTCCGGATTTCCCCATAATTTCCCGTACTTAATAAACACATTTTATTAAACACTTGTTTTTTATTTCGCAGAATGAAATTGAATATTTTAATTAAAAATATTTTAATTAAAAAATTCGTTCAAAAAGTTAAAATATTCAAAAATCTAATTCTGCGAGAAATAAAAAACAAGTGTTTAATAAAATGTGTTTAGAATTTCCCGTATTTTTCCCAGATTTTTCCTGATTTCCCCGCACCTTCCCAGGATTTCTCCTAGATGACCTTCGGGTTGCTTCGGATTCCCCTACACTGAGAGAAAAGTAAACTCATATTAAGCGGTAACGGAACGATTCAAAGAAATTTCGTGTTTGAATGTGTGCTAAGCATATATTTGCTTGAATTGAGATTAGTATTACTAAATTCATTGAAGTCGAGCAATCTGTTATTGAGAAATACATGTATAATTTTAATAAATATAATTCCTTCGATTGATTTTTATATTCTATTTTTGTAAAATATTTATTCTTCGTATGAGGCATTAGTAACATATTTTGAAAAATAAGTTTCTCAATTTCAGTATTTCAAATTTACAAAAATATAAAATAAAATCTCACTTCGAGCTAAATTTCTGTTCCAAAACAGAATATTCACTTTTCATTTAAGATTTAATTTTCTTAAAACACAATGGTTAGCTCAGAAACTGAGAATACCTAACATCGATTTAAGAGAACAAAACTTAATGGTCTAGATGAATTTGCTTAATTCAAATATTTTTATTCTAAATTGGAGAAGGTTTATATCACATTTAAGAATGAATCTATTCTTGGATAAAGGTTTGTATATTTTCAGCTTATACTCTAATTTTTTGAATAAAATCGATTTTTATAATTTTTTGAAATTGTTTTATTAACAAATTAAGGCTAAAATTGTTTACAATTTTAAAATACTGGAAATTTAGCGTAAATTAACCCATCTTCCAATATCCTTAATGTAATTGGTTTTACATATATTTTACTATCCAAATTTATAAATTGTTATTGCACTAGTTCTTAATTAAATAAACATTAAAAATTTTTTCAATCTTTCGTGAAATTACATTTATAATTTCTTTTTCGGTTAAATTATATTTTTTCGGTTTTTTAAATAACGTTTCTCTTAAATAACCTCATTTTCTATTTAAGACCAACCTTTTTAATTTAAAGAAATGGTACTAAATTTTATAATTTTAACATTGCCATCAAAACTCTTGTTATTTAATAGTGAGTAGACAAATTTAATAATAAATTTATTTGTTATTGAAACTGGCAAATTAACTCTGAAATATGTTATGTTATATTAGTATAATTTTTAATATCTTGTCTTTAGATTCGTGACGCATACACTAAAACATGCGTAAGGGCCAGATTTTTTCGGCATATTTTTATCGTATATTTTGTAATGTTTGTTGAAATAATGCAAAACTTGAAAGTTCCAAAAAGCACGACGACACTGAATCGATAGCTTCCAAATTGTTTTTTGTAGTTTGTGTTTACGATCCGTCCGGTTGGTGGCAAACAATAGTGGAGCAGTTTTAAAACTTGGAGGTTTTTAAATCTGAAAAAATCCATACATAATTATTAGGCACATAGAACAACCGAATATGATTTACACTATTTTTTATTTATTTTATTTATTTACCAACTCTATACTTATATACAATCTGGTTACAATTTTAAAAATACATTAATATAGTATACTAAAAATTTAATTAAAAAAAATAAAAAAAAAGTAAAATTAAACAAACATGAAAAATTACCAATAATTTAAAAGAACATTAGACATTAAATTCTTAAATGCATCCCTGGATAGATTAAAGTCGAAAGCCGATCGAACTTTATTAAAAGAAACACTAGATTGATAAACAGGTTCATATTTACCGTAGTTATGCCTAATATAAGGCAGCTTAATTTGGAAAGCAAAATACTTTTTAATACCACGATTCAAGCTCAGGGCTCAGATACTATTATTTAAAATTAATCGCAAATTTACTCTATGATGAAATAATTATATAGGCTGTTGGTCCTGAGGACAGATGCCGTTTACAAAATTAGATTAGAAAATTGTGCACAATTATTAATACACAAGTTCTAAAACTTTTAAATGAGAGTAATAAACTTAGGCAAACTAATTTTTGCTTGGACTTAATGAGCTTAATTCAATGATTCCATTAAAAAATATTAAATAAAAATGAAATTATTATCATAACATGTATATAATAACGGATTAAACCATTCAGTGTTGCACAGCGCAAATTGGGCGTCGTATTGCATAATATTGTCTACCTAACCATACAGATAAAAGTAAAAAATTTATAATAACAATGTAGCTTATGAAAACTATTATGAAAATTAATAAGAAAAAATGTAATTTACGCACGCAATGTAATTGTACAACACTTCTATTGGGTATGAAACTATTTGGATGTTTATGAATATTAGGAAATACATATAGCTTACCACATTCAGGCTCTCCGAGGTTCCTTAATCGTCCTAATGCTTTAACGTCCATAATGGTTTCTTTTAAGATGTTAATCTACACGTCTTGGATCCTAGGTACATTCGATAGAAACGAATTTTATTTAGATAACGAATATCAAAATCAGTATCGATCTATAAGTGAAAAAGGTAAACGAAAGAAAGAATCATAATCCAGAGAAAAAATAAATAAATTTTGTGAATAATACTTACAAGTCGATATCCATTTACACTTGAGAATAAGAAAAGATCCCTGATAAAATTTAAGTAATTTTTTGTTCCTTCAATAATTTAAATTCCTTGATCCTAAGCTGGTTGCGTTCCACTTGGTTTTTACAGTTTCCCATGGCTCATGGAAACAGGTTAACCATGTTTTGCGCTGCTCGATTGCCTCAGTTTAGGATGTTTCTGTTATTTCTTCTTAAAAATAAAAAATACACGTTACACGAAAGTTTTTTTAAATTAAATAGCTAGTATACCTGATAACCTTCGTCTATGAACGTATGCTTGCCGTGAGGTGTAGTGTTATTCCTTGTTTCTCAAACGGTATGAACAGTAATCAAACTTATGATACAATCATGAAAAATAACGGTATTAGACGGGGATGGGATGATTCTCTTTGACGCTTCAAATATCGCTTTGCTTTTGTCACATGAATTTAATTTTTAGTCACTTTTACACTTTAAATTTCTATTTTTTTAGTTTCTAAATTTTACTTTGATTATACACTTGTTACCACTAAAATATTGCAGAAACTTACTTTTCCTCAAAAAAGTAAATAAATATTATTTAAGTCGCACCACACTACGGCACGTACACTACCTTTATAATTTTCGATTACACTAATCATTTACGATGCAAAAAATATTACCGCTATTTCATTAATTGTCTACTGCTGAAAAGAGGTTAATTCTTTATTCTAGAATGGGAATTCCACTTAATATTATTAAATTACTCTTTCTTTGAGATTTCATTAACAAATCTATTGTTTTATTCTAAAAACGAGAATAATTTTGTAATAAACGGAATAAAATTGTATTTTTATATTCTAAAATAGAGATTTTTTAATCTTAAATATATTAATTTTAATCTTGTTTCAAATATATTCACTAACATATATTTAAGAATAACGATTTTATAAATGAACATAAAATTAAAGAAAAGGGCGCTTAATTTTTTTTAACAGGATAACTTCCTTTCGAAGGTAGATAATAATCTACAGTCGTTAGAGGTCATGGTTCAGCTCTCGCTTCCGAAAGTCAGCACAGGTCTTATTAGTGCTTTATAAAGTGAGAGCTTGCACGACTGCGAAAGATGTTAAGATCGCAATAATTTTGATTGGGCGTAGAAAACTCGTTGTCCGGCAGCGATTCGGGCTTTTATTTCTGCCTGCATATCATTCAAGGAGGTTATAAGTGACCTTGAGGTATTTAAAGTTTTCAACGCTGTCAAAGTTATGGTCGCTAATTTCGAGATTTGCCATGGAGATGTTCCTGGGTGTTGTTAAAAATTTCGTTTTGGTACTGTTCACCTCCAAAACAAGTCTACTTGCGCAGCGATTGAGCGGGATGAAACCGTCCTTGATGTCGCTAGGTCTTCGGCCAAGAAGCACGATATCATCTGCATATCCATTAATATAATTCGACTGAAATAATTGTTTAAGTTCCTTTTTTGTTAACAGAAAGCTTTATTTATTTATTTTTATTTTTTATTTAATTTTATTTTTTCACATATGTATTTTGTTTTTTATTATATATTTTGAATTTGTAACAAGAATATCAATAAAACAAATCCTTGAAGGAAAATCTATCAAAATATTTTGCAGCTTGCTTAATTTTGAGAGTATGTGATGTTTTAATATATTCTGGGGTATCTTTGTGTAGTGATAATTATTATCGAATCCTGAGACGTGTATCGGCAAAAGAATAGGATGTTGTAATAAATTTTCGGATAAAAATTTCTTGAACAATAATGCAATTCGATGCACTGTAAACACTGTTATAAATATTTAAATTTCAAGCTCAATACTCGTACATAATAAAAATTATTTTATTAAATGGTGGAAATGTATGGATTGTTTTATTTGTGCAGTAAGACTCGATCCTGGTGCTGTAACCTTTAAAAAATAAACTATATTTCTGCAATTATGCCTATTATTAGACTTTCTTTCCAATATTTAGTTTTATAAAAGTCGTTCAAGATAATCGATACGTTTTTCGCGTGTTGAGAATTATTTTATCAAATTTAGAGAACAAAATAAATATGATTTTCAAGAAACAAACATTCTTTATTCAATCGTTAAACATTTTACTTATTTAAAGTTTTTATGATACACTGGAGAATAGATACTGATTAATTTCATAAACAAAGTAAAAATTTAACATAGAGCCTAAAATTATCAAAAGAAATATAGTGTTTCTCAAAATTAGTAAATTCTATTAAATTAAAGAATTATTTTTATTTCTTAAAGTGAGAAACTTAGGTTTAAATCTAGATTGTATTTGATTAATAAAATTAAGCGTTAGTGGCTTCATTTATTCAAATTATTCTTCCTTCAGCTAATTTATTCTTGGATTTTACTAAAAGTTGAATTTATTGATTCATTATTCAAATTTTCTTAAAATTAGAATACGATTTTTCTCAGTGTAGGATTTCACCCAAATTTTCTCAGGTTTTCTTTCGGATTTCTCCCGGAAAGTGAACACTGATTGCATTTTGTAGTTTTATGTTAAAATGATGAAGTTGTCGGACAATTAAAGCAACTTTCTACTTGCGAAGTTACAGTTTTAGTGGCAGATACAGATGGTTGAATAAAAAGGACTACAAGATGGCCTTACATAAACTCTACTCCGGATTTAGTGGAAAAATGAGCTAAATTTATTGGATTTTTCACACGATCTTTAATAGCCGGCATGGACAATTGTTTGCCTAGATCCTGCCTAGTTAGTACTTTCGGGGTTGTTTTATTGGTTGTTTATATTGTAGAACATAAACTGGCGGCAACTTTGGCGGCATTGTAGTACAAAGTCATTTCTGGTTTATTTTCCATTCGTATTATTTGTAGTTTGCGTGCATCGTCGACAACAAGGTTACAATGCGATTCCTGTTGGGAACATATGAGAAAATGCTTACTTTCCCATCGTCATTAAACCCAAACTAGGATGAATATTCTTCACATTTCTTGAATTACTTTGTCAAGCCTACCATTGTCAAACTCCATGATATCAATCAATAAACGCGCTAAGTGTAGTGCTGAAAAGAAATTGTTTCTTCCGGCCAGAAACTTTAAATTGACGGCTCAAATCGCATACCTCACTGTCCTTGATCCTTTTCTGGTCTACTAGGTTCTTTCTCCGTGTACAATTGACCTGTGATGGGATAAGAGTTTTTTGTGTCACAAACCCAAAATATTTTGAACCCATATTTGAACGGCTTGGATGGTATATATTGTGTAAACAGTGTATAGGGTAATTGTCGTTCATTTACGGCAACCCAATCCGAAACTGTGGAATGTGATGGCAAGTTAGCAATTAACAGCAGCCCGATATCTCTGATAACAGCTACTTTATCTGAATTCAAGCGTTGAGAACGAGTAACACCGTTGTCAAAAAGAATAAGTCAGCATTTACCACGAAATCGATCGATCGACATGGTCGCTCTGTATAGTGGATAAGAATCCACACGCCATAAAATACTGTAGTGCTCCTTTCAATTCGGATGTACACCCATGTAATAAGCATTCCAATATTGGAGTAAAACTCCTTTAAGGTAAAATGAATTCCAGGTTTTCCAGAGTTATATTGGCGTTCCATTCTTCAAATGTTTTCAGAGCTTTCCGATTTGATGCACGTACAATAATGTCCGACAATATATATTTAAATGTATCAGCAACATACAAGCATTTTGTTGAAACGACTGGTTCCGGTTTATGACGCAGAATATTCAGTTTTTGTATCCGACTTACAACCGGTGGAATTTCCACCAAAAAATTTTTCTTCAATATCATTATCTTCATCCGGTTTGTTTTGATCCGGAACATCATCATGTAGCTCTATTTCAATATATCAGAAGCATTCTAAGCATCTTCAACATCCGATAATTCGTCAACACTTGCCGCAGAGGAACCCATTCCGTTATCTTCAAGATCCATTTCATCGCTGGTCCTTACTTCATTAAATAAGCGAGCTACATAAGCTTGATCTTAACTTAGTCGGTAAAAATGTCTAAAAGAGAAAAACAAGTAAAACTGGTTGATTTGAAAAATTATCAAACTTACCGTGCGAATTCAGCTTGAGATAATTCGTCCATATTTACTTCCAACTTTTGATATATATATTTGAAAAATATAGATATAACTTGGAATTAACACAAAGTATGCGGGACACGTAAAATTGCGTTTTTCGCAAACTGTGCATAGAGAGCGGATCACGTAAAAATACGTTTTTTATGGACTGGTGGTAGAACGAGCTAAACGTAGCTAATACGAGTTACTACATGTGTGTTTATTTGTTATGCCGCTTATTTATATACATAATACTACGCAGGTATAAACATTCCCACAATAGATTAGGTATGTGACGGTAAAATCATAAATAGGGCAACCTAAACAAGATCAACCAGCAAGATTATCGATGGATATGAAAAAACACATTCTATAGAAAAAATTGTTGGAACCGGAAAGAAAAAAATTGCGTAATTTTGCGGCGTACCCCGGGTAAATGTTTTGAGCGCTATCACACTATAAAACATTATTAGTGTTCATTATTTATTTCTTGATTGAAAATTTTTGGTAATAAATAATATTGACGAAAATTATAATTTTTTTCTTTTTTTGTACTTCCAACCGTATATTCTATACTCATTTATATAAAAAGTGCCTATATTTCATAATAACGATGAAGAATACACTCTAAGTTGCAAAAATCACTTTCATAAAAAATTCAGAGTAGTTTTCAATTTATCGTAACGAAAAAATTCAAGAGGATTTTTCAAAAAATCGCCCGCTCCCGCCATATCGCTCCGACGCGAAGCGCCCGACAACAATGTGTTAAAATTAAACCCCTTTCCCACAATGCACATGTTTAAGTTGCCATTTAATCGAAATCATATTCCGTAAACGAAAAAAATCATGTGCGTTTCCTCTATAAAACGTATGAAGGTTCAAATATACCTTAATATGACTTAAGATATGATGTAAAATTTATCAATCACATAAAAGTTAAGATTTTTTAACAATGATTTTTTTTTTATTAAAGTTTTCGCGTGTTAATAAATATAACTTGTCATTTTTTAATTGTTGTATTCAATAATTTTATTGAACGCAATAAGCAATAATAGAATGATTCACTAATACTATCAAAAGATTATAAATTTAGGAATGTTTTAGGAAATGTTTCATTACCGTTGGATTTAGTTCGCCCATTTCAGGTTTTTCAGAAAATTTCTGGATTAATTCTCTCCAAGCATTTTTATGTTCATTGTCTAATAATTTATATTCGCAGAGAGAGTGAAAACTTTGTTCGTCGTGCATTACAATATTTTTTTACACATACACATAAATAATACAAGCGCAGGTAGTATTAATCACGAGTTGAAATAAAGAAATATTTTCATTATCAAAATTAAAGATTTTGCTTCAATTTGAATTGCCAACACATTTTCTAAACTAACATGATTTATTGACCTGAAAACCTTTTAAAATTCATCGATATGTCGATAGTCTCTGCACATTCTATATTTATAGCCATCCATATAGCTACGTGTGTACCGCAAATCTGGAATCGAAACAGAACGAAAACTACGAAGAAAACTTTTGTATTTTACATTCATTTTCATTCCCACAACGGCATAACATATTTATTAACAGCACAAGAACAGCACAGAATTACAACAACATTTCATTATTTATAAAATCGTTATAAAACATTTCTTTTTTTTTTGTTTTATTAATATTTTATTTTATATATTTAATTGATCATTTAATAATTCATTACAGATTCATTTATCATTTTTGCCGTTTCGTTTAAACATTCTTGTTTAATTCCAATTAAGCGAAAATATATAGAGAAAAATCGAAAGGAAATATGAATAAAATTGAATTTTTTTTTATAGATTTCTATATTTGAAATTAAAAAATAATAATTTGAAATGTAAGACAAAGAGAAAAATATGTATAATTAATAAAATTGGATTCGTTGGAGCTTGCATAATTAAATTTACTTTTCCAATTTCCATAGTGCGAGTATCCCTTTCAACAAATTTAAATCGGTGGCATAGAATTGATTGAGGCTGATGAACCAAGCTAGTTGCTCTTAGAATTTTATTCATACTTATTTAATATTTATTAAAACAATATTTCCGATTCTTTGTGATATATACTGTATTCAATGCCCGTCAGTAACTCTAGTGAATTATGTATTTGATAACACAAAAAATTCATTCTTACAAACTTTCATTTCATTCTTATTGAGAAAATACTAAATATATTTGAAACTCTGCTGAATAAAATACCTTTTTGTATTCGAAATTATTTAGGCCGCCATGCACCATTTATAAACTTTTTAATAAAACGACAATTTTCTCTAATTATACCCTCTCAAACACGAAGTAGTTCTATACAGAGCGGTAAAAGCTAAATAAAACAACAACAAATCAAAATAATCCAAATTTTTAAATTTAATTCATCAACTCAAATTTTTCCACAAATCACTTGAGCTACGTTTCTGGTAATGGAAACGATTAAAAGAATAAATGGTTTGTTACATCCTATAGTATGGGCGTTATGCTGAACTACACAATCAATTATGTATGGTTCACCATTTTAGTGATATAAGTGTTCCCGAGAAGATTGAAGCAAAGACACTTAAGCGGAATTTGGGCAAAAAGTGATTCCAAATGTGTTAAAGTGATTATGTTCAGATAGATAGTAAGATCAACATATAGCAGTAAAAAATTGAGATTTTGTGGAAATTATAAATCTGTAACGAAATGTTTTTTATTCATAAAAATGTTTGTTGTCACCATCGAGTTTGGTACTAGACTGAATTGCATGAAGAGAAAAAAATGTCACAACACAATTCGCGTAAATTACCGTTACATTTTCCATATAGGATGGACTGATACATTGCTAATGTAGTTTAGTGCAAGTAGTTCAGTTTTAAACATCTAGTGGTACAAATGTGTCCGTATCGAAAGGGTTAAAGCTGCTCTGCATTTTTGGTCACAATGACTTAGAGTAAATAGATATTTGTGAGGATAATGTGTTCTCGACGTAGTAGTTGAATCATACTTTATGTTGAACGACTATTTGCACGTTTGGATGTACTTTTTTATCGTAGACAGACTTGTATGGTAATACGATTTCTGTCTCTTTCTCGATTACGTAATTTTTAGTAAAATTTTGTACATGACATCGGAAATAAATATTTTCATACTCGATTACGAACTCAAAACCAATCAAACTATTTGAAATGCTTTATACCACGCCTACTAGTTCCGAACTAGAGTTGAAATTGTTTTATCTTTGTTGTTGTTTTAATACATTTTGTATGATATAATAGTATTTTTTACGAACTTTCTTACGATGCCATGAACGCACTATTAGAATTTGAATAGTGCAGTTTGTAGATTTTACCAAAGCCATCTGTACTACTTGCCTGTTAGCAAAACGATGACGTATAACACTATGTTGACGGTTATCAGTCTCTTTTAATCGAAAGATCGATCGAAGTAGGTTTTTGTTCATTTTCATCATATGTAATTTGCTTTAGGCTACGGTTACATTGGACGCCAATTCGTAATAAATTTTGTTCGTACATATGTGCGTAGGTTGTTACGATACCTTGAGGGTCAAATCATGATTCAATTTGTTTTTTTTTTAATTTTTCATTTTTAAAAATAAATTTTGTAATAATCGAATAAGTGGTACCATCTATCCCGTGGAATTCATACTTTAAAGTTTCATTTGAATAGGCTTTATTTAATTTCATTCAATTAGAATGTCTTACAATCAAGCGGAAAAAATTTCCGCTACGTTTACGGACATCGTTTCATGTAATCTTTGTGATTGCCAATTTTGTTACGATTGTAGCGGGCTTGACCGTGCTGCGACCAACTCAATTAAAAAATACACCAGCATTTGCTTTTTTGACGGCTGCTGCATATCCTTGATCACAAACAATAACACGTCC
Source organism: Nephrotoma flavescens (assembly GCA_932526605.1). Classification (NCBI taxonomy): domain Eukaryota; kingdom Metazoa; phylum Arthropoda; class Insecta; order Diptera; family Tipulidae; genus Nephrotoma; species Nephrotoma flavescens. The sequence continues at coordinate 64,546,550 of OW052222.1, read as the reverse complement.
AAGATTTTAAGGAAAATTGATGTGATAGTCGACAATTCCAACCCGACAACATCCGCTAAAGTGGTCAAGTCTAGCTCCAATATCCATGATGTATCGACGCCACCACAAGTTATTGTAGGGTCGGTGCCTCCCATCAACTCTATCAAAATTGTCTCAGTGCCTGTCAAGAAATATTTATATATCAGCCGTATCGATCCATCAGTCTCAACCGATACGATCGTTAGCTATGTCTGCGTTAAACTTCAAAATTGTTTGCCAGGGGACGTGAACTGTAGGACATTATTACCCAAAGACCGAGTTTTGGACAACTCACTAACGTTCGTTTCATTTAAAATTGGTTTGAAGGAGGCTGATTTTGATTTGCTTAACAATTCTGATGTTTTTCCTGCTGGTGTTATAATCCGCCCATTTACAAATTATTCACGCATATCAAAAAACCGGACCGTGGCCACGTTTCAACAGCCAAAGTGACTACTGCGTCAACCAACCAGTTTAATTTATAAACGACCGTCGCTTCATCTAACACCATCAACGTCTTCACTACGATCTACTATCACAATGCCTCCAGTATCCGAGGTAAAATCAGGCATTGCAGCTTAGGCATACTTGACAATGATTTTGATGTTATAATAATCAGCGAGACCTGGCTTACGATCAATATATTATTCAAAGAGTACTTTCCATCTGACTATATGACGTTCATAGAAAGGACAGATATGATTTTGATACCAGTTGTAGAGGCTGTGGTGTTTTAATTGCTGTAAAGAATTTAGCCTCCAATGAAGTGATCGCCTGCCATCCCTGCATTGACATCATTGCTGTTCGCATCAGACTAGCATACAATACTTCGATTGTTGCCGTCGCCCTTTACATTCCTTACGGATCTCACCGGAATGTCTACAACACGTTTATCAACTACATCGACTCAGCCGTTATACCTTCAATTCGTCCTGGTGACCAAATTATCATTGTGGACGGTTTTAACTTACCGAGAGAGCATTTATCACACAAGAACTATGATAAATATTTTTTATACTAAATGTACAACTAATTGTTTTTCTATGATTTTTACTTTAATTTTATTTAAATTTCTCAGTACTACCGATTGGAACTTTTTACAGCGCGCCGCTGATTTGAACGATACAGTGCACAGATTCAATGAGCTTGTCGGGAGTGGTATCGAGAGACACGTTCAATAATAAATCCGCTGATGGTGCTCGAGAAACAACGCAACACGTTTCATTCCCTGTACAGGCTTTACGGCGTAGATTACTATCCCTATTTTGTCAAAGCCCGCAAGCAATTTATGACCCTCAATTGGTTCCTTTACAATAATTACATAGTGCAAATCGAGCAAGTTTTGACATCTAATCCAAAAAAAATTTGGAACTTCATTAACAGTAAGAAAAAGGTAGGTACCTCCACAGCTAGTCAGCTATCTGATGTTTGCAATTTGTTTGCATAGGTCTACAAGTCGCTTCAGTCGACAGACACCGGGTCTCCTACTACTTCCACCTACATTGTCTTCGATCATTTCAAATTTACTGAACAGGAGGTTCTGGATCAACTGCTCCTTCTCGACGTTAGTAAGGGAGCGGGTCACGACGATTTTCCACCGATTCTTTCAAACGTTGTGCTGTAAGTCTGTCCCCTGCAGTATAGCTTCTTGTTAACGAAAGCTTTTGTCGTGGTTTTTTTCCGGATCCATGGAAAATTTCATGTGTTCATCCAATTTTCAAGGCGGGTAGTAAAATCGAGGTTAGTAATTATCGTGGGATCGTCATCCTCTCTATCTTACCCAAACTGTTTGAGTCTATGGTTCACAGAGTATTGCACTTCTATACCAAGAGACTTATTTCTCCTTTTCAGCATGGGTTTTATCCCGGTAGGTCTGCCGTGTCTCGACCGTTGTCCTCTTTTTGTGGTCATTTATTTGATGATTGTGATTGATCACCCTACAGGGTGGCTGAGACCAAGTGTTACCAAATAAAAACTTGGTTTACCTTGACTGCATGTTCGATGAAAACAAGAGGAGAGCGTCCATCTGCAGCCCAAACTATAACATAAGCTGGTGATTGCTTGCGCATGGCAACTCTTGTGTCCAAATTATCGTTTGACTTGTGCTCTAACCAAACACGATCATTTTGTTTATTCACATACTGTTGAATTGTGAAAATTTTCTCATCAGAAAAGACAATTATTGGAATCTCATCACGTTCGGCCAAGGCCTTCAATGCTCGTGTTCTTTCAAGCCTAACTTTTTTTTGTGCCTCCGTAAGATCTTGAACTTTTTGTTTTTGTATCTTGTAGGGCTTCAAATGTAGTTCATTTTTCAATATGGTTTGAATGCTGTATCGTGAAACATGTAGACGTGCGGCTAATTGATTGGCACTTTGACGAGGATTTCGTTGGATTCGTTTCTTCGCCTTTCGTATCATTTCTTTTGATGTTGCTGTCTTTTTAGGACCGCCTCTGTTGCGTTTAGCGATGCTACCAGTTTCGTTACACAAACATTTTATTCACATTCAGATGCTGGAGCTGACGAATTATTGCTGTTTGTGAATTTCCACCCAAATACAGTGCAATTACACTTTTCCGTTTGAATTCCATTACGATTTTTTTATGAAGATATTAATTTAGAACAATTATTTGTTGACCACATGTAAACAACTAACCAAACTTCAATCTGTCAAAAAATGGACGCGCAAAAATGACAACTACACAAATGACAGCAGAGTGAAGTCAGTAACATTTGGTCTCAGCCACCCTGTATTCTTATTAGCAAGTTGGAGAGTCTCGATTGTCATTTCATTCCCATCGACTGGTTGCATTCTTACCTCTCAGATTGCTGGCAATCCGTTAGGATTCTGGATTCTTCTCCGCATTATTTCGGGGGCCATGTAGCGTGCCTCAGGAACCGGCATTATTTTTTATTTTTTTTGGAAGAGTGTTTCTCTCCAGTATTGTAATAATTTTTTTTTTGGTAATTTTTTAATTGAAATTAATAAAAGGATGTGGAAAAACAAAGTTAAGATAATTGCATTTGGGTTTATTATTGTATTAATTATCAATTTTGGTGGGATTGATGTAATTACTTCAAAATATATAACACAAACACAGTGAAAATTTTAGATGTATACGAAAAGGCAGTTTTTTTTTGTGAAGGTGGCTTCATAGACGTTTTCATTTCCCATTATAAAGGAAACCAAAATGCGAATTGGGTTTATGTTTCTCTATAGTCTACCTGTATACCGTTGATGTGTCAGGTTTTTGGTGATTAAAGCCGCAGTATTAAAGCCGCAATGGTAACCACGGTGCCTAATATTCGTATTGGTGGACGCCGTCAATTTTACGGGCGGCCAACCGGGAATCACCACATTTAACAACTGGCGTCTATTTTTTCAACGATGCCAAATAATTATCGAGGCTCGACTTTCGTTTTTATTATCAACGGTATAGGGCCGCATTTTGTTACGTGTGCCACATTTGTTGGTGGCCAGTTACGGCCATTCATATTACTGTGTTGGTTCTACGGTATCGGAATCAAGACGCCCACCTTTAGACATTTTTTGATAAAGGCAGATGTGCAGCCAGATTTCTATTCAATCTACGGGTGGCCAGTTGAGGCCATTCTAATTTGGAGTTTACCGGTGGTAGGGCTGCAACGGTGGAAATCGAATATCGGCACAACCAAGCCGCAACGGTCCGAGTGTGACATCACCTGTGGCATGATGGCTACAAGGTACTTAATTTTAATTTTTCGGCTTTATATTTTTAATAATTAATTTAAATTCTTTTATTTGGTCAATTTAGTTTTTTTTCTATTTAAATTTATATTTTACTAAATTTCAATTTTTTTGCTTCAAATTTTCAATCTTTTAATTTTCATTTAAATATTTTCTGTAATCAAGCGCCACTACGGTCGGTCGACACGGGCGCGGGGTTACACATTGGTTTCGCTCCGAATCATTACGTTCGGCGGTCACATTTTTTGGTTGGGTTCCTGTTTGTATTTTTGTTGGTATTTATTTTGCGCTTCGAAATTTTTTTTCTTTTACGCTTTATCCTTTCGGCCCAAATTATTTTTATTTTCCCGTTGATAATTTTTTTTTCGTTCGTATTCGACTCTTGGCATTCGGCCTTATTTATTTTCGTTTCTTATTCCCCGTATTTATACTTGGTTATTTGATTTATTCTTTTCCGTGTCATAATATAAATAAAATGAATTACTAAATAAGGTTTCGAGTCGGTCTAATGGGAGGGTTTTTTCATTCTGTGTCGGTTCCATATTTACAGGCTGGCCTTGTCACTCCCCATCATCCCCTTGGCAGGACATCCGCAGGGTCGGAGTTTTGAGTCCAGCGTATGTGTCGTCCATTCGAAGACGGGCGTAAAATCCACACGGTCTCGCTGTGACACTTCGTCGGTCTCATGCTGTCGAAGTGTGAATTGTGTGGGATTAGCTGGAGGTCTCTTCGAGTGAAAAGAGACCTGGTCTGTTGAAGAGATGTCTCTACCTTGTAAAGCTGCTTCATTGTGGCTGGGCATCGGCCTTTCGGGTCGATGGGTCATTCGGGGAGATGTCTTCGGCAGACTGGGTACTTGTCACTCAAGGAGATTCAGTCGTCTCTGGATGGGCACAACCAGTTATTATTAGATTTAGTTATAGTTCCTCAAGTTTCGTTCGACAAATTCTGGTCGACTTAATTTAAGTTCAGTTCTTATTATTATTTGCTTTTGATTTCGATTTTTGATGTGTAAACATCTTTACTCGCGCCTACCAAAAATTTTTGTATTAGAGTAAACTTGTAAATGAAACGAACGGAAATGACGTACTACTTCGTTTGAAAAAAAAGCAACAAACTCAATAAAAACAATTTTGTACTATACATGGCATGCTTGTATGGATATGTATAATAGTAGGGAAAACAAAAAAAGAAATTTAGAAAATTAAATAGAAACCATCGATCAGAAAAATCAAAAAAAAAATGCTCAATTCATTTGGTTTCAAGTTGCTTGAGACCTGGCTGCGCAATGATGAGCATGTTAATATTCCTACGTTTGAATGCTGCGTTAAGTTCAAGAGAGATGGTCAGTGAGCTGCCGGAGTAGTAATTCCTTCAAAAGATCCATAAAATGAGCATAGTGGATACAAATAGTTTGCCGTACGGACTTTCTCTTGTCATAGGTTGGCCTTATTATCTCGAAACCAATATTGACGTAACAGATGGACTGGCGAATGGAACTATGGGCTGTCTGAGGTATATCGAATGCAGCCATCCTGACCGGGATAACGAGAACGATGAAAACGTCAATAGTAAAAAATGTCAAACGACTCTGGATGGATTTCGGTACAAATTCATAAATTGGCAAGAAAGTGAGGCAGATTTGGTGCCGATGTTTGGTGCCCATTCCTAGAAAAAGCTCAACAGTTAATCGAAAAAACAATCGGACAATTAATGTTAAGCGTAATCATTTTCCAGCCGTACCTCCATGTGCCACCACAATTCTTGCATCCCATTGTGGTACCTATAACGAGATAGTCAGTATACTCTTACGGTAAAAGGCGCAGTCAACAACTTATGTATATTGCTTCATCACGAGTAACTAGTTTCGAAGGACTGTTCATCACGTCGGCTAGGTAAAAAAAGTTATCCCAGACTTTCATCCCATAAAAATCAAATATACGCTTAAGGCAATACTAACAAAACTATCATGATATTATGTTATATATAAATTATTCTATAATGACATAACAATAGAAATCTAAAATAAACCGAAATATTTCGATACAATAATTTCAGCAAAAAATTGTTGATTTAAGTAACGTAATTAAATATAAAGTTCCGAAAATCAATAAATTACTAAATCTTTTGATGCTCAATCGCTTCCACAGCCCATTCTATAAAAGTGTCGGATTAGGACGATTTTTTTAAAATGCAGGACATTAATATCTTCATACTGGATCAGTTTCATGAACCTTCTATGCTTCCAACTGGCGCAATTGAATTTTAAATTTCAATAATCATTAAATTAATCAATTTTTTGATGCTCAATCACTCCCACCGCCCATTCTATAAAAGTGTCGGATTAGTACGAATGTTTTTTAGATGCGGGACTTTAGTATCTTCATACAGGATCAGTTTCATGAAACTTCTATGCGTTCAAGTTGCGCAATTGAATTTTAAATTTCGAAAATCATTAAATTATTCAATTTTTTGATGCTCAATCGCTTCCAGAGCCCGTTCTTTTAAAGTGTCGGATTAGGATGAATGTTTTTTCGATGGGGACTTTAAAATCTTAATACAGGATCAGTTTCATGAAACTTCTATGCGTCTAAGTGGCGCAATTGATTTTCAAATTTCGAAAATGATTAAATTAATCAATTTTTTAATGCTCAATCACTCCCACCGCCCATTCTATAAAAGTGTCGGATTAGAACGAATGCATTTTAGATGCGGGACTTTAGTATCTTCATACAGGATCAGTTTCATGAAACTTCCATGCGTCCAAGTGGCGCAATTGATTTTCAAATTTCGAAGATCATTAAATTATTCAATTTTTTAATGCTCAATCACTCCTCGGAATAAGACGCTTTCTGTAACTGTATGTATAGAAATCTGTCGAAGACATAATGAAGTTCATACATTTCGTCCTTGCTCCATATTCTAAAAGAATTTCAAAAATTATCCAAGGAGACTATCATCTTTTGCCGATGATTATGAGCTGGCATTTCAATATTGCTGTTCCTCAGGCTGGACCACTTATAAACTTCCTGTGAGACGAATTCGATTTGCACATGAACTCAGATCAAAATATATCGACTACGAGATATGGAACGACCATTGTGCAATTTTTCAATGGCTGATGCCACACTAGTGTAACTGGTATTCGGTAACTCGTTTGTTTCCTCTTTACCAATAAAATCAATCAAAAAATTGCGGCGTAGATAAAACCGATTTTATTGGTAAAGGGGAAAGAAACGAAAAAATTACCAGATAAAAGTTACCCTAGTGTGGACTCAGTGTTGTGCCTGTTTTTTACGTTACGTAATATACTCGGTTTTTTACATGTAAAATACGTATTTTACACATAACAATTTTTTACAAAATGTAAAAATACAAAAACTATTCGTAACTAATTCAAAATTACTTATAGTTCATAATCTCAATTCTTACGTATCTATATAAAGAAAATTGGATATGGGTATGATGTAAAATGAGAATTGAATTTTAAATACTTGAATTGAATTGAATTTATTTATAATTCTTCTAATTTATTAATTATAATTAAAAGTAAAATATTTGTAGAAAAATATAAATAAAATTATTTTTTTTTCAAAGAAAATGTGGTTTGTTTCTCAGCTAACTTATTTTTTAGAATAGAAAAACAAAATACACAACACTATGGGATTGAAGTGTAAAACGATTAATCATTGAACACATTCAATATTAATGCTATAACATTTTAATGTTATCGGTTACGAAAATTGTTTAGATGATTACGAGAAATCATTACAATCTTCGACAAGATTATTTAACTTGACACAGACAGAGACATCTGTAGTGCAATTTGTTCTCTATCGATTATTGCTTAAAATAAGAATTACATTGCTTAAAATAAACAACTTCATACTGCTGTAATATTGTAGCAAAACGAAATAAAAAAATTGTTGCGCTATGTGACGTGAGAAGAAAAAATCCAAAAATTTAGATGTCATTTGTTATTGTCAAATGTCAACACAAAAAAACAAAAATAAAAATCTAAAAATAAAATCAGGTATATAAAAATTTAAATATTATATTATATCAAAATAATATAATTATATCCACCAGCTCCAAAACTAGAGGATTTTTTTATTACGGCCAAGGAATCAAGGATAGTGCAAATTTGCTTGAAAACGATATTTCGTATGAATGAGTTGGAGTTCAAAACTATGCTTATTCGATGTATCGCTCATCTTAGCATTAGCTATAAGAATACGGCAAATCAAAATTTGGCCCGAGATATTAAAATTTTACTAACCGTTTTCGAGTGAGTTTTCTATTACTTATTAAATTACAAGTCAAATGAAACTATACCAATGGCTCTTTGGCTCGAATATTTTAATTTTCTTAACTAAGGCTGTGGGCCAATTCTCAAGTAAATCTAGGGTAAATGCCGTTTTTAACAGTGTATGCGGTAAATTGAAATACTGTACTAAAAAGCAGGGTAAAGCGAAGACACAAAATATAAATAGTAGTGGTTTTTGTTTTTGCTAAATGAACCATGAAAATATGGCTGCCATGTTTCTAGACATAATTTTTTATATTCACTAGAATTTCCCATGAAATGAAAATGAGCTTGAATATTTATGAACACTATTATGAATTGTTTGATCCCATATGTAATCTTATAAACACTTTCCAACGTGGAAAAACCACTTTTATTTATATTTTTCTACAAATATTTTACTTTTAATTATATATTTTGAATTAGTTACGAATATTTTACGCAGTGTTCCTCGCAGTAATTGCATTTGCGAAGTGTATATTTGGATAAGGACTTCTGTAGTTATGTCGTATTTTATATTAATTTAACTAAGCATCTTTTATTAATATAGTTTTTATCGAATAAAATTAAATCTATTAATATGATACAAATTTACTTTTCGTATATTAAGGTTTGCGACTTTACTAAGGTTTTTAAATCCGCGTTTGATTTTATACAATATTATACGTATTATACAGTAATTTAAGTATATAACCATTTTTTACGTAAAAAATGTATAAAACAGTTTTTTACATACAATTGCACAACACTGTGTGGATATGCTCAATGAAAATTAGAAAAGTTAGAGTCGACAGTATATGTATCTTATTTCAGCTACCATAATCCAACTGCGTCGATTATACCGAAAGAGTATAGACCAATTTAACGAAAATAAACAAATGAAAAACCCTGGTTAGTAAAATTTCATTCCTTTTTCCTTCAAAGTAAACTGTACACACGCGCTATAGACACTCCATGTTTACACATCACCTTGAGAGTACTAATGAACTCACTCATTTTTTTCTTTTCCACGGCGTAGGCCAGGAGCACGCTAGCCTCGATTTCCCCCACGACCCGATTTGGTGCGAATTCTCACCAATTCTTACGGTATTTAAATGTGAACAAAATAGTTTGTTTTTTATCAGTTGTACATACGAATCCAATACAAAATGGATTGTGAACAATTAATTTTTTACTAATTTACAGCAGTAAGTTTGTTTTTGTATTACAATTTCGCAAACAATGTAAACACTTAAAGTTGTATGAATTTGTACGACTGAATTTTTTACGAATTGGTTAGAATAGATTTTCGTACTGAGTCGCATCCAATGTAACAGCCACAATGTATGCAGCCTTAGATGTCGACTTTACTTTTCTCTTTTGCTGTGCTCAATTTTCAACGAATAAACGAGGAATTATTTGTGTTGTTGGTTTAAAAATATTAGTAAAAGAGAAGTTGTCTACGAAGGGTTACGTCATTTGCAAAAAATGAATGTTGTCACCCGCCATTAATAAAAATGACGTTGGTTTTACTATATTTTGTCTTGTTTCATTGCTTATTGAAGTTCGATGAACGAAGGTTGAGCAATAAGTACCCGTGTTAAGAATGAAGACGCAGTTTTTAAATTTTTTATTTTTTTATTTTTCAATGTAATCGCCTTTTAGGTCGAAAAATACGGTTTCTCAAGTTCTCGTTTGAGCTGAACTTTTTTTCCTCCAAGCCATGTTTTCAAATTGTGGAATACAAAAAAATAACAGGGAGCCAGGTCGGGAGAGTACGGTGGGTGTCGCAGTAATTCGTAGCGCAGTTCATGGCCGCAACAATTCCAGATGAATGATTTAAAATATTAATTGCCATTCTGTACGATACGCCAACGGCTTTTGCTTTTCAACGATTTTCTCGGTAGCATCGTGTAAAAAATATGTCGTACGTCAAAATTAATTGAACCAATATCTCATGGTTGTCATAGATGGTGAAGGGTCCATATATAGATAGCATCCATCCTCTCTTTTATTCCTTCGCATGTTTTTCCATTCAAAAATAAAAAACCGAATTACGGATCGATATTGCTCTTTTCCATTTTATTGAGAAACACGAGCTAGACTAAAATTTAGTATGGTGACGTTTGGCAGATGATAGTTCGCGACGGTAATATCAGCTTCCCTCAGTAACGCCACCTGTTTTCAAACACGGGTACATATTGATCGACTCTTGTATACGTTATTGATGATTTAATGTATGTGTAATGTGGTCCTTCTTGTATAGTTATTCTGCCTTCGTATCTAATGTAGTATTTTTCCGAAGTTGATTTTCTCCGGTTGTGTTCCTTCTTATTGAAACCCCGTTTATTGTCAAAAATCGTCATTTACACTTAAATTTCTGAAAAATGGTTTGTACCATATTGTTTATGAAAACGAAAAAGCCGGTGTGAAAGCTGCGATTTACGAGAAAAATTAAAAAAACAGCATTTTTTGAAAGATAGTTATTTTTGCAAAAATTTTGAAAAATTTATTTGGACCAATATTGTTGTAAATTTAATTAAGAACTTTAGAGTTTAAATTCGATTTTCCCGTAATTGATATAATTTTCAAAATATTTACAAAAAATCGAAATAGCTCCTATATGGAAGGTGCCACGTCCGTTGGACCAATAATGGTCCAATATCAATGAGGTCTTCAAATTTCATAGTGAAAGATTAATTGTGAAGTTTCATTCCGATCAATTAATCCGACTGGACTCGAACGTTTGCTTCATACTTTTCATACTTTTCAAAATATTTGACAAAAACGAAAACGCGTCTAAGAAAGCTATTACTTTCGGTTTATCGTATTCGGCCATAATTCACTGGGATCTTCCGATTGGTGAAAAAACATAAGCTTGAAGTTCATCCCATTCGATTAATACGTCTTGGCTTTACATGGCCGCAAATTTTTTCAAAAACCTTTAGATAATAATGTTTTAGTTCAGAATAGTTCCGCCCGTAAATGCTACATTTTTCAAAATATTTACAAAAAGCGCGAACATATTGAAGCTACACCTTGGGTGGACAGATTTCAAACAAAAATCACTTGGGGCTTTGAATTATTGCATAACCCTAAGTACTTGTATAAGGAAGCGGTCGTCTTGGGTTAAGGCATATGCAATCGGTTTGTATGGAACAACGCACAAACAAGGCACAAACATAAGGATACCTTTTTAAAAACCTCTTTATTCACTTCGGTGATACAGCGAAAGGCCAGTCAGCAAATATTTCGAGGTCGAAAATATTCTTGATATGTAAAATACACACTTTGTACACAGTGCGGACGTATTTCTAATGAAGATCGGGTTTTGGCATTGAATACGATTACATCACATTGGAAAAATTTGACACAAAAATAATAACATTGTCCGACACGCTGCCTGCACTGGTGCAACTATCAATTAGGCAGCCGAAACTTTAGCGAACTCAAGTAGCGCGATTTTTGCAGCGGTATGCAGTAACTATGGGTGACCAAATAGCTGTCCAAATTCACGATTGCTTATTGCATATTGCCTGACACTATTAGAATGCTTAAACCAAAGTATTGGTTTCATTTGTCGCAATTCCATGAATTGCAGCAGAGGCCTTAATATTGGATTTGACGTTAATTTTCGAAGGATATCTAATAAAAATTTTAAAATTATAAAAATTGTTTATCTTTTATGTTTTTCGCAAATGACGTTGGGGCGTTACCAATTTATATATTATATAAAAAACAGTTGAATGCGCAAAAGTTTTTAACGGAACACATAATGAGCCTATTATTAGCCTATAATTATCTATAGTATTTTGAAATGTTTTGTTGGATGGGTTACGCTAGTTTTATTCACGTTCCAAATGCCTACTTTGATAATTTGAATATTTTATTAAAATTAATTGCATCTAAAAAATTTATTAAAATAGCGACTGTCTGTTTCAGAACCCTATATAGCTGTAATATAATTTAATTTCTTTTCTCAAATTTACAACCATAATTTTTCGGTAGCATATTCGAACAACTTTGGCCATCAATTGTCTACGTGCTTTTTATACATTTAAAAGATTTTCGTATCGAGTTCGCAAAAAACTATACGAAGAAAATGGAAAAGCACATAAAGCTGTAATAAATGGTTGGTTGTTAAATTCAATGTAATAGTTTTTTAACAACACTCTTATAAGATTTTGAAGCGATTATAGAAATTAATATCTTTAATGATTATGATACTTTCTATATATAATGTATATAAACTGTATATAGCATACCTTCGAGCATTCCTTTTTTCCCGGAAACGTATACAGAAAAGAAAAGCCTGAATGGAAATACTCGTATATACAGGTAGGGAGGTATATAACTACATTATACACTATACTAAAAAAATATAGAACTGGATTATATACGAACCATAAATTCTTGTCTTTATCCTATATCGTGCAAGACTTGATCCTTTTATAAAAGAAAAATGCTGGTCGACGTACAGGTGTTGCAGCAAAACCTATTCAATTATTTTAAATCAACAGGCTACATAATCATCGTGTATATGCATTTTGTGGTGAGCACCAATTAAAATTTTATAAAAATGAGTTCTTGGTTCGTGCATTCCATATACTAGTATATTATGTATACCTACCCGTTTATATATAGAGTTGTTCGATGTCAGCTACTTAAGTAATTTATTTATGTATTACACAAATTAATTATAGGCAATTAATTAAATTTTGAAATATTACAATCGATAAACACTATTTGTGTCTAGTTTGGAATAAATATAAAAATTTGTAATCCGAGATTTTATAAAATTTTGATCGTACACAGTGTGGGTGTCTAAGACAAAACGATTAGTTACACTACATTTTGTTGTTGTTACTGTTGTCTGTTATTTATTACCATCTCTCGAGCGTATTTTATGAAAATGGATATTTTCACAGTAAATTTTTTTTTTTTTTTTTTGGTGAAGTGACATCAAAACTTTGCGTGTAATATAGACTTTTTACTTATAAATAAAATATTTGATTTCTTATTTATGGTGATAAGTATGGTATAATATTCCGTTGAAAACCCGCAAATATAGGTGAATAACCTAGGCGCATATACATATATATATATACATATATATATATATATATATATATATATATATATATATATATATATATATATATATATATATATATATATATATATATATATATATATATATATATATATATATATATATATATATATATATATATATATATATATATATATATATATATATATATATATATATATATATATATATATATATATATATATATATATATATATATATATATATATATATATATATATATATATATATATATATATATATATATATATATATATATATATATATATATTTTTTCTATAAATACATAAATTATATATTTATTATTAGGATGTCTATTTTATATGTACAATGTCGGATGACGTAAGCACCACAAGCCAATTATTTAACTGGAAATTATCGTATGTATGAGATAATCTTGCTTTCACAATCCAATTTAGGAAAAGCACAAACAAATTTCTAACGATGAATCGTTTATCAAAAGCTTATATATATTTTAATGCTCTTTGTATCCAGTTGAGATGCTTGTAATCTAATAACCTCAATGATTCAGAGAATAAACGAATGGTTTTATAAATTGAAAGCGAAGCATATGTGGAATGAGTTATGTATAGCTTTCGAAATAATATATAAGCCAATAAAGCCATCTTGGCTGTAAGATAACCTTGATGTTTCATGTATGTTAATTCGAAGAAAGCAAATAGACGTCCTTAAAGCGATATAAGAACCCACACAGCAGAAGATTACAATGTAGTATGGATAATCAAAGGCTAATTATCTGACCCCGCGAACTTCGTTCCGCCCCAAATTACTTCGTTTTCCTTAAGTGTGCAAATGAATTGGTGTCAGTTGGAATTCAAAAGAATTCAATGTATTTTATTCGGATGGAATTAAATCAAATGCAGAAGCAAATCAATACAATAAATTGTTGTAAACCATATTTTTCGTTTTGTTCTCCGGCGCATAAATGAACAAAGGTGATGGTTCTCTCTCGAACTCGCGACGTACAACTGACCATGAGAAAAACACGGAAATTCCAGATTTCCTTTCGATTTCTTAATCGTCATAGCGAACGTCAAACAAACCGTAAACTAAATGCGCGCTTGAAGTCGAACGGAATTGTCAGTTGGAGTCACAAGATTTCTTGGAATTAGAACATCCTCTCCTTTGAATTTAACCTTGATGATCATCGCTTGAATCATGTTATTCATCAATTTCTTTACAGTCAATCGCGTTCCGTTACAAAATCTCAGATGGTTCAGATTGCGCAGCATGATTAATATTGGGCCGACCTTGAGCATCAAATTATGCGGTGGTATTCCCGGCAAATCAACATCAAAAATGAGTCGGTCGAAACATCAACATGAGTCGTTCCGTAACGCGAGTCTCTAGTTTGTATTTAACTGCAAGTCCTTTACATAGCGCCACAAACTCGACGATTTCAGACATGCGTTTAGTTCATATGAAATATGAACATACATATAAAAAAAACTACTCGTTCTAGAAAAAGCATTTGGCCTTCAAAGCTAGCGGAACCCAAATATAAAATCCGAAATAATAAAGCAAACCAAGATTCACTGACATACCAATAATACCAATGACATACCAATTGTTATGTTTTTGCCTTATCACTCAAGGTTCGAATCTCTGGATTGTGAATAAAACAACTGCTCTAAAATTGAATACACACAAATTTATTTCCACAACACAAAAATTACACAACACAAAATTAGCAACAAAATATTCCAATTATAACACACTACTTAATTATCACTTTAATAATCGCTTTAATAATCACGCTATTTAAACTTCACTATATCGCGTTTGAAATAAGACTCATCGTACAACATCAATAGAATAGTCACTAGAATAATCCTGAATGCCCTCCAAAAGTTATACGAGAACATTCGAGCAAATACTTTAGTATACAAATAACGCCTACATGTTGAACCAAATCACATATAAAATTGAGCAACTATTGAAATATCTTATACTATTCTAATCTAGGTGTCACCGTAACACTACCCCCCATCTCAGTCTGTTCGCTCCGAACCACCGCGCCAAGTGCTCTAAATGCACCACCTTCGGTTTACCTTTGCGTCCTTTCTGAATGCGATAAACCACGTCGTTCATTCTTTTAATGACAGTGTAAGGTCCTTCCCATGTGGGTTGCAACTTCGGTGATTCTCCCATCTGCAGTTGCGGGTTGTGAAGCCATACCAATTGCCCTTCCTCGAAGCCTTGATTATTTGCTCGTATGTCATATCGAGCTTTCATTCGATCACTCGATATCCGAATTTTCTTCCGTACAAATTGATGTATCTCATTAAGTTCGTCTTTCATCCGGTCGACGTAATCCTGCCCACAGTTTTAGGCTCATAATGGCACATATTTTCCTCGGCATATATTTTTAACCCCACTCGTTCTTGACTAAGTTAAAGGTCATTTAATTAAAAGCTAGCAGAACCAAAATCAAAACTTGAACCAAAACCGGAGTTAGAAAGCATTACAAGAACAATCGACATTTTTGATTTTAGATTTGGGTTCTGCTAGCTTTCAATTGAATGACCTGAGGTTTGGTCAAGAACGAGTAGAGCCCAAAATGTTTTAATGGGTCATTTGATTAGGCATTACTTAGTGCGCCTAATATTATTTTTATGTCACTTCACCTTGGTGTGCGTTCTAATTTCGGTTTTGGTCCGATTTTTAATTTAGATTCAGCTAGCTTTAAATTAAACATCATGACGGTTGGTCAAGGACAAGTAGAGGCCAAAATTATTGGTATGTCAATGGATTTGGTTTGCGTGTTGGATTTCGGTGTTGCTTTGAGTTTTGATTTGGATTCTGCTACCTTTGAAGTAATAACGTATACTGCTTTTTCTAGAACGAGAAGACCAAAAAAAAAATTAAATAGGGCATTTTAATTAGTCTAAAACTAGTCTTTAATTATTCACTTGTTTTTAAATCATTTTTTGATGTGGGTTCTGTTAACTTTTTCTAAAGCTGGCCAAAACCCATCGTTTCAGTTGGAGGGACGGAGTCAACATTTTTCTAATAGAATTTTAATTAGCCTATTAGGCCATAACTATCCATACTAGCTTAAACTGTTCTGTTGTATGGGTTCTACTAGCTTTAGGGATGTGCAAACCATATGGAAAAAGAATTTGTGTCATGGACTTAACGTTTAAACAGACACACTATTGAAAATGGTTTCCTTACTTGTTAATAGCTTTGTGAAACTATCTCGTATTTTTAGTCATTTTTTCGTTAAATCTAGGGGTAGTTGGTCATCTCACTTAAGTTTTTCATACATAATGCTTGAAAAAATATATATTCAAAATATAGATTGAGATTCAATCAAACGGGTCACAGTTCACTTGCCTCGAATAAAATTGATCGTTGAAATTTAATTTGAACTGGAAACAGCCTTTTGTTGGATTTGAATCAAACCCCAGAACCTTGACAGAATCTGAATCCTGTATATCTGAAATGTCTAATGAGTTGCTCGTTGATTTTATAGGGTTCAAAAATATTGTTTTCTCCTTAGTCATTTTCCCTGTTGAACGCCGAAGCGTGATAGAATTGTGTTTAGTTGGAGTTTTAGTTTTATTACATCTTCATTTGAATCACAGCCGATCATCAAGTCTTCCGCGTCGATGTCGCTTATATTACCGCTTACCGATTGTCAAAGTTATGCTTTGTAGAATAGATGCCTTTCCATCTACAACAGCTACCAAAATGCTCATTTGGTGAATTTCGCAATAATATTCGAAGATATTTTGTGTCACTTTGAGTAATTCGAACTTGTCGAAAAATTTCCTCGATATCAGAAAAGGATGTTACATTGTACTTCCTAAAACGGGACACCAAAAATAACTATCGACCAAACTGCCAGTCAGCCATTCAATTATTGTCGATTTTCGTTGAGTCATCTAAAACTACTCCTACTTAATAAACACATTTTATTAAACACTTGTTTTTTATTTCGCAAAATTAGATTTTTTTGAATATTTTAATTAAAAAATTTGTTCAAATAGTTTAAAAAATCACTCGTTAGGTCATCATCAGGAGTATCAACTGATTTGTAAAAGTAAAAATTTGTTATATATAGCAGAAAAAAGCAAAAAATAAACAAAAGAAGGAGGGGCAAAAGTAAGCAATAAAACAGTAATAAAAATTAATATATTGATCGCGCAGGTGGGCGATTAGTCATCGGCTGAGTAACAAAATTCAAGGTATATTGAAGTACATTTAATTACCCGACGTATTAGCATATATTAAATAACTTATATATAAGACGTTCGTGTTCTTTTTTTCTCTGAGCTTATCGCCGTAATTAGATTTTTTTACGGTGTCGCTTTTGTCGTTTTTTCGAAATTCGAAAAAATATTCGCAGTAAAATCAAATTGTCAAAAAGTTTAAGATTTTCGGTTATCAAAGTGTCAACTACCAACTTCCAAGTAAGTACATAAACATACTTTTTTACTTTATTGTAATAATTATAATTAATTTTATAGATAAATCGATTCGAATTTGTGCTTTCGTGACGATTTAAGTATTCAAGCCTATCAACAAGCTGTTACCTGTGAGTAGCTTAAGCTTATCATCTATATTAAGCGACGTTTCAGGATCCTCTCATTCGGAAACATTTAACATTGATTTTACAGATTCTGGTATCATAGATTCATTTGGATTCGAGAATTTTGATGTCGTAGATGATTGAAATCGTTAACTTTTCCAACTTTCCGCCGACTGAAATAGAATATTAAAACAATAATTAATACTTAAATGTATCTGTAAAATTGACGATATACTCACATTGCATTCGTCAGTATCACCATTTATTATTTATGTATTATCATTTATTCATGAAATTACATAATGATGTTCCTGGACATTACGTATACATAGAATTTTAATTTATATTTCATGTTTCGAACTATTATGTCGGTTAGGTTTCTCACATTTCTCTTCTAGTGCAGCAAGCAATACTAAAATATACCAAAACTAAATTTATTGAGAATTGTTTAAAACATAAAGGATCAATTACATTACATAATGATTCCTGGACATTACGTGACGCTCCTAACATATACAATTCGTTAAAACCACATGTAATATGAACAGCACAGCACAGAACGATACGATAATCTCGAAACGAGAAAATTCCGTCTCTAATTGTCCAGTCTGTCGACCGTAAACAGAAAACTACATTCCAAACCTTCCATAATGTGTTGCCCGTCTTCTTCGTCTGTGGATGATTCACCACTTGAGGGCTCAATATATACATCGTAAATAATTCCTATGGATTAGAATCGAACATTAATGACATGGTATATACACTTGAACGAGCCGGCATGTACTTACCACCGGTAACC
Organism: Nephrotoma flavescens; assembly: GCA_932526605.1. NCBI lineage: Eukaryota > Metazoa > Arthropoda > Insecta > Diptera > Tipulidae > Nephrotoma > Nephrotoma flavescens. The sequence continues at coordinate 64,528,049 of OW052222.1, read as the reverse complement.
AAAAAATACAACAGTAACAAGTAAGTATTTTCATTGTGGATGGCTGATGAAACCATGATGGACTTTATCTTTTTAATTAGGAACTTCCAATATCGAGAACGGTCGTTGTATCATCGGATCGATACATCGTTTCTAACATTTTCACAGACTACACTAAAAATTAATTGAGAACATATTTTTGACAGTACTTATTTACATTTTTGTTTTGACAACCTACACACAGTTTCTTCCCTAGCTGTGTTGATTTTCGAACTTATACTAAAACACCTAACTTCACTCTTGGCTTATAGAAAAATATTTTGGAACACGATTTTACAAGGAAGTGTCCTATATTGATACTATTTAAAATTTGGTATTAGTCAAATTATAGAAAAGGGCGAGGTCTGTAATTGGTGAGAAAAGAATTTCTCTCTGTTCGTTAAGGATATTTTGGTTAAGAAATATTGATTTTCGAATTTCGTAAGACTCTTAGGTATCTAAACGATTGCCTTTAGGTTGTATATGTAATATGTCTAAATTGTTCAAGCTAGCCGTATGATTTTCTAAAGTTAAAGGGTTATGGAAAGTTGATTGATTGCAGCCAGATAAATGTTCTTTAGTTCTAACTCCAAAATAGCGCCCAGTCTGGCCAATATAGGAGAATTAGCGTAAAAAGTAAAACTACTCGCAATTTTGCAGTATTGCTTGAGCCCTTCATTACCCCGTGATGAGGTAGTCGGTAATTAATAGAGTATAGGTACGTAAACAATCCGTATAGAAAATGATACTATTGTTTGTTTTTGCAGTTTTTCGACCCAATTGAAGTTTATACTAAATTTATCCTAAACCAACAAAAACAAAAATTAATGAGAGTGTATTGGTTTAAAGCAGTCATTTAGGCGAAACCAAATATTTCTATTTAAAAATTATTTAAAAATTTATTTATTTATTTAAACAATCAAATTTATTTGAGCAAAAAACATGTCAATATAATACATATTTTAATAGAGCCATGTGTATTATATACACGACATGTAACAACCCAATAAAAATTGTTCATTCTAATGGAGGTCGCATATCTAAAACGACATTCAATTGATGAACGGAATTCCTTAGTAAATTTTATTCTAAGAAAATCCATATCTCAAGATTTTCACCGATCGGCTGTTATTAGAATAATGAATTTTAATCAAATTGAACCTAAATAAACATTATGAATTAAATTATTTGTTAAACTAACAATTTTGTAAAATCGCCTAAATGTTTGCAAATCACTAATCATCTTCATATTTTGTCTTATTTTGAATTATAGTATAAACTTCATACTTCTTAGTAGGAGTTTGAAGTTTTTCCTAAAATAAGTACTAACCGCCATTTTTACAATTTAGGATTAATTTAGGATAAACTTCATTGGCATGTTTTCGAATCCTTTTTCAGTAAGAAGTTGCTATTTGTGATGCTCAAAAATTTTGAAGCTAACACTTGATTTTTATAAATTGAGACGTTAAAATAATTCAATATACAATAAATATTTTCAATGTTTTTAATCGCTATAATATCTGTATCTGAATATAACAATAAATTTAAAAATGTTTAAAAAAATTATAAAAAAAAATGTTCGAACTAAACTAAGCTGTGTAGTAAGGTTTATTTTTGAAATTGTCAAAGGGACTTTTGCCACCTGACAAAATATAAGAACATCAGATAGAAAATCCTCAGTTGTTGCATCCAGTAATTGAAATCAAAATTATTGTGTATAGTTTTTTATGATTGCTTGTTGAACAACTTTGTTGAATTTAACTACTTGAGCCTATAAATTAATCCGTTGGCTTAGGTCTGTTTAAAAATTACAATTTGATTTGGCCTATTCTCCAAATGTTTTGGTTATAATATTATGACATAACTTCCAGCAATCATTTACTTTTGATGACGAGCGACCTAGTATAAAATTTTCATAGAACCATACTGTGTGCTTAAATTTTAATTTCAACCATTGGTTGCGTACCTTAATCAAACTAAAATGATCTCCGACGTTATTACTGAAATTGACGAGCAATATCCGTTTGCGCCAATCATGACAAATTTTTCAGAATATTTGTGTTTTTCACGTAGAGAGAGTGGATTCCCTAAGCTGGACAACGAGAGCTCGACAACGATAGATTATCGTTTACACGATAAAAAAATTATTACTTCAAAACAACATTGATACAATGCGACATTCGCCACCTAAAGACCAGTAGGATTTTGACGTCACATTTTCGTTTAATTCGACTCGTATTTTTTTTTTCTTTCATAATTTGGCGAAATTATCGATTTCGAATTATTTGATAGAAAAGAAAAATCATAATACCAAAATACGCCGCAAATCGGATAAGTTTCATAATAGACCCCCAGAAAAATTGCTGCAATGTACGGAAACACAATTTTCGCGACGAACAACTTTCAGGTTTCGGTTCAAAAACTCAATTCTGTTCAATATGGTTGACACTGAGTAAGTATATTTTCGTGTCCTTCAGTCATACCCCTCCGCCATTACTCGACGGCAGTTTCCCTTTCTTCATTCCTTCCTATTTCAACCACATCCAACGTCACCTTGGCTTTGTTATTTCTATTGCTAGAATCAAACGTGTTCTGTTTTTGTATTTCAGTTTTATTCGCTCCGTATAAGTATTTCTTTAGCTGTCCATAGTCAAAATGATCTCGAATATTTCTTTTTAGTTGATTGCATAATTCTTCTCTGTTTTGTTGATACATCAATAAACAAAACAGAGAAGCACAATATGTTGTCAGTCTATGTTTATCGATATCTCGGTATTTACCGACATCTCAAATCCAAAGCGCTGGTATGACAACAGCCCTTTTATTTTCGCTTTCAATTTTCGCCCATGTTGATTTTTACTTTCCTTGACTCGATCGCTTTAATTTGGGCATTTTCGCCCCTTGTTGGGTTTGTAAATGGTTTGGCTAAATTCGCAGTTTATATTGCGTTTTTACGCCTGTAAACTCAATTCAAGAAATATATACCCATATATACTCAATTCAAGAAATTATTTCAACTTATTTGAATTCTCTATGGAGTTTTTAGATTAAAAATTTCACATTTTTCTTTCAGTCGGCCCTAATGCCCTGGTTTATGGTGATATAACATAGAATTCCGTTTCCGATTTCAAGATCTTCTTCTTATCCAGGTCGGCTCGTAAGCTACGGCCTTTCCATGTTTGGAAAACATTTTCACTGCGTTTATTAGACGCTTTCCATCACTGTTACCTCCCACAATGGTGACGTCATCAATATTTTATACATTGGTTTTGCCACTTACGCTTCTTTCATCCTTTCGTAAACAGCCAGTGCGTTTTTAAGTCTAAAAAGAAATCTAAAGTATATCTTTGATATGTTGTACTATTTCATTATGATCTGATGGAAGCCCGAAATAAGACCGATTGTGGTCTTTGACTTACTATGATTTATGATCGTTTTAGAGATGTCTGGAATAGGTTAAGTATCTGAGATGATCACGGCATTCAGATGCTTGGAGTCAATAAGCATCCTGTATTTTTTGGGTATTGGAAGCGTTCGATTTTTTTTCATTAACGAGGTTGGGGAGTTATATGGGCTCTTTTTGTAGAAGTTAGGTGCTTTGTTCCTCTTTCATTTCTCAGACTGACTGGATTTCGGTAGGAAGTTGTGTAGTCTCGTTTATCTGTAATTGTTTTGATTGAAAGCTTGGAGGGCTACACATTAATATCAATTGGTATTACGATGTATACTAGACCAAAAAGTATTTTATATTTTTATAGCATTATTTGGCGGTTAAGTTTCATTTTAATGACCAAATGGCATAGTGGTTAAAGCTTTGGCGTTTGGATCGGGGTGTACCGGGTTCGAATGCAGGATGCCAAGTGAAATTTCATCAACAGATTACGATCTGTAATGAAATGTAACACATTTATGACCCCTTGTCGGTGTGCAAAATCTTTGGGCCGACCCATCTTCCATGCCAGTATCGGCAGGCATGGAACTATGCAATGTGCAGATGGTCTTAAAATCGGGCATATAGCCGTACGTCCTTGACTTGGCTGGGAGGTGTAAAGTAAGGTCGAATTTATATGTTATTAACCTGAGATTCTTGCTTTCGGCAAATGGTATTTTAATAAGTCAAGATGTTATTTTCGATCAATAACGACACCCATTTCTTTCAATCTGCCATAACGATTATGTTGGTAAACGTTTCCCGGCTCTGCTGAACAAACAATTCTCTATGGCTGTTTCACTTCCGAAGGTTTTTAGAAAAAATCCACAAATTTTCCTGCTAATTGTGATATCCTCTTCAGCCGATATAATTAAAAAATTAGCATTGTTGTGAAACACAGTTTTGGCTAATTAAGTTTAAACGAAATCTTCATTGGCACCCGTATCGATCAGAAACTTGAGGAAGTTGCCATTCTTCGTTTGATATTCTATGCATGGTATGCGGGAGGCACCCATCATACAATTTAATTCTGCGCTCCCCTCGGGTCCTACTTCGTCTTCAAGTACTTCGATATCTGTATTTACGCTCAACAACTATGTGTATTTATCCTTCTCTTCCTGAGTTTGTATATGGTAGACCCTCTGATGTCTCGTGGTTTATTGTTAAAGTAACTTTCTCTCTTGAATGAATGTTGCCTTGGTTGAATTTGCCGATTTATAAATACGTATTAGAATTGTCTGCTTTATATGATGGTTCAACGTCCATTAATTCTAATGGTTTAGGGTTTGTTGGAATAGGTTCAAGTTTTGAAACTTCATGCAATATTTATTGGAAATTTTCGAAAACGTTTGTAGTTTTTGCATAATCAGCATTCTTGACAAATTTCGTTTTAGTACCCAGACAGAAGAATCAAGAGCCCGTTTCCGATATGTTTCTGTGAGAACGTTAACGGCGTTAATTGAACATTCTTCCGTTGTAATTTTGTTGAAAATCAACGAGAAATGGTTGTTGTTATTTGCGTAGAATCCGTTCAATATCAGGTTATTTTGAGAAAGCTTGCTGAGTTGATGTTCCAGTGTCCTCAACATTCTCTTATCTGAGTTGTGAAGAGACATACATTACTTTATGACCACCCATTCATCTTCAAATTGTTTGTACGCAAATGCTGCTGTATTCCTTTATTCCAAACCTAGGTTTTCTTTTATTTGTGCTAGTGGATTTATTGGATTTTCCAATTTATGAAGTCTTCATTGAACTTTTTTGAAATTCTCAGAAAAATAATGGAAAAATTCAAAAACTTTATTCTACTCGTTACCTTGATGGGAAGCAAATTGCAAGCCTTTGGTTGATAACGCATTTCTGCGGCTGAAATGTCGTTGTGCTCAACAACAAAGCACAAAGGAAGATCGACGTTTTGAAAATTTTTCGTTTTGGACGATTTCTGGTAATTTTTTTTTGAAATTAATTACATTGGAATTTCGACACCTGGAAAATAAATAAAATACTGATTATATTTTGCGTACAAATATGTTCAATATGTTTTTCGAATTTTACTACGGGGTTATGGACGCTTTATAATAATATAAGTACTGCACCAAATAACTTGTTTTATACAAGAACACCACCCCATAAATTAAAATCGAGTCCCGTATAATAAAAAAAAACCAGCCCAACATATTAATGCACACACACGCGAGTGCGATAATATTTTATACCGTATAGATCGCGGTCGCACAATAAAATCCACTGGCACCAGTACGCTGGACAAATTTATGCGTGTTCTGGGCAATAAATTAGAAAAGAACAAACAAAATTTAATTTTTTAATTACGATATCGTTAAATAAAAATAAAGAAATCAATAATTGGCACATAAATTTTTGCATGTTTGTTGTTGTTTTTACCAATCCAATAAATGCTAAATATTCTGCTTGCTCTTGGGCTTATCTTAAATCGAATCGTGTCATTTCACCTAATAAAAATTTTTTTTTTTTTGTTTAAATTCGTTATTTTAATGTGCATGCACATAAAAATGAAATTATTTGCGATAAAAATATTTTCAGTTCTATATATTTTTACATATATACTAGTTCGAGTATGGTGGGTTTGTTTGGTTTATAATATGAATAATAAAAATTATTTACAATATCTGATTTCAATAAGCAATAAACTATTAAGTAGTTATTTATATATGTGTACAATGTAAAATAAAATTACAATATTTTTTATGGTGGTTTTAAAAAATAACGGCATGCTTACGATACAGTAAAAGCACCATAACACGATGCATACGTTAAAGAAAGCGTCCGCATGCTTGAACTTGAATTTATGTTCAACAGATCTGATCATCTAAGCATCAACAGGCAGCCACACTGTTACAATATAAATATTGTCACTGTTTTTTTTTTGATCAGTTTAAAAAATTTTGTTTAAATTTACTTTGCTTTTCAAAATTTTCTATAAAATTAAGTTAGCTATGAAATTTTGATTGTTGATCTATCTATCTGGGCATAACAAAATTTTCGGAAAAAAAAAGAAAAATGAAAAAGTTTTTGTTTTTTTGAGTTTGGCGTCGTTCTTGTTGGTTGAAAAAAAAAGATTAAGACGTTTGGATAAGGAAAAAGAAAAAAATCAATTTTTAAGAAACTTAAAATTTGCAATTAAAGCATAAATAGTACTCGTAAATAATTACTGAAAATATTATAATTTATGAATTTGTGAATTTTTTTTGTGTGTTATAAATAATAAATAAATTGTATACTATATGTATGTATATATAAATGTATTGAAATTAAAATAATTATAAAAGTTTTGAAAATATAAAAAAAGGAAAAAAAAACGGTTTAACATATTAAGTGCTTTCATTAACAATTTTGGGTATTTGTGAGAGAAGCATTATTATCAAGACATCGAGCTTGATTGTTTTAAACATCGTCGGTTAACACCAAATCTTGAAAAACTTATTCTGGTGTACATCAATCAATAGTTGATAAGAGGGCTGATGAAATTTACCAAGCAGTTTGTATGGTGGAGGGTGTCCAGCACGGTGCATTTGTATTTGAGCCAAGCAAATGGAATTTTGTAATTATATGATTATAATTTATTACTAATTTTTGTATATAGCTGTATATTATATAAATTATCCCCGTTAATTTTTTTTTGTTTGTGATTGTAAGCAAATTTATAAATTGTTATAATTTTTTTTTTTTTTTCATTAGGAAAATTTTTAATTTCCTTCATACATTTTTTTTGTTTTTGGTTTCTTACAATTATGATTTACTAAATTTTTTTTTTGGTTTTGGGAATGTCATCGTGTCAGTTAGCTTCCAATATTATTAATGCTTAGTACCATGAGCAAGAACGACGACTAAATTTAAACCTCTACGAACTGAGCTACCGAGGTTTTTTAAATGCTCATAAATTTTACCGGTATGGTAAAATAATAAAAAATTGTTACTTCGAGAAAATAAACAACGAATACTCAATAAAGTTGGCTGGAACGCAAAGGAACCCATAAAGTTTGAAGTATTAAAATTTTTTTTTTAAAATCGGTCGATAAATGGCTATGTTCCATCGCATGTCTATATTCCAGACCACCATCCAAAATTTATGGCAGATTTTTTTATTTTATCAACTATAGACCTAATTTGACCGCATTCGGTTAAAAAATCGTTTAGTTCCGTTCAAGATGGTAAAACCGTTGATTGAATACATATAGATAATATCACTGCAAATTACAACAACAATTTTGATTTTTTCTTGCTTCTAACACATTGTAAAAGAAGAGAATAACTCACTTCATGTAGGTTTAAGAAGAACAAAGATAGACCCAATTAATTCAAAGCTGCTAGAACGGAGTAAAACATATTTTTGAATTATTATTTACCCACACCACTAGAAATTTTAACAAAAAAAAATAGAATGAAATGTATTTTCCTCTCTCTCAACTGAATATATGCAATATATATGACAAAAATAAATAGACAATAATTATAAAATTGTGTTTATGTCAGAACCAACAACAATTATAAGCCCTGCATAAAGTCTGAAACGCAGATACCAATATGTAACAAACTACAGAAGATTGTGTTGGTTACACTTACAATCCCATATCAATTTTTTTCTTTCGCACCACTACTTATTAAACTAGTGCGCATATTCTATGTACACATATTTTCTAATACAACTATCTATAGTGTAGTTTTTTCTGTATTTGTTGCAATAGCATGGCTTTATATTGTTGTTGGTTTTGGCTTATGTTCTTCATTCTGTTTTCATTTTTTCAGTCGTGTTCCAACCATGTGTGTGGAGGTTACAGATACGAGTAATATGGCAAAGGGAATATTTGTTCCCAATATTTTTGAACTGGAACAAGTTGTTTGTTATTATTTTTTTAATTTTGAAATAAATTATTTTTTAATTCCGAAATTAAAAAATAATTTTATTTCGAAACTAAAAAAATGTCACAAATATTTTACTAATATGTATTGGAAAAGTGAAATTTCAATATGCAATGTAAATACTAAAATTTATTTATTTATTTTTTCCTTTTAGTGGGTCAATAAACTTATTGTTAATTAAATATTTATCTCTGTACGCTTGATAAATTACAAATATTCTGTCTTCCATTTTTATGTAAGCAACACACAAACCAAAAATCCTATAATTATGTAACTTGTAAAACTTGATTTAATGATTTAATCTGTAAGGGTGACTTCAAAATTAGTTTTAATTATAAAAAACATGATTTCCGAAATCATCTGTCATCAACATACATTATTTATCATTTGCACAAGTTTTCTGTTTCTTGCATTGCATTATAAAACAGTAGCGTTATATACACGCCCTGCATAAAGTCTGAAACGCAGATACCAATATGTAACAAACTACAGAAGATTGTGTTGGTTACACTTACAATCCCATATCAATTTTTTTCTTTCGCACCACTACTTATTAAACTAGTGCGCATATTCTATGTACACATATTTTCTAATACAACTATCTATAGTGTAGTTTTTTCTGTATTTGTTGCAATAGCATGGCTTTATATTGTTGTTGGTTTTGGCTTATGTTCTTCATTCTGTTTTCATTTTTTCAGTCGTGTTCCAACCATGTGTGTGGAGGTTACAGATACGAGTAATATGGCAAAGGGAATATTTGTTCCCAATATTTTTGAACTGGAACAAGTTGTTTGTTATTATTTTTTTAATTTTGAAATAAATTATTTTTTAATTCCGAAATTAAAAAATAATTTTATTTCGAAACTAAAAAAATGTCACAAATATTTTACTAATATGTATTGGAAAAGTGAAATTTCAATATGCAATGTAAATACTAAAATTTATTTATTTATTTTTTCCTTTTAGTGGGTCAATAAACTTATTGTTAATTAAATATTTATCTCTGTACGCTTGATAAATTACAAATATTCTGTCTTCCATTTTTATGTAAGCAACACACAAACCAAAAATCCTATAATTATGTAACTTGTAAAACTTGATTTAATGATTTAATCTGTAAGGGTGACTTCAAAATTAGTTTTAATTATAAAAAACATGATTTCCGAAATCATCTGTCATCAACATACATTATTTATCATTTGCACAAGTTTTCTGTTTCTTGCATTGCATTATAAAACAGTAGCGTTATATACACGTTTCAAAAGCAATAATTTTTTAATTTTCATATTTTTGCCTACACCTTTTGATCAATCATAAGCTTCTTCCTTTCATAGTTGTTCTTAGAGCCCTGCATCGGATAGTATTATCCGCGGATAGAAGCGGATATATCCGCCATAAAATTGTGCGGATGCGGATCAGTAATCTTTATCCGCAGTATGCGGAAATATATTTTTCATCCACATATCCACTAAAGCTCTATTATCTATCTATGTGTTTTTTGTGTGTTATGAAATGTTTATGAATAGTATGTTAATTTTAAATCGACGATTAATTGTTTATGTACCTAACCTACTACTAATATACATGGCTACGCTAAAATTGAAAGTGGGGCATTATGGTGCAGTTTTCTTGCATCCGCTCATTAAACATCTTAATATGATCGACGATATAAATAAATATGCTACATATATATCATAGCTACATATATATACATAGCTAACATCTTACATCAACGAAAACGAAGAGGTTATCCCTAGTGCTGCTAGTGGTAACGTATTTCTAAATACCTGTCCTGTCCGTCAATGAGCTCCTCAATCTTATCTGATTTTATAAATTATTATGAAGAACCTGTGCTGCTCAATGAATAAGAAATATATAAGCAACAGAAGGTTAATAACGACCAGGGTTTCAACCTACCTATTAAATTGGTGGTCTTGTGGTACAAATGTTCTGAAATTGTTTTTGATAGCGCAACGCATTCATGCGATTCCAGCGAGCAGCGCACCATTTTTCTACATCGGGGGATATTATTTGCGATAGGAGAAGCTCAATTGATCCCGATCTTGTACATGATTTTTAGTAGCTAAAAGCAATCGGGATTGGCTATAGTTTTATATCAAATAAATAACCGCAACATATACATAATTTTTGAATTATTCTTACACTTTATATAATTTTATTGTATGTTATGTATGACATAGAAATTGAATTTTTATAATAAATTTGAAATGAATGATAAAAATACTTTGTTTCCTCTGTTTCACGACCGAAAATTTTGAAGGTAATTTTTTCAGTTCATACACTTATTTTGATTTTGCGGATGCGGATGAGTGCCGATGCGGATTTGATAATTTTTAATGAGTGCGGATGCGGATAGAAATATTGGTTTTTTCAGCGGATGCGGATCGGATGCGGATACGAAAAAACGTATCCGCGCAGGGCTCTATCTTGTTCTGTCTTAATTTTGTTATATTATATTGATGGTACTATTGGTAAGAGTAAGTGAAATAGCAGTCGCAACATTTCAAAATAATATATTTTTATGTAATAAATTGTTGATATACAAATACAATACAAACGCAATTTTTATATGGGGAAAAACAAAAACAATAAAATTGTTCGGTGTTTATGTTGCTAGAAAGAAAAAACCACTATCGCACAACAACGCCTCTGTCTATATGTGACTAGTTGAGACATTAACCAAACGTAGCGGCAGAATTCCGAGTTGTAATGTCTATTATGTATTCAATCAACGGTAAAACTCAGAACTACGATCAAAGTTAAGATCGCTGATCGAAGAAAAGAAAAAACACGTTCAAAAATGATAGGGAAGCAATTTCGTACTACAAATACCTCTCACCGTCCTAATTTCTTGTGAATTTTAAAAATGTACCTACCGAATTTTTCCACAAATTGGGAGATCGCGGCATTTTGCCGACAATCAGCGACGAAAATCAGCGTTCTACGAGGAACGTGTTCAGTGCGCTTAGAGTAACTTATGGTCCACATAATTGGCCTACCGAACGCAATTTTTATTATTGGATAATACGCGATCAAATAGACCACATCCAGGACATAGAAGAAATTATAGCGGTGGTAGCTGGCTTGTCGTATGCAGCACTCAGGAAAAAATTATGATTGAGCTGATCATAAAAATGACCATCATTGTTATGATTATATGCAATGATTAATAATATCATATTATAAAACAACCAATAATTCGACACACAATGATGATATTTAACATCAAACTATGATTGGATTAACTATCGGTATGATTAAATATGTAGTTATTATCTGCCCAATTCCCATAGTCGTGCCACTTCATGTGAAATGGCAATTGTCATGTCACGTGACATGAACATGAATTCGATTCAAGTGACGCGGGTTAAATTGTTTTAAAACACAAAATAAAACTATATTTTGACACGATGTAATTCAATAATAAAAATGCTATTGTCTTTTTATGAATTCGACAAAAAATATTCTTGTCATTTGAAAAAACTATGTGGCAGAACGTCACATGAAGTGACTATATTACGACTATAGTTGCGACTATGAGAATAAGAAAATGTAGACCATCTGACTGTAGTGACTTGAAGTGACGTAATATGACTATGGGAATTGGGGTGTATGATGAAAATAATCAATCCAATTAATAAGAATTATTATGATAACACTGAGAGAAAAAATAAAGATACTACGTTAAATCCGGAATTTATTTTTTTCGTCGTGAGCATACCGAAATTTTGGTTTTTTACCATTTTATTAACACTTGTTATATTCGGTAATCACATAAGACTGGATTACTGCAGACATGAAACTACAAAGTAAAATCTGGATATTTAGTATTTACATACGAATTAATCACCCATTGAGATAGCGAATTTTTTATAAATACACTAAAAATTAACGAATCAAAATTTAATAGTGCAATTTATGTTTACCCTAATCATAGGAGATGAATATGATTACAAGTATCATAATAATAATAAGCTCCGTTTTCACTGATAGACATAATTAAACAAATAGTATTTCTAATTATTGTATAATAGGAAATATCACAATAATTTTATAATGATTTCTATTATTATAATATGGTAAATCAAGTATTGTAGCTCAAAACAGAACAAGAACGAAGGCGGCGAGCGAAATCGCCTGTCATATTACAAAACCCCGAAAACATGCAATACAAACACAACCATCGACGCTGGCGACTACGATTTTTTAGTTCAAATAAATTTAAACTGTGTGCCTGAGAGCGATTTTTTCGTTTAAATTAGTTGCTTTCCAACCGACCATCGCAAGTACTTGTAAGTGCGAAAAATGTGTATTGGCTAAAGTGTCGATTGGAAAGCACAAAAAATTACAAAAGCAAAACATAATCTACAAATGTGAAGTTTATTTGTGATAACTTTTTAATAAACAAATATCTATACCGAAATTTTATTAGCACTTCACACACGACACCCAATTATATTTTTGACATAAAAATACTACACGCAATCACTTAGCGGACAAATTTATCGTAACTGCTTTCAACTACTCCTAATAAAAAGGTACAACAATTGTGAGTAGTTAATTTAGCAAAGACAAAAACCTTAAGTGGTTATAAGTACTTGCGGTGGTCGATTGGAAAGCAACTATTGCCGACTAATCTAAATTAATGAGTAGTTATGCTATTAGCGACCAGGTTTTTATCATTTAGACTCCTGTTGAGGTTGCTTGACTATTTAGTTGTCCTTTTCATTTTTTTTATTATTTTTTATAATGGATACGAGAAAAATGTCTAAAAGAAAATACTCTCATTCTTAAATTTCGATTGTAATTTATATTTTACATTGATGAATAATGCGATTTCCATTTCCATATTTGTTTTATTTTTTCTATTTCCTTGTTTTTAAATAATAACAAACTGGTGTTATTGAAAACAATAAGACGTATGAAACGTCATAATTTAGTTTAGTTTACAATTTAGTTTACAATCGGAGGCACAGTATATTTACTAGTGCCACCTTTGAACGAATGATATAAATAAGTCATTAATTTAGTTTAGTCGGCAATTTAGTCGAAAAAATCGCTCTAGGCACTCATTCTTATAGTCTATTTCTATTTTCGTCGCCGGCGAAACAATGTTGCCAACTGTTTAACCGTGATATTATTAACCATTGTACCGATCGGCAGTACACGGTGAAATCAAACAAAAAATGCATTGCGCGTAAGTGTTGGCTATGTTTCGTTTAGGAGTATATCCTCTATCCGAGATTTATTTTACCATGCCAATTCTTACATCTTTTTTAAATGTAAATTTGTTTTGCGATTGTTAAGTAGAAATACATAAAAAGACTGCGACCTCGGAAATGCCTAGAAGTCTTTTCGTTGATTTCTAATTTAAAATCGTAAAACAAATTTAAATTTCAATTGGCATGGTAAAATAAATCGCTCTAGTATTTAACTGATACAACCGGTTTTTTCTGCTGGTAATTGAGATGGGTTAATAAAGGGAGTATAACTTAGTTTTTTTGTATTTTTTTGCAGAAAATACACATTTATTTCTAAGAAATGGTAAATTTTATTTTAATCAAAATATTTTCAATCGTTATGTATGACTTTCGACCATTTTTCTGGTAATTTATGGATTCCATCGAAAAAAGATGTTTTTATGCGATCCATTTGTCGAGCCATTTTTTAATTTCTTCGTGGTTTCAAAGTGTTGGTCTGGTAGATCGCTTTGCATTGATCAGGACAAATCATAATCTGATTGGGCACAATCTCTTCAATAGGGAGCATGAGGTAGAATTTCCCATTTAAGTACTTCCAGCGTATTTTTTACTTGTTTTGTGGCATGTGGTTGAGCATACGTTTACGCTATTTATTAGCTGAAATCGGGCGGTTTTTGTTCAATGCATGGTTCATATCTATCAATTGTTGTTTTCAACGTTCACCAGTAATAGTTTCGTTCGGTTTTAACAGCTCATAGTACACCACTCCTTTCTGATCCCACCAAATGCACAACATACTTTCTATGAATGTTTCGTTTTGCTGTTGTTGTTGATGATTCGCCTGAATGAACCCATGTTGAGACAAAAAATGCCGTCTTCGGTGTCTCGTACGCAAAGAATTAAACGATTTTCAATGTTGGCTTCAGTCAGTTCATGTGGTACCCATCTTCCTTATTTTTGAATCATTTTCATGGCATGTAAAGTTTTGCTCATGGCTGCTTGAGTGAGATTTAACTGTTCTGCAAGTTCCTTTTTTGTTTGAGCTAAATTTTCTTTCAGTAATGCTTCCAATTCTTGATCTTCGAATTTTTTGGTTGACCAGAACGTTTTGCATGCTCACTATAATTTTCGTGAAGCAAACGGAAACTTTCAGCAGCTTTTTTCTTTTGATTAAAACAAAAAAGTAATACTTCCCACAAATGTTGTTTTGTTGATACGACATGTTTAAACGGGTTTTAAGAATATGTTGAGTACGCTTTCACGAATAATGATAGACTAAATTTTAATGTTGAATGTCAACACTTGAAAGTGCGGTAGGTGTAATTGTAAAAGATGCTTTGGTACTAAAGTTACGCCATTTCTTAGAAAATTCAAAAAACTAAGTTATACAGATAATATTTTACTCAAAAAAGTCATAATTATTAGGACACAATTAGGAACAAAATTATTTTTTTGAAAGGTGTTATTTCACCAAAATACAAGCGTTCAAATTTGGGTATTTTTTCCAAAAAATTTCTCTTCCATTTTTTTGGCGCAGTGTATTTGTAATACCTTGCATTATTTTAAAGGTATGTAGTATAATATCACCCATTTGTCTTGTAAAAATTTAATTTTTACTTTCAAAATGTTGAAAAACACCGATTTAAACTGGAAATCTATAAGATGGAGAAAAAAAAATTAAACATAAAACATCTTCGAACTGTGTAAAATTAATATTTCAAACAAATTTAAATTAACAGCTATATGCAATTATATTTGTTCGTTTTCTAATTATTGCATGAAATTAAAATAGCCATTACTTGTATTAAAATTAAATGTTGATACTGATTTTTGGGCAAAAAATTGATGCACTCAGTTGGTGTATTACACTCGAATATTGATTGCAAATTTTTAACAAATCATAAAATTTTATGGTTGGTAATAAATCATTCGCAGCCGCATATATTCGCATATACAGCACATATAAAGAAAAAAAGGGTTATGAAATTTTCTTATATATATATATTTTTAATATCATCCATCTGGTGTACCAACGAGATTGATTTTTACCAGAAGAGTTAAAAGGAAAAAAAAAATTAATAAAATTTTGTGTATCGTACGATATTGGATCAACAGTTTTTAATTTCACTTTTTTTTTATATACGTACTCGTATATATGAAGGATATCGGGAACATGAAACCAACAAAAAAATTTATAACCAACAAACAATAATGCCGCCTGCACATCATCCTCTCGATATTTATTAGATTTCGCATTCTTCTGCTGCAAACCTTAATTTTATTTTGTGTGTTTGCATATGGTGATAAAATTTTGTCGATAATTAAACCATTAACCGAATGGGTTTATGGATGTTTAATATTGGGTTGTATAAATTCATTAAATTTGATTTTATGTTTTGTTTCCAAATAGTTAACACCTAACACCATATTATTTATCATATACGCATTTTGAAACTGCTGACGATTTTTTGCAAAACATCTAAATATGAAAAATCACCATATGTTTCTTGAAAATCGATTTTATTTAAATAGAGAGATAACTTGAAACAATAATTGACGGAAGTTATTTCCGAAAACAATAAAAACTATTTAGAAAATTTTTTAGGAGTTTCATGTGTGTGTATCGAAAAGTGAAGCATTTTCTAGTATTAAACAGAAATTTGATTATGTAATAAATAAAAATTAACACCGAAGGATAAGGATGTAACGGAACAAGAATAATACAACAAACTATAATCGTAATTTACTCCCGAGTTACAAACAATACCACTTTCTTTTACGTAGTAAAAGAAAGTATAGTAATTATGAAAAATTGAACCCTCTTGGAAAAGCTTTCAATGAAGCCGCCAAATATGTAAGCATAAAGTTTTATTCTGAATAGGTAATCTGCCTAGACTGCAGGAATACAGGAAAAAAATTTGGTTTCCGTTAAAATTAAAAACATGATCTGAACTATTCGCAATCTGAATTCAAAAATTTTGAAAAAACACATTCATAAGCGGGTGACCTACTACGAAATCCCGGTTTTCAAAATCCCGGTTTCATAATCCTGGTTTTCAAAATCCCGGTTTTCAAAATCCCGGGTTTCAAAATCCAAGTTTTCAAAATCCCGGGTTTGTTTTCTCCTAGTTCTAAAGTCTCGATTTTGAAAAAAAATATTTTTTATAAATTCGGGCCAGCCGGACGAATAATATTTGTCATAAAAATAAGATATCTTGACCGGTGTGAAGTTTTAATCAATTATCAAAAGTGTAGCTACACAAAAAATCATTTTTCAAAAGTGGTACTTACACAATTTAATCAAAAGTGTAGTGATACACTGAAGAAAATGTAGCAGGATTGAATTTTTTTTATTTAATCAAAAAAATCATTTTATAGGGTCTACGCGGTTTAACGTTTTTATATTAAATCGTAGTTGTTAATAGGTAGACGAAAAATGTACGAGTAATTTGTGAACCCCATTAGCTTGTGTGTACCCTTACAGATTAATTTTGAAAACCACCTTATTAACGAAACCCTCGGGGAATTTTAGATAGTACGGGTTCCGATTTTAGAACACGGCTCCGTTTGCGATATTTAATATGAAAGTGTAGGGTAGGTTGTGGGCCATAATCAATTAATTCTAGAAATGTCTGTTCAGGTTTGTAAATACCCTCGGATTATGTGTAATCTTATTTATTCAAACGGTAAACGTTGTATTAGTAAATAGGGAGAACCTACTGTTTACAAACCAATTAGGGACATTAGTCGAAATAATATGAAGAATTGTTTAACAGGAACTTCTTGCCATAATGTTCAGCTTGATTTAGCCAATGAAACTGATATTAAACTTTTTACAATAGGTAATACTCAATCGTTTGTACCTCCTACAATAATCTGGAAAATAAAATCGGAACAGCTCAAGAAAGACGATCTAGTCCAAGATTGTGATGTAATTGAAATATGTCAAATGAATTTGGTTGAGCCAAAAAAAAAATAAATATATCTAAGAAATAACACCAGATGCATTAAAAATAGTTGTATTACGGAAATCAACTTTGGATCTTCTAAAACATTTCGCTTGTAATGAAATTTACTTTGGTGCAACTGGTAAAGTTACAAAAAGCCCTGTTTGCCATCCATATCACAGCTATATAAGCGGATCCTTTATTATGCGTGTGTAATAAATATTAATAAACAACTAATCCTTATCGCTGAATTAATTTCATCGCAACATGATTCTTATACTAGTAAACGATTTTTGGATGACTTAATTCAAAATTTGCCAAAAGAATACAAACCAAAATTCTTTGTCACCGACTGGTCTTGGGCGCTACTAAAATCGATTCTGCTTAGTTTCAATTTCATGATTGTATCCGAGTACATTAACTATACGTACGATATACTAACTTCGAATAATGAATTTCCCCATGTTAATATATTTGGCACTTTCGTATGTTGCGCCCACTTTGTCAATATCATATCATCGCAGTTAAAAGAAAAATGACCAAATACTTCTAGTACAACTAAGAGTAGTAAAACTTAATATTAGATATAATTTGTAGCATGCATAACTGTGAGATTTTGGATGACATTAAAAAATTGTTTGAATTCTACTGCATAATAGGCTGCGCAAAATTATCTACTCAACAAGTAGCCAATTCTATTGATTCTGTCAAAATTATGTTGAAACAAATTTATAATAATCAAGGCAAATCTGAGATTATCCCATCTTAAACAGATGACTGGAGATCGACGCAAAGATCACAATTTTTTTCTAGATCCAATTTTAGCAACAGTCCCTATTATTTTCGATTTAATAATATTTTTATTAAAACCAAAGACTCAATATGTAATGAATCGAACTGCCAGACAAATTTAAACGTACATTACAATATTGAATTTGTGAATTTCACTTTAAAAAAATATATGTCTTTTTACCTCTTTGGGGCGTATGTTTCGCTCGAAAACTGGGTGCATCTGGAAGAATATCCAACGCAAATTCAGAGAGTTGGTTTTCTGTGGTTAAAAATCATTATACGAACTATCAGTCTAACTATCACTAACACAATTAAAAGACATAGTTATAAAAACGGAAGTAAAGTTTGTAAAAGAAAGTCGCGTTTTTGATGATCCAGATAATCAGTTCCACGAAGAAATATGGAATAAAAAAGAGACAATTGAGTCTCCAACACATTTTGGTATAGAAGTTTTAAGTCGTTTGGCACGAATTAATATACTCAATCGGCTGCAGCCACACCAAACTTATTAGCTGGCAAAAATGAAGATGTTTACGTTTTAAAAAACGGATATACTTTTCTAAATAAAGAAAACGAGGAAATCTGTATCAGCAATACTTGTAATTTTGATGCATTACCCCATATTTTTTTGTGTTTGTACAAAGATGCAGAATATTTTAAGGGATTTTTCCAAAAATGTACGAACCGATTTTTCAAATTTTTGTCTGAAATTAAATCTTTTTCTAACAATTTTGTTCTGTATGAAGAGAGAAGTCGAATACTAATAGAGATATATAATGAAACAAGAACCTCGTTCGAAAGAGAAATTTCACTAAATTTGACGCTACTTGTAGCATTTCTTTCACAGATGTTCGTAGTTGTTTGGGAAACCAGCATCCTGATATTTTAAGAGAAACCTTTTATCTCCCTTTTGACAACGTGTTTAGTTTCAATCAAAACTCATTAAGTGATATTCAAAACTGCGTAGATTTTAAACAGACGATTTGTCCCAAATGTAAAACAGTACGTACAATCAATCATTAGCAAATACGGCTTAACTGTTGCTGATGTATAGCCAAACGTCCTGATCAAATAAGTAAACCGATTCGTTTAGGTGATGATGAATTTTATTAAAAAGGTGTTATTCATTATGAAAAGTTCACAATTAAAAATATACCCGGTCACTTTCGAGCTTTTATAAAACGAAACAACATATGGGAACAACATGATGATTTGTTACCTTTTCCAATGGAAATTAATTCCAAACACAAAAGTAATCCAGCAATTTTAATATTTGAATTTTGATTTATAGATGGAAAATGTGTAAGAATCACAACAATCAGTTTCGAACGGATGAGATCATTGATTTGAAAAAATCAGTCTTCTCATCAGGTCGCGACGACTGACATTGTATTATTTACATTGGAATATTGTCTCTATATATAGAGCAATACCATGTAGTTGTACTACTAGCGAATTACTGCGTAGCGTACGAAATTCGATTCTTTTTTACATTTATCATCTATATTCTACTTTTACGGAACAATCACAAACACCATTGCTATCGAAAACCTAAAAGTAAAATTTTAATATACTCAAAGTATTAAAGTGGTAATCCAATTAAATTTAAATTCTAAACATATATGATCAATACACGAAATTTATAAATACTCGGTTCGATGGTCAAATTTTCATAAAAGAATCAAAATTTATTTTAAATTAAAAATTCACCTAACCTAAAACTGACTATTATAAACAAAACTAATTAAGGAGTGCGGTCCGGGAGGGAAGCAAAGTCCAAGATTCAGAACTTCACGCGGTGCTCCCTGGGTGATGCTTAATGAATCAGAAAACAAAACTGAGAAAACAAGTCCGAATGTATCTCTAGAATTAATTGATTATGGCCCACAACCATACCATACACTTTCATATTAAATATCGCAAACGGAGCCGTATTCTAAAATCGGTGAGAAATTCCCCGAGGGTTTCGTTAATAAGGTGGTTATAAAAATTAATCTGCAAGAGTACACACAAGCTACTCGTACATTTTTCGTCTACCTATTAACAACTACGGTAATATAAAAACGTTTAACCACATTGACATATAATTTAACTTTATATTTTTTATTAAAATATATTTAAATACCTTTAGATGATTTATATATTTTGATCATGATTTTTAAATTTAAAGCCCCTATAATATGATTTTTTTGATTAAATAAAAAAAATTCAACCCTGCTACATTTTCTTCCGTGTATCACTACCCTTTTGATTGAATTGTGTAAATACCTTTTAAAAAAGATTTTTATGTAGCTACACTTTTGACAATTGATTAAAACTTCACAGCGGTGATATCTTGCCCAAAAATTTACTAGAAAAAACCAAGGCTGCAACATTTTGAAATGCAATAATTGTAGAGGCTGATGGCTTCGATAACTCTCACGGGCTCCGGGGTGCTTTAGGTTTAAACTTCGGGGGACGTCGGAGCTGGAATCAGCAAACATGTCGCACTGCGTGCCGCACGTAAGAGCGGATTATATAGAATCTATTAATGACACCTATACTAAAAAGAAAAATTTTTGCATCATTTTGCTATGCAAGATTTTGTAATTGCAAGCTTTTGTACTTGCATCATTTTAGAAATCCATTTCCGTCGCACTTATAGAATTTCAACAAAATCAGTTTAGAAATGGCTAAATTCCATCTCTATTGAATGCTTTATCGAAAAATCATTTTAGAATCCCATTTCCATCGCACGTCTCGAATTTCAACAAAATCTGTTAAGAAATGGCCAAATTCCATCTCTATTAGCTATTTTCTAGAACTTTATCGCACTCGTTTTTTGAATTTTGACAAAAAGTCATTTAAGACTCCCATTTTCTCACATGTCAAATTTTAAAAATTCAAACCGGGATTTCCTAAAAATCGGGATTTTCTTATGCAAAACCGGGATTTTGAAAACTGGGATTTTGAAAACCAGGATTTTAAAAGCCTCTATTTTGAAAACCAGGATTTTGAAACAAGGAGTTTGAAAACCGGGATTTATAAAAAACCGGAATTTTGAAAAACCGGGATTTCGTTACACACCCACATGACCATATAAGCTTATTTATGAGCGGATGTGTTGTTCAAATGATATCTAAATTTCTAGTCCTATGGGTGGTGTTTTTTATATATACATACTGTTAAACATCTCCGAATGGTTCGCTAAGGAATTCCTCCACAACAAGCTACAATGCATACTTTTAACCATTTTGCATCACTGCCTGGGTTATTTTCGACTAACTTTTCAGTTTCTAATTTTATTTTTGGTCTCTAATTTTATATGGCAAAAATTCCGATCATTAATTTCTACAAACTTTGTATTATAATTAAAAATTAAAGCAAATATCCAAAAAATAAAATAAAAAATAATTTTTATTTAAAATATACATACAAAAAAAAACAAGACAGCTTCGTGTTGACACGAAAGTCAAATTCTATAACTATAATTTTCTTTGAAACCGAATTTGCTCTCAGATTGTGGAAAAGCTTAAGTATGAACAGGCATCTCAATCAATCAATCCGTCCGGCCCCACAGGACCAAAATTTCATATAAATCGAGGTTACGAAGGAGTGGACAATTGAGGTACAAAACATAATACTTCACTAAGGCATTGTGCTTATACTATGTATGTATAAGTTCAAAGCATGTTCAATATTTTTGTGGTTTGGTCGCTGCAGCAATCTGATAAAACGACCGAATATTCTCATTTCAAAAATTCAATGTTTCATTTAGTCGAAACCAAACTATACCAACGTAATATAAATCAAAATATCTCATATATTGTAAATTATAAAACAGAAACAAGAATTGAGTTGTTTTGAATTTAGAAAAGGCATGTTGATACATTAAAACGTTAGTAATTAAATGTAATTGAATGAAGGTTGGTGTTGTATATCACGCGGGTGCCTATGGAACTAAACAAAGAATTAAATCGTAAGCCACCTACACAAACTTTATACCGTGGTAATGAACGGCCTATTTGGTGAGGATGTGCAAAATATAGGATTAAGATTTCCAGCCAATAGCTATGGCTATCTGGGGCCGTATTCTTGGAATCGGTGGAAAATTCCCGGTTCGGAATACAATTTGCTTTGAAATTCTCTATATCATTCGAATTTTTTGCCGGCTACTTTAATCATTTTTTTAAATTTCTTTTCTTTTTTTAAATTAAGAAACGTAATTTCTGCCAGTACTAAGGGAAAAATTCCGACTGGGTAAATCGATTCGGAATTATTGTTTTAGTAGAGAGATAAATAAGGGGAAATAAGGAAACTTGAAAACAAATTTTAAAAAAATTATTAGAGTAGTCGGCGAAAAATTCGAATAATATAGAGAATTTCAAAGCAAATTGTACTCCAAACGGGGAAATTTTCACCGATTTTAAGAATACGGCACCTGATCGATTTAATCTGCAAAACAATTGACAATCCAATCATGAAAAAATATCAAGAACGTTTCCCGTACTATCAAACCAAGGGTATGAGCTAAATCGGAACCCGGTCGTAATGGTGATGAGAAATTTACCATGGTAGAGATACTTGCCAAGCCTATGCAACAAGGGCGTGAAGATGCTGATATCTAAAGGATTGCACCGCTGTTGCCATAAATTATCGCATTTTCACAGCTCAGTATTATGTTTTATGAAATGGATGGATTTACCGGAACAATCCCGAAGTTATCAACAATATTAGGTGTTGTATACAATCGTTATTTAGGTGGACAGAAAATGCAGGTCCGACTTCAAGACTTTTGGCCCAAGAATTTTATTCAATTAAAAAACTAAAACCGATGTTACAACAAATACTCGTTCCATGGCCAAACTATTTAAAGAGGTGGGTTGTATTAAGGGAGGGGGGGCAAGTAATATATACCGGTATTGCGCGGCATTTGTATGAAACATCTTAAAAATTTGGCTAAAACATTAGAAAACTAAATTTAAACATTTTACAAATCAATTTTTCGTTTTTCATTACATAATTTATTTCATTTCACAGGAGTATTCAAAAATTATAGATATTAGTATATATTAATTATAGATATTAATTATTTTGGTTTTCTAAAAAATAATAATTTAAAAATATTAATGCATTTAACATTTCAAAACTCGTTCTTTTCAAAAGTTACCAGCAACAGAAAACGTCCTTTCGCTGAATGTCAACGTGGGCTGAATTGTTTTTAGAGCGGCATCAATCTTATTTAAGATCGTTGTTCGAACTCCACATGCTTCAAATAGCTTAAACTCCTTTTGAATTTCTGAAAATGGATCAGAACTTATATTCTTTGGTTGGAACGAAACCATCTTTGTTATGGATTGTTGCAACTGTGTCGTCAGATTATTATTAGCTTCTTCAGCATCAGCAACTTCTTCATCCGATGATTCGACATCGACACTTTCCGATACTTCGGCAAAATTCTGTTTAATTATATATTTGCCATATTGAATTATTGCTGATTTTGATGAATATTTGAAGCCATCATCATTTTGTGATATATTTCAGTTTGGGTTTTGCAAATATCTCAATGACGACACTAAACCTTTGTTGCGTCGCTCATCATATCACTTTCTGAGTGGATTCAGCATCATTTCACTTAAATTAGACGTTTGCTCAGAAAGATTTTTGAACAAAAACTTGTGAACACCTTCACTGGTTAAAATTGTTGAGTTATTCTTACTTAGCTCTTTAACAGGCAATTCAATGGGTTTTAACACTTTCAAAATATCTTCTAAAACTTTAATATCGACTTCCTCATAAAAATTATTTGATCCAACGTCAGAGAGTGTTTTTTGAAGTCAGGGTTTCAATTTCACCAACTTTTCAACCATGGGAACCAACGAGTTCCACCGAGTTTTGACGTCAAACTTTAGCATTCATTTTTTATTTTCTTGTTCGAAAACATGGTTTTGCAATATTGGGTTACGAAAGGTTGAAAATTTGAAAAACTTAATCAGCTTATGTGAATTATTATTCAATTCAGTGAGCAGTTGTCTCTATGATATCGTTAAAAATGTGACTGTAATTCGAAACCATAAGATTACCATCAGAATCGTTGGCTTCGTCGCTTTCCTCAGCATCTTCTTCATCTGATTCGTCGCCCGAATATGTTTGGCTGTCGCAGTTACGAGATTTTTTGTAGAGAACATCGGTTACGGCCAGAAGAATACCGTGATATTGTAGCACAGTTGACTCTCTACAGGAATTATCCGTCCATATTTTTGCATTACTGCAGCACCATCGTGAGTAGACGCGATTATGTACGTTAACTCTAACCCAACATCTGCCAATTTTTGTTTGACTAATTCTTCGGTTGTGAAAGCATCACACAAATCGTCTATTTTAACCAGACCCAATCTATACGCAACTTTATTGTGAAGAGTTACATTTATATACCTGTTAATGTTGATGTCGGACCATTCTGTTATACTGAAATTTTCACCACATTTTTTCAAAACAGAAATTTTGCCAAACAACTCTTGTTTTTTGATCTCTTTTTGACTGTGGTTTGACTTTTCGGCATTAGGAAACCACGCTATTGAATAAACTCGCGGATTTTGTAATCCTTCTTAAAGACATACCGTCCATAGCGGCACATTTCGCTATCAATTTTTCCAAAGTTTCGCGTTTTAAGAATCCGTCTGATTTCATTTGCTTTTTCGGAATTCTGCAGTGGTTGTTTCATCTTCTTTCGTATTTTTGATAATTATATTATGGATGGTTCTCATGTGGGTGATCAGACCAGATGTGCCTGAACCTCCGCCCTTGATGAGAGAATTGCACACGGTACATTTCGCTTCAGTAACCGAATCGTATGATTTTGCGAAATACTTCCAGACGCAGCAGAGCTTTGTTTTGGCATGTTGCTTTTTGGTATACCAAGTATACTTGATTGTTACGGGTTTTATTTAAATAAAATAAAATTAAATAAAAATTAAATAAATCACAAATAAAATTGCATTACTTACCAATTACATATCATATGCATATATATAATATTTGCAGCGATATTGTTAACGGAAATCAATTTTTTTTAGTATTGATAATATTAAGTATGTACTAAAGAAATAGTTATAGTATGACTGCACTTATCAAATACATTTTACTAACTAATTAATATTAAAAATCGACAAATGGCGAAACAAAAGAACTTTTTTCTCTTTCATTTACGAACTTCGAATTCGAACACATAAAGTTTTTTTTCTCTTTCATTTTCAAACTTCGAACACGAAAAGTGTTGCTATTGCATTGCTTTAGGCGATTAAAATGAAATTTTTCGGAAAACTATTTTTTTTGTTGTTTTAATCGCCAAACGTTATGCAACTCTCTGGTTTTTTTGTTCTTAAATGTGTAAGATTTGCAGATTACCATCTTTATTAACTTCTGATTATTAAAATTTTGAAAACCGGTATTGTGATACGGTTTCGGTACTGAAAAAATTTAGTTCAATACCGATATTGAAAACCGTGGAAACTCTACTCCATGCGTAACGCTAAATGAATCAGGCGGTGTAGTGGACACTACAAATCAGCGTCTGTTTTCAAGGTTAGGTGCGACTGAAGCGGGCGTCTGACTTGTATCAAGCGGCCGGCTATATAAATGTGTTCAAGATAGGACTGGGTGCCTTAAGATTCTCACCAGTACATGTCACAGATACGTAATAAGCGGGTTGAGCGGCAGGTCAACTACCTTCCTTCGAACAATTTGAAAATAAAGTAAATCAAATGGTTTGTAAAAATTTAAATGCGGATGATGCAGCGTGTGTGGGTGCAGTACATCGAGCTGCTGATTTAGCTACTGGGCTTAAAATCAGAAAGTTAATAACCAAAGATGCTGTACCATTTCCACTCCATGTTGTGTTCAAGCTGGAGGGTGAATGTGGATTACCATTAAGTTCGCTAATAATTAATCTGTATTACGTATGTATACCAACAAAAGGAGGTGAGAATCAAATGACAAATTTATGCCAGACCATGTTGGTCCGGTTTCGTCAAGATTCGATTCCACCAGTCAAAATTTAAAACAATACAGCAAATGAATGGACTTATCATTCATAAAATTACATCGTCATTATAGAGTTGATCGAGTTTGACATTAACAACTTAATCAATTTAACTAGTATTGATTTAGCTGATTCTAATTTTTATAAACCCGGCACCATCGATATGTTCAAGCAAAGAGAAGCGCAGAAATCGTTTAAGAATTGTTCGAAGATGCAGGAAATTCAAACCTAAAGGTACATAAAACCAAGTTAGGCTGGATCATAGGAGGCACATTCGAAGGTGATTACAAAGGATTTTCACACTCACTTTTCGTCAATTGAAGAGGTTAAACAAACAGGCAAGTTGACCGAAGAAGAAAAAGAGTGCAAAGAACGGTGATGGAAGACTACTCGACGTGAAAACGGATATTTTATTACAAAACTCCCATTTTTCAAAATCTCAAATTTCGTGGGGTTTATTTGCCTGCAAGCTTTTGTCAAGCCATAGAAGTGCGATTGAAATTAGACATTATGAAGTCTTCGAAAGTAGTAGTACCACAAAGATATTGCATATAGTAATGCGTCATCGAAATCAACCACTGCAGTTTTTTGTCGAACCAGAATCTCATGGTGGGCCCAACATCCAAGCCATGCTATTCCAAATACCTACCCTGTTTCGCAAGTAAGTATATAGGCAAAATGTATCGCCAAGTATTTATAGATACCAAAAAGAGAAAAACTAATTAGGTAACCCTTTGGTGAGACGAGGTACAAGAAACCTCAACGATTAATTTCCAAACGTTTGTCGAGCAGTAAAATAACGTACATAAGTAGATAATCTTAAGACTGTTTCGTCAACATTATCCGATTTGGCACAATTAAAAGGCGAAATAGTTAACATTTTTAGCAACGGCGTCTTCAATTTGAGGAAAATCTCCTCGAATAATCTACAAATGCAAGGTCTGTTAAATAATGTAGAAACAAGCAATTTGAAAAACCTTTTCAGATCATCCAGAACCCGTTAAGGTATTAGGAAAAGCATTGAATTCCAACACTGACATTTTTTATATTAAAAGCCACTATCACCAAATTAGAAACAGCAAAAAAAAAAAATTTAGTAAAATAAAATACTAAAATGAACCAAAATAAATAAATTCAAACACGTCTGTACTAGACGAAGTCAAAAACGATATATATGATTCGTTTTGTATATCAACTATATTTAGATAACAAAGAACTGCACAAATAACGAGATTTCCTATCGCAAGTGAGACTCTTATCTTCAATCACCATAAAAGTCAAAATATTATATCAAAGCTTGTAGTGACAGAAGATAGAATGGGCTGACCGAAGAAACACTGTCGTGATAGATCGAAATTAGAAATACTATATTCCAAGCACCTGAAATATCAATTGCACGACATACTACGGGCGTCAGCTTTAGCATAACATTACATGGTTTATGTGATGCAAGCAATTTTGCATTCGCAGCAGCCGTATATGCACGATAGCAGAGGCTATGGCGGTTTTGTCATAATGATTTGTACAACAGCTAAGACAGCACCACTCAAGCAAATTAGTATACCAAGACTTGAGCTCAGGTACTTCTTAGCCATTTGTCGTATAAATCGTATCAATCAACATAACGAAAATTACGTAGTGGAGTGATTCAAAAAACCTTCTAGATTGGCTGTCTAGCCTCAACCAACACATTGAACAACATTTGCAATAAACGGCAGAGAAATGGGACAGACCTCCAGGCTTGGAGGCAGTCGGAGTTGATATTTGTGACCCTTTCAAAATTCATGCATTACGTTGAATGACCCCTTCGGAGGTCTCTCCTAGGGTAGAGTCTATGTTGATATTCATACCAATAATAAAGTTTAGAGTAATTTTGAGAATAATTTTACAAGCAAATATAAAGTAATTCGTTTTATTCGATATTACAAATTTTACACATACAGATACATAAATTTTTCTAATTGATATTTCTTTTAGGAATAACTTTGTATTTAGGAAAATTTTCTTAAACGCAAATAACACAAGACAGTGGCTCAACTCATTTTCTTGTAATGTTCAAATTTATACCGTTTATATATTGGTCGTATGTTGTAACCGATGACCCATTAACCAGGCTTCCATTTTGTAAAAGTGTTATGGGAAATGCATAAACATTATTATTGTCGTAATTAGTTATTGATGAGTTACTGTCAGTTGAATTGGATGATGTGGTCGCTACTGATGAGCTCGTGGTTGTGGATGTTGTGAACAGATTCCAGAAAAATGGTGTTGCAGTGTTTGCCTGAAAGGTGAAATATAAATTACATTAAAGTGTCAGTATTTCGTTAAATAATAATATTACCTTGAAGAAACAAACGACCACTAGGATTGTGAACCATACACAAACTTTTGCCATTATTGTGTCGTGCCTAATGTATATTAGAGGAAACTAAACAGAATTATAAAAAGAAACTTAAAGCCATTGCTTTTATAATAAGCCCGAGTACCTTGACGCCATTGTCTTGTGCAAATAAGAAAAACGTGATTAACTTACTGAAAGTGTAAACAGCTGCAGTTGCGATTAATATGATTAGTGTTAACAACACTTGTATTGATCTTCCATTAATCTTACTTGTAATAACAATTATTAATCAATTTGCACTTGAATTGCACTTTCGCTTGGGTTCTAGGTAAGATTGATAATTAAAACAGACACATAGGTATTTCAAAATGTTCTTTGTTTCAGGAGTATTCTAAAACATATAATTTATATTTAATTAGAACTGAAGCACGCCATATAAGTATGTAGATCTATCCACATCGCAAAGCCTTACTGGTGAATATATGCCTGCTGTTCTTGAGAATTTGCGCAGACCAATTGTAATACTGTTAAAGTTAGCGGAAAAATTTCTGTCGAAAATTTTCGGCAATGCATAACAATGGACCAATGCAATGCATAACAATGGACCCATAAAATGTCAGTAACGTTCAAATTTATATTAATAAAAATCAATTGCCGCATGCATGACTGATCATCTCTTGAGAACGGTTGGACCGATTTTGCATTTTTTTATGTTTGGTAAAACATTTAGGGGACTAGTTT
Source organism: Nephrotoma flavescens (assembly GCA_932526605.1). NCBI lineage: Eukaryota > Metazoa > Arthropoda > Insecta > Diptera > Tipulidae > Nephrotoma > Nephrotoma flavescens. The sequence continues at coordinate 64,498,639 of OW052222.1, read as the reverse complement.
TGGGTTCATGTTTCACACTGCGTTAAATGCATACGGTTATGTTAAATGTTGCGTTAAATTGTTGCGTTTATTACGTGACATTTTAACATAAAATGTGATACAGAAAAACCTCGATTTAACGGACTAATTATGGAGTCCGTTAAATCCAATTGTCCGTTTAATCCGAATGTGTTTAAATTTAATCTATTCAATCGAATTTAATCTGGGACGGAACTCAGGCATTTCTTAGCCGATTGGAAATGGGTTTCTGAAATGATTTTGGGAAGAAGCTCTGGAATATGGCCACTTGGGACAGAACACGATAAATTCGCAACCGATTATGATGGGATTGGCTATGCTGGACGGGAATGAAATTTTTGAACGATTTTGAGAAGAAATACTGGAATATGGCCACCTGGGATGGAACTCGATCAATTCTTAACCGATTATGATGAAATTGGGTATGCTGGATGGAAATGGGATTCTTAAATGATTTTTGGAAGAAGTTCTGGAATATGGCAGAAAATTTTGAAGAAATCCACTGGAAAAGTCGAAAAATTCGGAAAATCGAAAAATGATGTTTTTGTACGGGATTTCGTACGTATCTGATTCAGATGGAATTTTAGAAGAGAAAAAATGGAAAACCTGAGTGGAAAACTTGGAAGCTTCCGGAACACCCCGAAGAAAATTGATTTTTTTTTCTAGCGCATCGTTTAATAACGGCTGAACCGATTTGGCTCAATCTTTTTTTGTTGTATTCGCAATTGCCAGGAATTGGTTGATATGAGAGATTGCGTTGATATATATGTCAAGATCAAAGCCGACCGTTGAAATTTCATCCGCTTCAATCAATCAAAACTACTATCCGAGAAGTACATTCATCTGCGCGATGCCATCTCTTCGAACGGCGGTCAGCGATGCAACAAACGTCGTTTAATTGACCATTCTCCCAGCGACATGCACTCAAAAAAAAATTACAAAATTTTTGTAAATATACAGCACACAAAATAATTTATAAATTTAACAACGTCCCTTACAATTTTATTGTTAATATTTTGTCTATTTGACGAAATTTTTATTAAATTTACAAATTTTTTTGTATTTTTTTTCAATATTTTCAATTTTATGAAAATTTTATTAAATTTATTAGAAAAAATTTGTCTTTTTTACAATTTATTTTTATAATTTACAAATTATTTTGTGTGCTGTATATTTACAAAAAAAATTTTTGAGTGTGTGTGGGCTGCCACACGGTATATGCATGAATTTGTTCTGGATGGTATGACGTACATATGTAGTCTACTGCCAGGACAAACTTCCAGCGATCGCCACGACATCACCGCACGTGTGTTTAAACAAAATCTCAGGACGCTAATATGGACTTCATCGTTATACAGATGGTTTAGAGTAGCAGAAACGTGAATTACCACATGCACACATTCTGCTGTAATTAATTGAAAAAATCAGACCAGTTCAAATCGATTCAATCATCAGCGCCGAAATACCAGATCTAGAAGCAGAGTCGCAGTTGTTCGCTGTAGTCGCCTCGCAACAAACACTATTCACGGTCCGTGCGGAGATCAAAATCCAGATTCGTCGTGTATTGAGATTTTTATAAGCATTTAGCATAACCTTCAGTTATAATGGCGGACTTCTAAATAGCAAAGAAGTATGTGTGTCTCTAGTATAGTTATATGATTTGTAGTGTGGGTATGACCTATTGTGTTCCATGAGGTTTAAGAATTGATATTTTTAATGAACAGTAGATCCATTCTAAAGTGATTTTTAGTACATTTTAAACATTAAAATTGATATTGATGCACAGCTTAGATCCAAAGGAGTGTTCCTGATACATTGTGTGTAACCCTTGGATCTGGTTGGCGGTTATGAGGCGGCTCAGTGGTTTCGTTGGGACCAGAATTAAACTCAATCTAACCCCAATATCGACAGTCCAATTATTTTTGTAGAAAAAATTTGTATATGAATGCACGATTCTCAGGGTCACAACTCGAACCAAATGGCCATCTCCTGGATGTACTTTATCACCTTGCGTATTGGCCAATTACACACAGGCCTATTGTCTTCCCTTATGAGTACAATGTCATTAATTTTGATGTCTTTCTCTGCATGTCGCCATTTTTGTCACTGCTGTAGCGTGTTGAGATAATCTACGGAGTAATTTTTCTAAAAAGATTAGATCCTGGCTTGGATTCGTTGCCATCTCGACAAGGATGAGTCTCTTTGCGTTATTTCCAATTCTGGAACCGATCCCCTTGATATGCCAATCAAGAAATGGGCCGGGGTAAGCACTTTGTAATCATCACCGTGTGATGTCGCATACACTGCGGTCGTAAAGTTAATATATGTTAAATCTGACATAAAAACGTCACCATCCCGTCGAATGCCAGATTTATATTATTTGTTGACTTCATCAGATGAGTTTTTACGGATTTCACCGCGGACTCCCATGATCCGACAAAGTGAGGTGAAGATGGTGAAATCATGTGCCAAACTATGTTATTACTACTTAGGAATTCTGAAAGTTGATGTGCTTCTTTCAGAATTCTCCTTGCTCCTACCAAGTTTGACCCGTTGTCCAAATGTATTTTCTTGCAGACACCTCTTCTAGCTACGAAACGTTTAAGGGCCGCTAAAAATCCTTCACTGGGTAGATCACTCACAAGTTCAATATAGATTGCCTTCACGGATAAACAAACAAAGATATATAAATAACCTTTATTCGTTATTGAACCTCCGCTCCTTTCTATGCGAAATATAGTGGTCCCGCAAAATTGATACCGCAGTTTGAAAATGGATGGGTTGGAGTCACTCTGCCGACTCGTTTTGTGTGCATATTTAACACAAGTGATGCATTTTCTCAACATCGAACGTATTTTGTTTCGCCCATTAATTTCTTGGTATATACGTGCTATGTATGATGACCGGATGTTTGCTGTCATAATCACAATCGGCGTTGAAAAGCCGACCACGAACTCAAAGAACACCTGTGGCATCCACAAAAGGTGCTAAAGTTTGTATATTGGAATTAGTTTTCGTTGTCTTGTATTTTCGTAGGCTTGCGATATCTCTACTAAATTTCTCTTGTTCCACCCATCTAAGGCATTGTATCCTTGTTGCTTCGATCTCTTCGGAATTCAGCTTGCCTGTGGCTCTTTCTGATCGATTTTTGCATTTTAAATGCGCGATATAACGCTTCACAAATGATTCGAATTATTTTCATCAGAATAGATTTCCTCGCGAATAAGTAGCTCTAGCAGTTATTCTCCATGGTGATAAGAAATGTATTTCTCGAATGTTTGCTTGATTTCTTTTCTACTGCGGGTTCGATTAGTTCTGTGTTAGTCGTCTTTGGCCACAAAATTAGTCGTCTTTGGCCACAAAACTTCTGGTGATTTCAACCATTCCGAACCGTCCCACCATTGCCTCAACTGAACAACTTCAGCAGTGATACTCCTCTAGTAACGTGATCGGCGAGATTTTCTGCTGATTTTACATATGACAAGTGTTACCTAGGAAATTGTTCTAAAGTTTGACTTGCCCGACTGGCGATGATAGTTTTCCATCTGGCAGGGTAAGTTGAAAACTATGCGAATACGATAGTTGAATCGGTCCAAGCATGGTATTTCACAGTTGATTTGTTGATTGCTTTGACATCAGACATCAGTTTTGCCAGCAGGTGTGCAGCACATAATTCTAATCTGAGCAGAGAAATTTTTCTTACATGCGTCACCTTTGTCTTGGACGGCAATAGTTAAATAATTCTTTCTTTATTTTCATTTATTGTTTTACTATAAATGACCACGCAGTAGGCCGCTTCACTGGCATCCGCGAACCCATGTAATTCATGATTGTGTTAAAACGTAGAATTTTCATCTCTTCAATCACTTCAACCATTAAAATTCCTTCCTCACTCGCTTATGTTCAATTACATGGTTGTCGTGAAGTGTGTCGTCCTAATCGATTTTCAAGAGCCAAATCTTTTGGAATAAGATTTTTAATAAGATAATGGAGGGAGATAAGAAACCCAGCGGGTCAAAAACTATCGAAGCTTCCGACAACAATTTCCCTTTCGAAGGTCCCATTCTTCATTCTCTGGGTTGACTTTAAACGTGAATATATCGTCAGAAGGCCCCCCGAGACGGAGAGAAAGAAAGAGGACACCAAAGTTGCCCCAGAATGACGACTTTGTTGGTAAGTTAATTTTTGAAGAGTACGGATTGCCATAGGCAAAACAGGCTAATCCGAACGTTACTCTAGTTAGCTTGAAGCGCCGTATTTGCTGACTTTGATTTTTTCATAATAATATTCTTTGATAGTTCGTGGCTTCAGGTGAGACAACCACCTGTCGGCGGCTAGCGCTATACGGTTATCTCGGGATCACATCAACGTAACTCACAGAGGTCGTTGAATAGTTGGTCCAACCATGAGTATATCATTTAATGAAACTTCTTTTGTCGTCTTGGTAGACCCATTGAACACCACTCGCATCTTTGTGGGCAAGGAATCTTCTCGTTGCACCTAACAGGAATCTTCTCGTTGCACCTAACAATGAGTTGTCTAGCTCATCAGCCTAGCTTAGTATCGCCTGTCTTCTCGTCTCTTAACCGTTTTGTTGTAAAACGCTATTTACACCTAATATTCTGGCGTAAGTTGAGATGTCTGTAGGACGTCTTCCATTTCCCAAAATTGTCGCAAGATTTTATCAATATCTACGTCCTATTGAATGGTTGATATTATGTGCGTTGTGGAATCCGAAATATTTGGCGAGTTATAGGCTGACCAGATACCACGCATCCGAATATCGCATTTTGTAAGATTGTTCACCCTAGCTGCTTCCAACATGTTACGCAAAGTCTGAAACAAATCTGTTCTATTCCGTAACGTCAATTTCAATTGTTTAACCAATAACACAAGATAAACGAATTACGTAGTTAATAAGACCGAAATTAGAAAGCGTATATGTAGAGATGAATTGGTTACATGCTGTGGAAGTCACTGATAAAAAGATATCTAGAGTAGAACCCACCAGAGAAAAGGAAAGACGAACGACCAGCTGTAACGGTGCAATGAACGATGTTAGCAGAAGCGAAATAACACGGTGTTCGAGTACCAGAATCGATTGCGATCGGTCCAGATTTCGAAAAAACAAATTTATTGGATCATTCGATTGGTTTTTATTTTTATTTTCGGTTTGCTCAGTTCAAAAGACTATGATAAAAAAAAACAGAATGCAAAGAGTACTGATTTCGAAAAAATGCGTTTAGTACCTTCGGTCGAACCTATCTCCTTTTTAAATTTTTTTCTCAGTTCAAACGGCTTTGTTACATAACATAACTGTAGAGAATTTTTGAATACCTAAAATCGAGTGTGATTGCTACTGATTTCGGGTAAGGGTGTTTTTTTTCTTAAAATCAGACAAACAAAGAGTTGTGAGTTTTGGTTGGTTAAAATGAAAAATCAAAAATATTGGGTTTCCTAAATCCACGACAGTCCAACGCTAGTTGATAAGTTTTGGAGATAAGCTCGGAAAAAACGTTTTGGAGATAAGCTCGGAAACAACACAGACAGAAAGATTCTTTTTTTTATTTATAAAAATATCGTAATGCATATTAGGCGATAAAAATTAAACCTATAAGCAGAATCAAATATTGTTTCATATACAGTTCTCTAAAGGAGAATTTGATATGATTTGAAATGATTTTATATGATTTGATATGATTTGATATGATTTGATATGATTTGATATTATTTGATATGATTTGAAATAACTTGATATGATTTTATAAGATTGGATATGATTTTGATATGATTTGATATGATTTGATATGATTTGATATGATTTGATATGATTTGATATGATTTGATATGATTTGATACGATTTGATATGATTTGATATGATTTGATATGATTTGATATGATTTGGTATAATTTGATTTGATTTTTTTTTATTAATGAAGGTATTAATCATCCAATGGATTTAATGCCCTTTTAAGGTCAATTAATACTCTCCTTTTCATACACGCACACACCCACCCATTCACCTACTCTCACAATTACAGTATACCACCTGCACGTTGCAAGCTCTATGTCAACCTGCACACTGACATGAACGGTGGGTCGGCGCGGAATTCTGCACTCCAACAGAGGGTCTAAGTTGTGTTTATTATCATCACCGATCGTAATCGTGAAGAAAATTCGCTTTACATCCTGCCTCTGGAGGGATTCGAATCCGGTACATCCCGGTCCAAGTGCCGAAGCTTTAACAACTACGCCACTTGTACGGTAAATGATGGTAAAATAATGATGTGATATGGTTTGATATAAATTTAAAAGATTTGATATAATTTGATATGATGTGATATGATTTTGTTATAATTTGATATGATTTGGGATGAGTTGATTTGATTTGATATCATTTGATATGATTTGATATGATTTGATATGATTTGATATGATTTGATATGATTTGATATGATTTGATATGATTTGATATGATTTGATATGATTTGATATGATTTGATATGATTTGATATGATTTGATATGATTTGATATGATTTGATATGATTTGATATGATTTGATATGATTTGATATGATTTGATATGATTTGATATGATTTGATATGATTTGATATGATTTGATATGATTTGATATGATTTGATATGATTTTATATGATTTGATATGATTTGATATGATTTGATATGATTTGGGATGAGTTGATTTGATTTGATATGATTTGATATGATTTGATATGATTTGATATGATTTGATATGATTTGATATGATTTGATATGATTTGATATGATTTGATATGATTTGATATGATTTGATATGATTTGATATGATTTGATATGATTTGATATGATTTGATATGATTTGATATGATTTGATATGATTTGATATGATTTGATATGATTTGATATGATTTGATATAATTTGATATGATTTGATATGATTTGATATGATTTGATATGATTTGATATGATTTGATATGATTTGATATGATTTGATATGATTTGATATGATTTGATATGATTTGATATGATTTGATATGATTTGATATGATTTGATATGATTTGATATGATTTGATATGATTTGATATGATTTGATATGATTTGATATTATTTGATATGATTTGATATGATTTGATATGATTTGATATGATTTGATATGATTTGATATGATTTGATATGATTTGATATGATTTGATATGATTTGATATGATTTGATATGATTTGATATGATTTGATATGATTTGATATGATTTGATATGATTTGATATGATTTGATATGATTTGATATGATTTGGTATGATTTGATATGATTTGATATGATTTGATATGATTTGATATGATTTGATATGATTTGATATGATTTGATGATTTGGGATGAGTTGATTTGATATGATATGATTTGATATGATTTGATATGATTTGGTATGATTTGATATGATTTGATATGATTTGATATGATTTGATATGATTTGATATGATTTGATATGATTTGATATGATTTGATATGATTTGATATGATTTGATATGATTTGATATGATTTGATATGATTTGATATGATTTGATATGATTTGATATGATTTGATATGATTTGATATGATTTGATATGATTTGATATGATTTGATATGATTTGATATGATTTGATATGATTGGATATGATTTGATATGATTTGATATGTTTTGATATGATTTGATATGATTTGATATGATTTGGGATGTGTTGATTTAATATGATATGATTTGATATGATTTGATATGATTTGATATGATTTGATATGATTTGATATGATTTGATATGATTTGATATGATTTGATATGATTTGATCTGATTTGATATGATTTGATATGATTTGATATGGTTTGATATGATTTGATATGATTTGATATGATTTGATATGATTTGATAAGATTTGATATGATTTGATATGATTTGATATGATTTGATATGGTTTGATATGATTAGATATGGTTTGATATGATTTGATATGATTTGATATGATTTGATATGATTTGATAAAAATTTATATCATTTGACATGGCTTGTTATGATTTGATGTGATTAAAGGTATTTAAAGGTCCTTATTAAAATTTTGGAAAATCACAGATATGTTTATTGATTCTCTCCTATATTTCTAGTTACATGTGGAGGCGTAATTAAATATTTTCATGAAATAAATGAAGTAGCTTACGCTACTTGAGAAATTAGAGAAACAAACACGGTTTTGTTGAAAATTGTCATTGCAACAGAAGGTGCAATGTCATTTTATTATCTTTATTCGTGTGACATACTCAAGTTCATTTGTGTTTAGACAACTGTTTCCATGATTTTGATCTATATTTTATAAGCAAAATATTTACTTACTTTAACCTTACTGTGAAGTTTATTTAAAATAGAAAATACTATGCCATACGGGTAAATATTGACAAAACATTGCAAATTATTCTTATAAAATGACTTGCGTCCCTAAAGATCATTATATATTCAAATAATATTTCAAGCAAGTTGTTTTCTTTTACAAAAATGAAATTTTTAATTTTCTCCACATTTATTGCTGTTCTGATAGTTCTTGTTAGTACTCATACATTATATTATGCACAAAGTAAAAATTTATTCGTCACATTGTAAGCTTTTATCATTTCCAGGTTGCAATTGTCTCACCAGTGCCATGGCCTGCAAGCAATATATTTGTCAACAATACGCGAAACAATAATTCGTTTACATACAATTTAACATTTGTTCAAGCTGGGGTTGAGCTTGCGAATGATGCAGAGGTTCAATTTGTGGCTCAAAACATTTCTGGAATTTCTGTCACAGGATAATTAATCGGTCGTCGCTGGGATAGCGATAAACGTTTAAATTTTGTGGGATAATAAAAATTAATGCTATAGAATTTATATTGTTTTTAATAATAAATTCCTCCACTTGCGATGTTTATTAATTTAACCTATTGAATATTTTTAATATTTAATTTATAATTCGTTATAAGTACAAAATGAAATAATTTCGTGACATACATGTGGTTCTTTATAATACGACACAACATAGTGAAAATCTCCGTGAGTTATTCAACTGTAAAAAAGTGGTTTGCAAGATTTCGTGATGGAAATTTTAGCCTTGAGGACAATCCACGTCCAGGTGTTGCTAACCAGCTTGAAGACGAAGAACTTAAAGTTTTACTGGATGGAAATCAGTGCCAAACTCAAAAAGAGCATGCAGAATAGTTAGGAATTACTCACTAAGCAATATCACTTCGATTGCATGTAATGGAAAAAATACAGAAGGAAGCTAAATGGGTTCCTCATAAACCGACCGAAGAAAACAAAAACCGGGGAGTTGACGTCTGCATGAGTTTACTTTTTCGGTACAAAAGAAAGATTTTTTTGTACAAAATCATTACTGGTGATGAAAAGTAGATTTTGTTCGATAATCCTAGGCGCATGAAACCATAGGTTGATTCAGGCCAGCTATCAACATCACTTGCAAAAATGAATATTCATGCCAAGAAAGTATTACTACCTGTCTCATGGGATTGGAAAGAAGTCATTTGCTGCGAGCTTTTGGAACCTGGTCAAACTGTTACAGCTGAACGTTACTAGGCCAAATTTATCAATTTAAGTGATGCACTGAAGGAAAAAAACCATTTATCTTTACCTCCCTTTGATTGCCACTTATTTTGATCGATGTTATCATATTTGAAAGATCAGCGGTGACACCAAGTTTCTATCGCGAAAGCATTCAGGCCTGCTGAAATGGCAAAAGACCATAGATAAATTTAACCATAGTTGAATTTGACCAAAAAACAGAGTTTCTACTTGCACACCTAATACAAGAAATTTCTCGTCACAACACCGAACACCACATGAATGCGCACCGAAACACCAAAATCACTCATAAAAGCATACCCGTTGCAACGACAATAAAACAAATTTTCCGTCACATAACTCCCTTGGGCGTAGATGTTTACTCATAAAAAAAATGAGGAAATTTATCGGATTACCTTAACTTAGCACCGCATTGCTCTCCTAAATACACTCATAGCTTTTATGTTCCAACCCTGATCTGCAAACGAGTATCGTGATGAGGGACACGTAATGACCAGCATATGCTATAAGACCTCGAGAGACTAAAACTGAAACCAAATTATCTACAATTAATTTAACTAATTTATTAAATTTATTCGGATTTACAATTAACTGGCTTAAACATCATTTCCACCATATTTTCAGCCGCCTTTATGAATTGAATACATTTGTCCGGGTCATTATAAATAAGATTTACTTTTGGCTTTCTGCATACAACTCTTATAGAATTGCAATCTATTAGGTCTAAATATTTAATAGCAATCGTATATTCAACATTTGCTTTTAATTCAATTGAGTCACCAAGGCTGAGGAACATGGTGGAAAAACGTTTAGGAGCAGATTGCGTGAACTGAATTTTCTCAACTTCGCTCGTTTCAATGTCTTTTGCTATAATTTCTATCTCCAAGGTTTTGTTGTTTTGCTCAGCTCCGATCTTCATTCCACATAAAATGATCTTTTTTGAAACAGAAAATTTTGTTTCTAATAAAGTATCTCGAGAAAAAGTATGAAATTCGTTTGGCGAAATGTACTTTTCCCTGGGTTTCGATATCCACAGATCGCGACCACTATCGCCAAACGTAACTTGCGCTGCAAGTGAACATCGATCATTCTCACTTAATAACCCAGGGTATCTTTGAAAACACTGGCGTCTGTCATCGGCAGCCATTGTTGGAAATCGAATTTTCGTAATGAGGCTATCGAAACGTTCTCGTCCTTCTTGTAATGTCAATTGATGCTGCATACAATAATTGACTATCCAGCCAGCCAAAGCATTGAAAATTTGGGATTCCGTCACACCTTCTCCGATTTGATCAAACTTTAAAGCTTCATCTATAGAATCCGGATGGAGGGATAAAAACTTATTATGGTTTATGAAGCGGTAATAGTTGAAGACAAATTTTTCATTGAGGTCACGGCGTGCAATTTCGTATTTCGCGGTAATACAATGGTCAAATAATTGTAAACACCATGATACACTCGTAAGTAAGTTCATCACTCGATTTTCTAACATTATAACTCGATATTTGGTTGATAACTTTAATAAGTCCATCCCATTTTGATCATCAATGTTGCATTCATCCGTGTAAATGAATCGAATGAATTCCAAAAAACTCTCGTATTTAAAATCAGCGATCGGAATTAATTTTTTTTCGCCCCACGATTGCTTCAATTGCTCTTCAAATACCACACTCCGTTTCATGAGTTCCAACGAATGTGCGTAAATGATTTTATCGTCCACACGAAATTCGATATCAGAAAGAAATTTATTGTTGAACAGGTTTTGGGTAATTTCCTGCATCGTCAGGTGTGGCGAACAATTTATTTTAAATTTCATGTTGTTCGATATTTACAATTCACTAACACTTTAACACAAAAATTGTAACAGCTAACGCAAAAAGCACTTCTGATATATTCTGTCAATTGAAAAGAAATCGTTTTCTTGGAATTTATTAATTTTTAATTTAATAATAATATGTAATGCTTGAATACAAAAAATGTAATAAAAAGATGTCTGCCCAGCCACTAAATTTTAACACCGTCAAACATTGTTGTATTAATCTATTTACAATATAATTTCTAAAAGTCTATTTAAAATTTCAGAATTTGGATAAAAATAATTTAAATAGTTCGGGTTGATATTGACTTTTCTTAACAGAGTTTATGTATTGTTTTTGTCAAACATTCTTGTTGTTGTCAAAATAAACATAGCCGACTATAACGCATAATGTACTTGTAGCGGCTAGATAAAATAAATAAAGAAAATGACAATATTATATAAACTTTTCTTGTATTATTTTTCTTACTCAAAATCCAGTTGCTTACCCCTGTGCTTTTTCCGTCATATTTAGAGAAATGTCATTGTCATTCGTGTAGATGTCAAAGTTATATTGAGCAAATTTGAGTGTGTTTGATGGCAGAGGAAAAAGAAAAGTTGAAGGGATACCAACATTAGGATAGTTAAGTTTTATATTATTTTAATAATCTAGAAACCTGTAAATAACAAAATTTTCTCTATAAAAGAAAATTTTATTTGTTTTGAAAAAACAGTTCTATTCAATATTTTAAAAGAATCGCAAGACGTTGGAAAAATAGTATCTAGCCCAAAATAGATATACATGGTATTAAAAAATAAAAATAGTATAAATAAAAAACTAATATGTAATTACTCGTTTTTATATAAATTAAAATAAATTATAATAAATATAAAAAATAACCGTTTTGGTAAAAATTATTGCAATATGTATATTTTCTCCGGTGTATTGAAAATATATTAAAAGTGTCAAGTTCCTGTGAATAAAAATAAATACTTGGGGTGTGTGACAGATGATTGGATAATTATAACTCCGATACATTACCCCATAAAGTGGTGACCCCGACGTGATTAAACAGGCATCATCAGATCATCGGAAACATATATGTAATATGTACAGATTACACAAAATAAAATAAAATATCATCAAAATAAAATTCATCAAAATAACAACGGTTATGTAAAATAAATATCTGCGGGCATCATGAGAGGAATTATCAACAAGATAATATTACGAACCAGTGGATACACCAACCAGATCATCAAAAGGAATACAGCAACATACAGCATATTCAACCCAGTCGATCCATTTGTGATAGCAGTCCATAGAAGCCTATTCTGGAGTATATATATAGGGTTTAGTATATACAAAAAACTGTAAGTATTCCAACAATTTTTCTTTCCTTTTTTTTTAAATGCCAAATAAATAAATAATTATTAAATAAAAATTTAATTTGAATTTTATTAATTATTATTATTTAAAAAAAAACACACAATTATTTTTTGCTCAAATATAATTTTTTCATTTTTCACACGGGGCAAAATATTTCTTTTCGTTTTTCTTTTATCAATTTTTTCACTTGGGTAAATAATTTGATTTTTTGTTGTTCCTCTGTAATTTTTATCGTCAAGTATATAGTAAAATGTTTACTATGGCGTGTATTACGTTCGTTTTCGCTTGTTGTTTTCTATTTATTTGCTATCTAGCACGAAAATGTCGTGTTGTAGAGGCAGCCCCAGTTTTAGAACAAGAAACTGAGGGAATTATTAGTGACGATATTGCTCATACCGAAAATAATATGGAACAAAATATCGTCGTGACAAACACACAACTGCAAGCACTAGTAGAAACGCGTATTAGAGAATTATTAGCAGGTGGTACATCAAGTTCATATATACCATTTGTCCGAAATGGTGATGAACGAGATGTCACTGCAAGTAATCCTCTTAATCAGGTGGCACATGTGGTTTTTAAAGCACCACAGCCATTATACAAACAAAATCCTGAAACCTGGTTCGCGATATTAGAACAACAATTCGCGGTGTCAGGTATCAAAACAGAAAAGACTATGTATGCACACGCAGTCGGTGCGTTAGATGCACACTTACATAATCAATTTGCGCATTTAATAACTAGAGATAAAGGGAACAAACCATATTCGGTTTTCAAACAGGAGGTGATTCGTGTTTTAGGTGAATCAGAGAAGTCGAAACTAAATAAAATACTTCACGGTTTAACCCTAGGTGACAAAAAACCCTCACAATTACTCGAGGAATTTCAGGCGAATGCTTCCGGTTTTTCGGCCATTTCCATCAAACAATTATGGATGCAACGATTACCCTCACAAATTCAATTAATTTTAACACCATTTGAACACGATTTAGATATTAAAACATTAGCAGAACGAGCTGACGATTTAGTGGAAACACTCACGGGATCATTTAATCAAATAGCAGGTGTCACTCACAAATCCGGTATGGAAGATGCAATCCGAGAAAGATCGAAAGAAGTGGATATTCAACAAATAATGCAGTCTTTCAAGAAGGATATCTTAGCAGAAGTGGCAGAGATCGTACAACGACAAAACCCATCAGACCACAATAGTCGAAATTTTAATCGTCAGAGTTCAAACCGTCGTCGTTCTAAATCTAGAGATCAATCAAAAAAAAGAGATCTATGCTATTACCATTTTAAGTTCGGTGATAAAGCCCAAAAATGTGTATCAGGGTGTAAAATGCATAACACATTTTTGGAGAAATCAAATTTTTAAATTTTCATCAACATCCAACGGCGTGTCTTGATGAAATTCACTCATCTAGCCGTTTATTAATTTTGGAAAAACATTTAAACATTAAATTTTTGGTAGATACTGGAGCTGACGTGTCAGTATTACCAAAAAAATTTCGTAATAAAAATCAGTTAATTCCGTCATCTAAATTATATGCAGCGAATGGGACCACCATATCAGCATACGGACAAAAACAATTAACATTAAACATAGGTCTTAGAAGAGAATTTAAGTGGGACTTTATAATTGCTGATGTCAATATACCAATTCTGGGAGCAGATTTTTTAAATGCAACAGGACTATTAGTAGATATCAAACAGGGAAAAATCGTAGATCCACTAACTACGGTAGCATCAGTAGGACAAATCACACGAATGAATATTCCTACGTTATCTTCCGTAGACAAAACTAATACATTAGATCCAGATATTCAGAAAATATTTTACAAATTTAAAGACATTACACATGATACAGGTCATATTAACACTATCAAACATAAAGTGACGCATTTTATTGAGACAAAAGGTCCACCGATTGCATGTAGAGCTAGACGTTTGGCTCCAGATCGGCTTAAAATCGCAAAAGACCATTTCGATGAGATGGTTAGTCAGGGAATTTGCAGGCCAAGCAATAGTCCTTGGGCCAGCCCACTGCACATGGTACCCAAGAAAAATGGAGAATGGCGTCCGTGTGGTGATTACAGGGCATTAAATAACGTTACTATTCCCGATGCATACCCTATACCTCATTTACAGGATTTTTCATTTCAATTAGAAGGGTGCACAATTTTTTCAACGATAGACCTAGTTAAAGCGTATCATCAAATTCCAGTCGAGCCCAACGACATTCCTAAAACAGCAATTATTACTCCATTCGGACTATTCGAATTTGTACGTATGACATTCGGTTTCCGAAATGCAGCCCAAACTTTCCAACGATTAATGCATCAAGTCCTACATGGTTTATCATTTTGTTTCGTATATCTGGATGATATTTTAATCGCATCCAAATCTAAAGATGAACATTTACATCATATCGAACAAGTTTTCGAACGTTTAAGAAATTTTGGACTAATTATAAATCAAGATAAATGTATTTTAGCGCAGTCAGAGGTGTTATTTCTGGGTCATCTTGTTACTAACAAAGGAATTTTACCAAATCCAGAACGGGTAAAAATCATCAATGAATATCCGTTACCTACAAATGTTCAGCAGCTGAAACGATTCCTAGGAATGTTAAATTTTTACCGTAGGTTCGTACCAAAGGCAGCTCACGAACAAATTCTGTTAAACAATTTTCTAAAAGGTTATAAAAAAAACAGCAAGACATTAATCAAATGGACAGACGAATCAATGCAAGCTTTCGAGATGTGCAAAGCAAAGTTGAGCAATGTATCCATTTTGACACACCCAATTATTTCAGCACCACTAGCAATTATGGTAGACGCCTCCGATTTTGCAGCAGGTGCAGTGTTACAGCAATTCGTGGACGACATTTGGCAACCACTTGGTTTTTATTCAGTCCGTTTCACCGATACACAAATTAAATATAGCACATACGATCGCGAATTACTTGCAATATATTTAGGAATTAAACATTTTAGAATTTTTATTGAAGGTCGAAATTTCATCATATTAACAGATCATAAACCATTAATGTTTGCCTTCCGGCAAAAGTTGGATAAAGCTTCTCCAAGGCAGAGAAGACAATTAGATTTTATTGCACAATTTTCGACAGATATCAGACACATTTCGGGTGCTAATAACATTGTAGCAGATGCATTGTCGCGCATTGAATCCATTGAGATTTTAGAAAGTATTGATTACCAGCAAATTGCAGAAACTCAGAATTCAGATGAAGAATTAACAAAATTAATCAATACTCCAGATTCAAAATTAGTGTTTGAACAGATTCCAGTAACATTCGGCTTAAATATAACAATTTATTGCGACACGTCAACAGGCAGAAATAGACCATTCATTCCAGGTAAATGGAGAAAAAATGTTTTTAATAATTTCCACAATTTATCACATCCTGGCATTAAGGCATCCGTGAAATTACTAGCAAATCACGTTATTTGGCCTTCCATTAAAAAAGATGTCAGGAAAATGGCACAAAATTGTATAGAATGCCAAAAATCAAAAATCAATAAACATACCAAGGCGGAAATCGGTACATATCCCAACACAGAGGAAAGATTTTCAGAAGTTCATCTTGATATCGTAGGACCACTACCAATATCAAATGGACAACAATATTTGGTAACATTAATTGACAGGTACACACGATGGGCAGAAGCAATACCAACAGAGGATATTACAGCATCTACAGTGGCGTTTGCAGTATACACAAGTTGGATAGCCCGATTTGGTGTCCCGAAATTCATTGTGACAGACCAGGGAAGACAATTCGAGTCACAATTATTCAGTGAATTATCTCATTTATTAGGCTTTCAGAGGAAAAGGACCACTAGTTATCATCCACAGTCAAATGGCATGATCGAGAGATGGCATCGATCACTTAAAACAGCTATAATGTGTCATGACAGATCTGACTGGACAGAAATTCTACCTACAGTACTACTAGGTTTGAGATCAACAATTAAAGAAGATTTAGGATTTTCACCGGCAGAATTAGTATACGGAACAAATGTTCGCATTCCAGGAGAATTTTTGGAAACGGGAAAAGGTAATATTCCACAAACAGATTTCGTTTTAAAATTAAGGGATCATTTCGCAGAATTAAAGCCAGAACCTGCATCGAGACATGGTATTGGTAAGATTTTTGTAAGTGCTGAACTAAAAAATTGTAAATATGTTTTTGTAAGGACAGACGCACTACGAAAAGCACTTCAACCTCCATATACAGGACCATATTTGGTGGTAGATAGAAACGACAAACAATTCGAAATTATGATAAATAACAAGGCAACAAAAGTTTCTATCGACCGTATTAAACCATGCTACAGTGAAAATATAGAAGATAATTTACAGTATTTACCTACTTCAACGAACAATGAACAAACTAAAAACACTACAGTACTAAACACAAACAACGAAAACAATTCAACAACAAGTAAACTTTCAAAAAATTCAAAAACTGTCCGTTTTAATTTACCACAGACAGACAAAAATATTCAATCACAAAACACAAAAACAACACAAAACATACAACCACAAATCACCAGAACTGGAAGTTTTGTAATTAAAAACACCGCTCAAATATTTACAACATTTAGTTTCCATATGAGCATAAAAATTAAATATTATCGTGAAATTTTTGTAGCAATTTCACTGGAAAGGGAGGATGTGTAGCGGCTAGATAAAATAAATAAAGAAAATGACAATATTATATAAACTTTTCTTGTATTATTTTTCTTACTCAAAATCCAGTTGCTTACCCCTGTGCTTTTTCCGTCATATTTAGAGAAATGTCATTGTCATTCGTGTAGATGTCAAAGTTATATTGAGCAAATTTGAGTGTGTTTGATGGCAGAGGAAAAAGAAAAGTTGAAGGGATACCAACATTAGGATAGTTAAGTTTTATATTTTTTTAATAATCTAGAAACCTGTAAATAACAAAATTTTCTCTATAAAAGAAAATTTTATTTGTTTTGAAAAAACAGTTCTATTCAATATTTTAAAAGAATCGCAAGACGTTGGAAAAATAGTATCTAGCCCAAAATAGATATACATGGTATTAAAAAATAAAAATAGTATAAATAAAAAACTAATATGTAATTACTCGTTTTTATATAAATTAAAATAAATTATAATAAATATAAAAAATAACCGTTTTGGTAAAAATTATTGCAATATGTATATTTTCTCCGGTGTATTGAAAATATATTAAAAGTGTCAAGTTCCTGTGAATAAAAATAAATACTTGGGGTGTGTGACAGATGAGTGGATAATTATAACTCCGATACATTACCCCATATACTTAATGAGGATTAGAAATCTAACACAATTTCAAAATTCGGATTAAATGATTTCAAAAGATTCGGTATAATACTTCTATTTAAATCAGAGTATAAGTTTTCATTTTGTCAAACATTGTTGTTGTTGTCAAAGTAAACATTGCGACTATTAACGCCGTCCAATCGACCACCACAAGTACTTATAAGTACTTGCGATGAGTCTGAGCTAAATGGTCGATTGGAACGCACAAACAAACTATGACATGAGTAAAACATAATCTAGAAATTATTATTTATCATTTTATTTGTGATTAATTTTAATTAATTAAAATATAATTAACAAAAAATATAACGTTTCATATGGCGAAAAAAAAATAAAAATAATTTGGTTTTTTGCCGAGACAAAAGCTCTCATTCATGAGTATGGAAATAGACAAAAAGAGTATGCCTCCACGGTGAAGAAAAGGCAATACTGGGAGGCTATTTTAAACGGCCTGGGCATATTAGTAACTGAAAAATTGTAAACATATACAGTATATTTATTTATATTACGAATTTTAGGAAAATTTTCCCAAAATTCATAATATATATGAATGTATAGTTGTGGTGGCGTACATCGATATTTCTATTTTTAGACATAATGGATGAACTATTTAGTTCCCGCCCAACTATCTCATCGGCACACTCAAGATCTGTCGGTGTGGTGAGCGAAGCTATCGATTCAGTTTGTCATCCACAATTATATTCGGTGGAAATAGACAACTAAATTGCGGCACCGAAACGCAAAAGGAAAAGCAACAGCGACAAACTTGCCGATATAATAAATATATTAAATATAAAAATATATTACATATATATATTATAAATAAAAATAATAAATATTACGAAGAAAAAATCAAAGCGTTTAAGGAGAAGACGAAATTATTGCAGGAGTATATTAGAAATAAAGAAAACATATTGAAACCAATTAATTTAGATTTTTTTTATAGATTTTTATTTTCAAATAGGGTAGTTATAACCAAGTGAGGCAAGGATAGGCGGAACCTCCCAATAAAACACGCATTTCTTTAAACAGCAATTCATGGTGTTCGATACATCTTTTCAATAGTTTGGATTTTTTAAGACTCTGTTATGCTCCCGGTTTGAAATTGAAAATTGAAAGAAGTTTTATTTTTCATTTATCCCGTAAACGACTAAATGCGTACACAAATGTTAGTGCTATGGGACCAAGCGCAAATTTTAGTGATAAAAAAATCAGAAAAGAAAAATTATTTTTTCTTTAAAACTGTATGCAACCAAAACTGGCACGTCTCGAGGTACATATAACAAAAATTAACTGTTTTTAAAAAGTGAACAATTAAAATTAAATAAATAATTTTAGCTTAATATTTTTTTTTCTTTTGTGAAGTGTTAATATGTAGTTACAGTTATTTTAATGTGGTAGGTTTTTCATTTTTGAATGAGTTCTTTTTTGAACAATTACCCCGTGCAACGAATAAGATTTTATGATTTTTTTTTTAATCAAAGCGAAATTAAATAAGTTTTTAATGTTTTAGTACACAGTATTCAACGATAAGCTACATATTTAATTTTTGCTTTGGTTTTTCAATTGTAATGGTGTTATTTTGATTGTGTGCTACTCATTTTTCACTAGATTCGAGAGTGCTGAAATAGACTAATATACGTCTATTTCAGCACTCTCGAATCTATAAGTCAACAATGAGGAGTCATCTATAAGTCAGCCATCTATCAGTCAAACATTCAATCTACGTATTTCAATTTAACGGGTTAAAATTAATTGTAACATACATATTTTTATTTTTTATAGTTTTGCTACAGTTCGCTTTTTTCAAATAAAATAACATAATTTTAATCTTATCGTCCCGGAATCGAACCAAATAACTGTATATATTTAGATTATTGAAGGATAATTTAAACACCAACGTGATTAACAGTAATAAATACCTACGTGGATTTGATTTAATTTTCAGTCAAGACTCGGCAATCGCCAAAAAATGATTCAATTGATTTGGTTGAAGATAATTTTGAATTTATCCAAGGTAAAGAAATTTTCTATACTTAGATTATGCTGCATTTATATAATATTTTTAATTTATATCTTGTTTTTTTTCTTTGGCAAGGGGAACACGCAACAGCAGGGTCTACCGATAAAAAGATCACCTGCGAACGAATTGCAGAAAATTTAAATGCCATTATACCTTTAAACCAGACAGGCGAACAATGGCAAAAGGTAAACCGATCAAAATACATTTAAAATGCATATTATTTGTATATATTTTTTTAGACATGGATAACCTTAAAATATAAAATAAATGAAAAATTTTAAAATATTAAAAATCTAAGAAATATAACCGGAATGAGACCCATTACCAATGAAGAGGTTGGTGGTGACTGGGCCGATGCTGACGCTACTAGAGTTACAGCGTCCGATTGGAGAGTGATCAACCTTTGTCGGCTTGATACGTTTGATGGGCATGCACATGTTGAGAGTTGGTTTAATATAAGAGATTAGATTATGGTTTTCAATTCCAAATTAAACCATTTAAAGTTCAATTCTAACTTTTTCCAAAACGCCCTTTGTTTCCGCTTAGAATTCTTCTGGCAGCCATGTATGATATAGGGAATAAATGTACATACAAGTTACTTATGTAAGTAATAAGTACATTTATGCATTGGTGTTATAGGTATATTATAAAATACTTACTTTCGAGAAAACTTGTTTAATAGGATTTAACATAGGTTAACAAGGCTAAAGAAAAATAAGATTAGCAGAACTTGAATCGAATCTTGCACTTCCGAGGTTTTATGGATCGCTGCGTTGTCCATAACGAGCCATATATTCCTCATAGTTTGAAAATGTATTTTTTCGATTATTCTCGTAATAATGAGCAAAATTGGATGCTATTGTAATTTGAGTTTGCAACAATATTATGGTGAATAACGCCTCGAAAGTAAAGAGTGCCAAAAAATGTTACGGAGTTTTTAGGTTGTCTTGATTACAATTATGTTAACATAAAATTTTTGATTTAGGTACTCAAGCCTTTAAAACCAAAGGAATGTTTAAAATCGGCAAAGAAATACTTAACAATAATTGAAGAACTGCAACAAAATCAAACAGAGGATGTTCATCACATTTTAAATTCTTTCAATTCTTATCTTTCTTTTTATCTCACTTTTTTTAACAAGACAATCAAAGAGCTGGATATTATATTAAGCCAACGGTTGCTAAATCTATTGAAATAGTTGCTCTTGGGGACAAAACAGGTTTTTATGGTGCTTGTACGCGACAGTACCACTTTGTTGAGAAAATCTCGCAGGAAATTTGTTATGTTTTCTCGTTCCTTACTTTACTATCAGCTCGTTCAATAAAAAACACCGAGTTCCACTTTCAATTTACAATATAATTTACAATATTTGGTCTTGTTGGGTCGACAGCAAGATTAGAAGAGAACTTTTTCTTTATTAACAAATTTTTGGTTACTAAATTTTACTACTAACGCTGTAGAGACCTCTAACCTTGAACATTTTAATTCTATAATATTTAGTACAAAATTTGTTCATGGTTAGTGTCACTAGTCTATTACAATAATTTTTCTTATTTTTTAGACTTGTCAAATTTACACAAAACAAAATTCTTGCTGTCATAATTTTAGCTATATAATGCAAGTTTAATAGTTTAATGTACATATGTAAATAGACGTTTCCTTTAGGTATCAATAGTTTGCAGATACACTGGTTAGCTGTGATTATCAGATAAGTATACAACTTTGATGTATTTAATTTCGATGATTCTTTGTGTTTTTTGTGTTTCTTCTATTTTCAGGTTGGGCTTCATCGTGAATGATCTGCTGTTGATGATTGTTTTTGTATATCAAGTGACGAATTTTCGGAATCCAAACATCCCGCCGGCCATGAATCACCCGATTCATTGATTGGAAGTATGCACATTTTGGTTATTGGTCGGCGAAATTTTCCGTGCATTGTTTTTACAGTTGCTACTCTTACTCGTCCATCAGCTCCTGTGTGAGTTTGAACCACACGACCCAGTTGCCATTTCCCAGGTGGTAAACTGGTATTCTGTAATAATACAACATCATCGAGCTTAATGTCAGGCTTACCGGTCTTCCATTTGACTTTATTTTGCAGAGTAGACAGAAATTCTACATGCCATCGTCTCCAAAAATTTGTTACTATGCGACGGACGATATCCCATCGGTTGTTTGCTGGTAGTCTTTCATCTGGCACCACATTGGGAACTTGACTCATTGGTCAGTGTATCAGAAAATGTGCTGGAGTAAGTAGGTTGAGGTCATCAGTGCTTGTAATGGAAATGGGTCGCGAGTTCAATATCGACTCAATTTGACAGCTGTTGTGAATTCCTCCAGTGTCAATATTTGCTCTCCTACCGTTCGTTTCAGTAGAGTTTTGGTTGATCGAACGGCTGCTTCCCACATGCCACCCATGTGTGGTGCCCCAGGAGGATTAAATTTCCATGTAATCTGGTTGTCTAAAAGAGACTTGAAAATTTCTTCGTTATTTTTGGATAAAAATAGTTGCGGATCGTTGAGATAATTAGCTGTGCCCACGAAGTTAGTCCCATTGTCACACAGGATGGTATTGCACAGGCCACGATGACTGACGAACCTCTTTAAGGCTCCCAAAAAACTTTGTGTACTCATCTCCATACTACACTCCAGGTGTAGAGCTTTAGTTGATAAGCAAACAATAATACACAGATACGCTTTGACTGGAATCGCACCTCTTCTTCTCCATGGATGCACTCGGAAAGGTCCGGCAAAATCCAAGCCGACGCAGGCGAATGGATGTGTCATTTGAACTCTTTCAATAGGTAACTCCCCCATAAGCTGTTCCTGCATTCTCGGCTTATAACGTATACACCTGATGCAGTTACGGAATGTTCGACGCATCAAATCTCTCCCTCTTATTATCCAGAATTTCTCTCTTACAAGCTGCAGCAGTAGTCCCGGTCCTGGATGACAATTTGTCTGGTGGTAATGATGGACGATTCTTCGAGTGAACTCCGCCCTTGCGTGAAGAATAATCGGATGTTTTTTGTTATATTGCGCCAGCGACTTCTGCAATCTCCCGCCGACCCTCATTACTCCGAATTCATCTAAAAATGGGGATAGCTCCAACAACGGACTCCTTTTCGATAATTCTCTTTTCTCCAGCAGCCTCTCATATTCTTCTTTAAGGTGTATCTTCTGTGTTTCTCTGCATAACCACCGTTCGGTTTCGTCGACTTCTTCTACGGACAAATGTTTTAGCTTCTGTTTGCTTCCGGGTCGAGTAAATACTCTTCGAACATAAGACGCGATATGGAGTAGATGTAGGTATTTTGATGTGGTGGAAACCAGACGCTCAATAAAATCACTTGGGATTTTCTTTCATACAGATGTTTGGTTACATTGCTGTTCTTCTGTTGCGGCCAGTTTGCTTTTTATTTACGCAAAAAATCTGGTCCTCTCCACCATAAGGAAAAATCCAACAACTCGGCGACTGATAACCCTCTCGTTGCACAATCGGCAGGATTGTGTTTGGTTGGAACATGCCTCCACAAACCTCTGCCATAATTCTCCAAAATCACCGAAACCCGATTGGCAACGAATGTTTTCCACCTTCCTGGATGGCTTGAAAGCCAATCGAGAACGATATTTGAGTCGGTCCACAAACATATCTCCCTCGGACGTAACCCACTTTGGTCTATAATTGCTCTCATGTGATTCGTGAGTAACTGTGCTCCAAGAAGCTCTAATTGCGGCAAACTTCTTTGTTTCAGAGGAGCAACTCGTGTTTTGCCTCCAACAAGATTAACTGACGACTCTCCCTTCGTTACTGACTGCACGTATATAACAGAGGCGTAAGCTTTCTCGCTTGCGTCGCAAAATCCATGCAACACAAGGTTTTCAGTTACTTCCAGCCATCTCGGAATTCGTATTGCAGATGCATTAATTATTTCTGCTCTAATATCTCGCCAATTCTTCGCGACTTCGACTGGAAGCTCGTCATCCCATTCAAGTTTGCAGAGCCATAAGCTCTGTAATAACATCTTCGGCCTGATTAGCAGCGGTGACAACCAGCCATGTGGGTCGAATATTCGACTAATCTCTGATAAGAAAGTTCTCTTGGTGTGTTTTTCAGTGTTCGGCATTTCTACAGAGAACATGAAATTGTCTTCTTCTGGATTCCAACGAATACCAAGAACTCGTACTGCATCTGGATGATCGGATAGTGTCTTGGTTGATGTATCTGATGCGCTGTTCAATAATTTCCGGAGTGCCGCATCATTTGTTGTGAACTTTCTCAAATTGAATCCCCCACTAGATAATATTTTCACGACATCTGTCTTGAGTTTTAACAGCTTGCTCGGAGACTCAGCGTCCATCATCAAGTCATCTACGTAAATGTTTTGTCTGATGACCCTTGCTGCTTCTGATTTCGTATCTTCAAATTGCTTAGCCAATTGATTTAACGTGTATGTGGTTACAAATGATGCTGATGTCGTGCCGTACGTGTCGGTTTTTAATTGATAGGCAGCAATTTTTTCTTCGGGTGATCTTCGCCATAGTATCATCTGGTACTTCTGGTCATGCTTTTGTACAAGTACCTGCCGGAACATTTTTTCAATATCCCCGGTCAAAACGTATTGAAAAATTCGGAATTTCAATATTACTTCGTGTAAGCTCGGTTGCACGGTTGGTCCCTTCAACAAAACCTCGTTCAACGATTTTTTCCCTCCAACTTTGGCTGACGCATTGTAAACTACTCGTAGCTTTGTGGTCGAACTCGATTGCTTCAGAACTCCGTGGTGTGGCATGAAATACGCGCTCTGATCTATTTCGCCGTTCA
Source organism: Nephrotoma flavescens (assembly GCA_932526605.1). Lineage (NCBI taxonomy): Eukaryota > Metazoa > Arthropoda > Insecta > Diptera > Tipulidae > Nephrotoma > Nephrotoma flavescens. Next base: position 64,473,630 of record OW052222.1, on the reverse strand, counting down.
CTTTGCTCATGTGTCCCAATAACTCGTATTCGTCCAAAAATTCGATGTACAAACGACGTAGATTAGGATCTCGTTCAAATCGCCTTTCCATGCTCTCCAGGCAACGTAGGGCTAAATTGAATGTACTTGCTAACTTAGAAGTAGATTCTTTGAATGGAAGTCGAGTAATGAATTTTCCATCTTGTGCTCGAGTTGTGGTTTCTTGGTAGTATCGAACACAAGTTTGCTCTTCAGAGGACATACGACTTTCTAACGCACCAGTGACTTCCTCTATCTCCCAAAACTTCCTTAAGGCTGCATCAATATCAACTGTTGTTGTGTATGTTGAGACCGTATCACTTGACCCTATTAGCGAGCCTCCTCCAACAACCCATCCAAACTTGGTTCTCTGAGCAACGAGATCGCCATCAGCAGACCTCATCTGGCCATCCTCTAGAATATGAAAGAACACACCAACTCCTAGTAATAGATCGATGTTTCCCGAGGTATTGAATTGCGGATCTGCCAGCGTTATGTCTTCTAACCATTGTCGATCCCCCTGCTTGACGGTTAAATTTGGTAATCTGGATGAAATTGTTGGCAAGATCAACGCTTGTATAATGATTGTATCGGCTTGTGGGAATATGTCATGAGGCGATCTTATACATATGGTGACGACTCCCTTTGAACTTCCTGCACTAACGCCACCTATTCTTTTTATTACGATTCGATTATTTCTTCGTTTCAGACCTAACTTTTGTACACAATCATTTGTTATAAATGAGGTCTGTGAGCATGAGTCCAACATCGCCCTGATTTCCCTCTCTGTACCATCATCCCCCGTAATACGAACTATGGCTGTAGGTATAAGATTCTTGTACTACTATCATCGAATAACACTGCGCTGCTATTAACCCTCGATTGACTTAGTGCTGACACCACTGTAGCATCCTTGTTCTCTTTGTTCTGCGCCTGGTTTACTGCCTTGCTCTCGTATTCGTGAATGATTGTGTGATGACGGCGATGACAATTCTGACACCTACTCTTCGATCTGCATTCGATAACCCGATGTCCAATGCTCAAACAATTGAAGCAGCGGTTGGTTTTGCTGATGTAGCCTCGTTTTTCTTCTAATGCCATCTCCTTAAATTTAAGGCATTCCGACAACCGATGACTCCCAAGTTTGCAAAGCAAACATAGACCAAACTCAGGAATCGATACGAAACTTTTTGTTCTAGCCGAAACTTCTTGATTTCTTTTAGCAGGACCAGGCGTTGATGAAAATATTCTCGTTGACTCGAAAGTGTCCGCTCGCTTGTCCAGAAAATTCAGGAACTCGTGTATAGTTGGTTTATCTATATCTGCAGACTCCTTTGCCCATAAAGACTTCGTGCCCTCATCTAACTTCTCCAAAAGAAGGTAGATCAGCCATGGATCTCTGGATTCGCTTTCAACATCGAGCGCATGTAACCCTCGGACCACTGTATCTGCGGTGTCATGAATTCTTCGGATGTTATTCGCGTTTGCACTGAAAATATTAGATATATTTAGAAAATCACGGATGAATGTATTAATAATGTATTTTTTCCGATCATAGCGTTCGCTAAGTCTTTTGACCGCCTCTATATAATTTGCATCTGTTATTTTCAGATGTCGAACACGATCAAGTGCTTCACCCCGGAGATAACGCACCAACAATTGAAATTTTTGTGATGGTGTGTACGCTTCGTTATTGTGCACTCCCGAATTGAATAAATCTATGAAGCTAGTCCACTCTGTGTAGTCCCCAGAAAACACCGGAATTTCGACCTTGCAGTACTTCACTACACTCGACATGTTTTGGGAAGCACTTTGATTAGCGCTATCGTTTAAGCTTACGCTTTCTAGCCCGAACTGTCTTTTCCTCAACCACATGTTAAGTTTTGAGACCGCAGGGTAGTACGAGTTTTCAAACTCATCGATCTGCGACTCCTTTTCTGGGTATGCTAACAGCCTATCCTCGATCGAATGAAACCGCTCGAGCAGTTTGTGGGCATATGACAAACGTTCCTTGATATCATCTATCGATTCCCCCGATCTATCGGTTAAAGCGTTCGCAATGTTTAGAATCTTAGTCATGCTACCCTTACACGCACTTCTTTGCTTCACTAGCGAGTCCATTATAATGGATTTCAACACTTCAAAAATTATTTCTCGAATAAACTATTTTCACCACCCACAGAAAGTCACCTTGCGTTTAATCAATACTCTCGAGAAATTTCGTTTTGATGGCTTAATACTAGCAATTAATTATGATACAGTTTATACATCACCAAATTTTGTTCATCCGCCACACGTGGTGTCCTTGTATGTACCTCCGAAGGTTAATCACCAATTATATTGTAATTGCGTTTTTTCAAAATGGAGACCGATCCGGCTCGAAGGACCAATGTACGCGACAGTACCACTTTGTTGAGAAAATCTCGCAGGAAATTTGTTATGTTTTCTCGTTCCTTACTTTACTATCAGCTCGTTCAATAAAAAACACCGGGTTCCACTTTCAATTTACAATATAATTTACAATATTTGGTCTTGTTGGGTCGACAGCAAGATTAGAAGAGAACTTTTTCTTTATTAACAAATTTTTGGTTACTAAATTTTACTACTAACGCTGTAGAGACCTCTAACCTTGAACATTTTAATTCTATAATATTTAGTACAAAATTTGTTCATGGTTAGTGTCACTAGTCTATTACAATAATTTTTCTTATTTTTTAGACTTGTCAAATTTACACAAAACAAAATTCTTGCTGTCATAATTTTAGCTATATAATGCAAGTTTAATAGTTTAATGTATGTAAATAGACGTTTCCTTTAGGTATCAATAGTTTGCAGATACACTGGTTAGCTGTGATTATCAGATAAGTATACAACTTTGATGTATTTAATTTCGATGATTCTTTGTGTTTTTTGTGTTTCTTCTATTTTCAGGTTGGGCTTCATCGTGAATGATCTGCTGTTGATGATTGTTTTTGTATATCAAGTGACGAATTTTCGGAATCGAAACAGTGCTTACCTAAAACGAAAAGTGTAAAGTTTACTCAGGTAACAAATTCAAACGCTATTTCAAATGCAAATTGGAAAAACTTTTATTGCTTCAAAATCCAGAGCCCGTTATTCTTGAAACGGTTCACCCTTTACACCACGGTGTATTTTTTATGGTAGCTAAGCTACCGCAAGCAGTTTACAGGCAGCCTCGTCATAAGAATTTTAAAACTAATACGGGAAAACCGATTTTTTTTTAAATTGTTTATTTTGTTTTTGAAAAAGTTTAATTTGAATTTGAAAAAGTTGAATTTCCTATATAAAAAGTTCATTTTGAAATAGAAAAAGTTTAGTATGAATTTGAAAATGTTTTATTTCTCTTACTTAGGTTTACTTTGTTTTGGAAAACGTTGTCATTGGACTTTAAATGGTTTAATTTGGAATTGAAATCCTATGATACAAAAAATAGCGACAAAAGACAAAATACATATTTATTTTTCTATATTTCAGGTAGACCCATCAATTGAAACGGAGGAACAAATGGTTCATTTGTTGATTGAACCGGTCGAAACTTCCACTACGTTTCCCCAACTCAACCTACTAATGAACCCACTTCGCCTTCGCGTAATATTAGGGCACCAACGCTAAGTATAAGTCTTAGCTCGATCGGCCCAGAACGAGTTCGTGGTCGATACAGAAATATACCAAGAGTAAGAAATTAAACTTATAGTAATATCAAATATCATAATAGGTACTTACATTCTAGCAATCTACTGTCATGGAGTCGATTCAGAGGTCACAAATTAGTTCTGGGGTGCTACTGGATTTTTTTTTACAAACTAACTACAATAAAACGACAAAATTAAACCTCTAGAAAACTACCCCAAATGAGAGCAATCGTTTAAAATCATTGTACCGTACTGGTTAATACAAGAAATTTTTACTAAAAATAAATTACAATATATTGGAATAGTTCAATTGCCAAAAACTGCACCTAAAAAGCGCAGCTCTTTAAAACCATATTTTTCTGTAAATGTAATACTCTTGAAATATGTACCTATGAATTTATTACAACACCCACTCCGAAAAAAATCGATATTGTAATTTATTTTTAGTAAAATTTTCTTGTATTATCCAGTACGGTACAATAATTTTAAATGGTTGCTCTCATTTGGGGTAGTTTTCTAGGGGTTTAATTTTGCCATTTTATTGTAGTAATTTTGTAAAAAAAAAAAATTAAGTGTGCTTTAGACCACACTACTGAAGTAAAACTTCTAATATATATTTAATATTTATAATATAATATAGAAAAATTATAATATTGAAAAAAAATTGGTCACCCTGTGCGTTCTCGAGAGTCACCTAGCCGTTTTCGTCTGATGCCACAAGAAGTAACCTTGTAACTTGGTAACTTTTTCAAGGCCAACTAGTCGTAATGGATAATGTTTATGTATGTGTAACAAAATGGACAAAAAAATCATTTTTGAAATCTCTTCGCATAGTAAAAATGGCCTTGAAATATTTTTTATTTCATTTATGTTTGTGTAATGTGGTTTTATCGAAAATTTGTTTGAGTCGCATTAAAACCTGGATCATAGGCAAACGGGGAAAGAAACGAAGACAGAATCGGTTTCTGTGATACCCCGTGTGGAATGGAGCTGTAATATAGAAAAAATACACATAAAATATGTCACACTGACGAATTTTTTTGGTCACCCTGTGCGTTCTGGAGTGAGTAAGTGAGTGAGTGACATAGATGTTATAATATAGAAAAAAAAATTGGCCACCCTACGCGTTCTCGAGTGAGTCAGTCAGTGACATACATAGAAGTCTATATTATGACTTTTCAATTTTCCAGTTTTTCAATTTTCAAATTTTCAATTTTCAAATTTCCAATTTACCAACTTTCCAAATTTCCTATTTTCATATTTTTTTATTTTCCTATTTTCAAATTTTTCAATTTTCCTATTTTTCAATTTTATAATTTACCAGTTTTCCAATTTACCAATTTTCCAAATTTCCAATTTTCATATTTTCCTATTTTCCAATTTTCCATTTACCTATTTTCCAATTTTATAATTTTCCAATTTACAAATTTCTAAATTTCCAATTTTCAAATTTTTAAATTTTCCAATTTTCAATTTACCAATTTCCCAATTTACCTATTTTCTTATTTTCCAATTTTTTTAACCAATCATTAAAATAAAATGGTATCAACTAATGTTTCACCTAGGGATTTATGAATTGTCATCCTGATACTAAAGAAAAATGATTTCGTTTTGCGTTTATTGTTTCGTTCGCCTCGTTCGATTACATTTTTCGTAACTCATTTGCCAGCTTAGTCTTCAAGTCAAGCGTGCCTAAAGAAGTTTTACTTCAAAAATCCAGTACCACCCCAGCACTACACAACAAAAATTCACAGAAATGCAAAATTGCACCCCTTAGGGGAAGTTTTTGGGAATTGAACTATGCCAATATGTGGTAGTTAATTTGTAAAAAATTACAATACCATCCCCAGTACGATACAATAAATATTAACTGAAATGCAAAAAGCATGGTTGAACCAAAAATATTGGATTTGAAGAATTGCACCCCTTAGGGGAAGTTTTTTGGAGGTTGAACTGTGTCAATATGTTGTAATTAATTTGTCAAAAAATTCAGTACCACCCCCAGTACGATACAATAAATATTAACAGAAATGCGAAAAATGTGGTGTAGGTTTGTCTAACGCCAGCCCACACACGAATTGCGGGATAACGGGATCTGTAAAAAATTTTCTAAATGTGTAATAAATTTGTAATTAATTTGTAAAAAATTCCAGTACCATTTTCATTGGATTGTGCTACAAGTGCTGGTGCAGCATTAGGGTCGTTAGTATTGAGTAGCTGAATTGAATAAGATGCATTGTGTAGCCGTACAAATTGGATACAAAAAAATCGATATTGTAGCGGCAACCCTGTTTACCTTTCTTTCTTTTCCATTTTTTTTTTCATTATACTGTTAATACACGTTTTTAGTTTTTAGTCGAAAATGCGCTCCGAATGAAGTAAGACAAAAGTATTGTAACCCTGAGCTAGTGAAAATAAAAAAAAATAAATTTATGTGTGAAAATTCACTAAAAGTTTTATTTCTTTTAATGATATAAATAACCGCTATATAATTGTCATCCCAACAGTGGGCTTGAAAATATATAATATAATATATAAACATTTATAATAAATAGTAAAATTGGTTATTTAGTGTTTTGCCATCCCAGTAATACAAATCAGCACACGATGAGCCCATAAACAGCATAAAATTAGAGCGCTCAATTTTTACTTCAAGTTGATGCACCTAATTCCATGCTTTTCGTATTCTTGCCGACCGAAAATCGGTTTTGTTTCCCCTACGTTAACTTAACGGTTTAACTAGAAACAATATTTTTTATTTTTATGTTTTGTTGTATATACAAGTGTACACACTCGCAGATACAACTACATATTTTTAATTTTGTATACTCATTTTATATGTTGCCCATGTATTCTCCATCTGAAAACACTTGTAAAATAAACATCATACCATGTACAATGAATATTTTACACATCAACCAGAATCTACTTTATATAATATATATTCAAACAGATTCTGCATCAACTCACACCTCAAATGAAATCTCCAGACTGATACAGCTATGCTACACACAATTTTGGTTTCTGGATTCAAACTATTGCGCAATGATTTTAATTTTTAATTTTAAACCCTTATTTTAAATTAAATCATAAAATTGTTTTGGTTTGTTTTATTCTTTTCTCTCGAAAATAAAATTTAAACAAAAATCTACTTCTCAAAAATGTCCTTAAATTTTTTTATTTTCATTTCAAATTTTCATTTCGGATTCACGGACAAAAATTTTATTACGCAGCTGCGACGTAAAAATTTTGACCGTGAATCCGAAATGAAAAAAATTGAAATGAAAATAAAAAAAAAGAGTGAGTCCATTAGTACTCTCAAGGAGATGTGTAAACATGGCATATGTATAGTGCGTGTGTATGGTTTACTTTGAAGGAAGAAGAAATTAAATTTTACTAACCAGATTTTTTCATTCGTTTATTACCATCAAATTGGTCTATTACGGTATAACCAACGCAATTGGCGTATGGTAGCTGCAAGCATCAAAGACGTGGTCCCATACTAGGAGATATATATATATCTTATATTTCTCACATATCTCGTAGAAGATATATTTCGATCTGAGTTCTTGTGCAAATCGAATTCGTATCGCAGGAAGTTTATAAGTGATTCATCACTGATCTTAGGGAGCAGCAAAATGAAATCCCAGCTCAAAATCATCGGCAAAAGATGTTAGTCTTCTTGAAGAATTTTTGAAATTTCAGAATATGGAACAAAGACGAAATGTATGTACTTGATTATGTCTTCGACAGCTTTATTCTTCGAGGTGTATACAACTACCAAAAGCATCTTATATCGCCAATGGGTTGTGTTGTTACGCTCATACCAGTTGTTTATCCAACGATGATTTCCTTATGCGAGATGACTGTATGGGTTCTACTTGAATTTTTATATACTGCTACTCCAACCGCCCGCTGACTATTGCTCTTGAACTGAACGCAGCATTGAAAATTAGGAAAATTGAACATGCAGGTCATTCTAGGAGAGCAAAAGAATTGACCATCCCTGCGTGACTGTATCAGTTAGGTCGAGGTGAAGCGACCTGAGATTCTGGCAGTTCAATGTTAAAAACCAGACGTCATTATTATCTCGTACAAAATTCGCCATTACATCCTGAGCTATACTTAGCAGTTTTGTGGTGAGGCGCGTTAACTCATTTTGAAGAGGACCAATTGAGGTTGCATTTTTACGTTCATGGTGGAAGACATAATCATTGTTAGCCGACGTGATGAACTGCTCTACGAGATCGTGATAAAGCCACATGCACAAGTTGTTGACTGTGTTTTTTACCGTAAGAGTATACTATCTCGTTATAGGTACCACTCTCTATAGTGCATAAATTGTGGTGGCACACGCTATTTTAAATTTTTTTATTTTTTTCTGTTCGCTGAAAATGTCGATTCGTCGTTTCTATTTAATTTTATAAATGTTTCTTTGTTTTCTTTCCATACTATTTATATATACATATACACTCAGACTATGTGTATAGTACAAAATTTATGTATGTATTTTGTTGTTTTTGTTCTTTTTTTTATTATTTTATATTTTGTTTCTTTTTTTCAATGAAGATATTTAAACGTAGTACGTCATTTCCGTTCGTTTCATTTGAAAGTTTACTACCATACAAAAATTTTTGGCATACGCGCGTAAAGATGTTTACACATCAAAAATTTACGGACATTTTTGAGATGTAGATTTTTGTTTAAATTTTATTTTCGAGAGAAAAGAATAAAACAAACCAAAAAAATTTTATGATTTAATTTAAAATAAGGGTTTAAAATTAAAAATTAAAATCTATTGCGCAATAGTTTGAATCCAGAAAACCAAATTATAGTGTAACATGGCTGATAAAAATGGAATAGAAATTTTTCTAAATGAAATTGATAATCAAAAAAATAAGTGGGGTAAATATGCGTATCTGTATGTGTTATAAAAGAAACCGAAGTAAATTTATTTGTTTTCTCACTTCGACGTGTGCAAATGGTTCAATCTGTTTCATACTTCTTTCAACGTTTGTTTGCTGGCGTACGAAAAGAATCGAGAACATTTGTGTTTGAACACATTGCGTCGCATTGGTTATAATTACCGTGGTACAGTGTACGCGTGTTTAACGTTGCGTAATTTTATTCTTTTGTTCGTCGAATTTCGCAAAACTTTCTGATTTAAGAATAATTTTGTGTTGTTTTTTTTTAATTTAAAAGCATATGTTTGGGGTTCCTGAGCCGATTAAACCAATAGAGGAAAATACAAATAAAACATCCTCAACAATTCGGCAAGTGCGTACACGATCACAAACCAGAATGGCAAATTTCACGGACGATCAATTCAACAAATTGTTGGAAACTATCAAAACTATGGGGGTGGTACAACAACAAGCGGCTTTAGTAATTATCAACATGACTGGTAATTTCGCGAAAGGTTCCTGCCGGTACGATGGCAAATCTAATGTAGATATTTTTATTGCTGACATTGATACGTACAAAAAAACGGCGAATGTGCCAGACGATATTGCTCTTCGTGGTTTTCGAATTTTATTAATCGAAGAAGCCGCGTTATGGTGGGATGGAGTAAAAGCAGGTGTACAATCCTACGACGATGCGAAAAAGATGTTGCAGGTAGCTTTTGGCGATCAGCGCCCGAAATATATGGTGTTTGAGGAAATTTTCAACCTAAAACAAGGCAGTGGTGTGCGAACTGATCTGTTTATTGCAAAAGTGCGTGCGTTGTTTGCAAAATTTGATGTCGCGATGGAAACGCAACTGGACATGATATACGGTCAGCTGTCACGCAAAATTCGTGAACGAGTTAAACGAACGAGTTTTGGAACTTATGATAAATTATTGGAACTGGCCCGAGCCGAAGAACTGTTTATTAATGAAGAGAAATTAGCGAACATGAGCGAAATCAAATCTAAAGCGGAACGGGTAAAGATCGAATCAGTACCATCACGCAAGGATTGGTGCAATTATTGCAAGACCGTGGGTCGCATAAAAGAAAATTGTCCTCGGTTCAATAAACCTCAAAGTGCGTCGTTTGAGAAACCATCATCATCCGAAATAAAGTGCTATGGGTGTGGTGCACCGGGAGTAGTGCTAACGAATTGCCCAAAATGTAAACAAAAATCAACATTCTTGGCCAGTCCATTGAATTTCAACAGTTTGGACACTTGTACAACCGGATTGAAATCCCGGGGCAGACCTATTTTAAACATCGGTCTGTTAGGCAACAATGGAAGTGGTCTTATAGACACAGCGTCACGCACATGCATAGCTAGTGTTTCGTTGGCAAAAATCCTTAAAGAGAATCGTGTACCATTCAACGAAATGAATCTTGATGTTAAGTTGGCGGATGGATATTGTCAACGAGGAAAAGGTGTTTTCTTTAACCAGTGTGATGTTTCGATACCGATTGGGTTTAAAACTGTGCCTACAACTTTTGTTATCTTCCCCGACGATGAAGTGCAGCATACAATTCTGGGGATATAGATGTTATCATGTATACTTGAATTGTTATCGCTCCGGAAAGAGGCTGTTCTAGTTTAACCACGATCCTAACAACAATCATTCGCTTAATTTTGAAACCTATCAGCAACCTGTTTCGATGGACTTTGCAACTATCGAGGTCCGACCAGATGAGGGCACTGAAATAACAGCAGAGGAAAAGGTTCGAGTGGAACATTTACTAACGAGTTTTTCTGATATTTTTGAGCCAGGGGGAGACCCAACTGAATTCGTTGAACATACCATCAAGACGATAGATCCAACCCAGCTTCCTGTGGCCGTCCCGTCCCGCCTTACCAAATATCTGGGCCTCGCAGAGAAATTTTGAAACGAGAAATTGATAAAATGCTTGATGATGAGATAATCGAAGAGTGTGAATCACCATGGGCAGCACCTGTGGTGATGGTTCCTAAAAAAAATAAAGAAGTGCGTGTGTGCGTGGACTACAGGGGTCTTCATTCAGTTACCATAACGGATTGCTATCTATTACCCAGAATCGACGAGCTTCTGCATTTGGCTGAGCAGTTCTTATTTATGTCAACGATTGATTTACGTTCCGCTTACTGGCAGGTCAAGGTCAGCAGTGAAGATCGTGATAAAAGGGCATTCATCACGCCATTTGGTCTTTATCGGTTCAAGATGATGCCGTTCGGACTAAAAATGCCCCCGCGACATTCCAGCGGCTCATCGACTATTTTCGAGCTGGTGTTCCTAATGTTACCATCCTAGCGTATACCTTGATGACATAGTAGTGATTTCAAATAGTTTCGATCAGCATTTGCACGATCTTGAGATGGTTTTCAAACGGCTAAATCTGTTTAACTTACGGGCAAATAGGGAAAAAGTCACTTTTTTCGTCAGAAAGTGCAGTACTTGGGACACGTTATCACGCATGATGGGATAAAGACCGACCCGAATAAAATATCTGCAACTTTGGAAATGAAACCACCCGTGAATGTGTCACAAGTTCGCACCTTTTTGCAAACCTGTTCCTGGTATCGAAAGTTTATCAACAGCTTTTCTAATGTCGCCCGTAAATTGTAGAATTTAACAAAGAAAAACGCACCGTGGACTTGGAGTGACACTGAAAGTTCTGCTTATCAACAATTGAAGTACTTATTGACGAATGCAATAATTTTGTGTCAATAGTTAGATCCTGAAAAGTCGTTCATCCTAATGACTGACGCAAGTCGTTACGCTTTGGGTGCTGTGCTATTGCAGTGTGATGAAAATGATGAGAGGCCAATTGAATATGCGAGCCGTCTACTTACTGCCGCTGTGAGAAACTACAGCACCACTGAGCGGGAGGCACTCGCAGTGGTTTTTACACTAAACAAGTTCCGAGGCTACATAGAGGGTGCTGATATCGTAGTTCGAACTGATCATCAACCATTGAAATGGCTCCTGACTACAAAGTCACCCGTCGGCCGTTTAGCCATGTGGGTCATGTTAATATTCAATCATTTAATGTAAAAATTGTTTAAACCTCAGGAAAATCGAATGTAGTAGCGGATACCCTGCCCCGGCCACCTACCATCGAGGAGTTTGTTATCGAAACATGTGCTTTCGAGATCGATTTTCCACAGAGGGGACCAACAGATTTGAGGTTATTTCAATTGGAGGATGACGAGGTGTCTAGAATTATTAGTAGTCTCGAGAAGCACGATGACCCAAATTGTGAAAATTATGTTTCACGTGGATATCTTATGGAGCAAGGGGTACTTTAGCGTTATGCTAACGATGAAATCGAGGAAGCTCAACTGGTGGTACTCACTTCTCTTCGCGATCATATCCTGCGGCGTTATCATTCTGATCCTACCGCTGGACATTACAGTATTGATAGGACTCTGTCAAAGATTGAGTCGAAATATTTTTGGCCTGGAATGCGACATTCAATTGTTGCGTTCTGTTCTCTTGCGAGGACTGCCAAAAATATGAGGTATTAAACCTGAAACCAAGTGGGTTATTGAAAATACCAATAATGGCGCAACGAATGGAAGTTATGGCTGTTGACTTATTTGGACCGTTGCCTGAGGCTGATGGCGGTTACCGACTTATACTGATCGTCGAGTATGTTGCTACTCGATGGGTAGAACTGTTCCCTCTCGTCTTCGCAACCGCTCTTTATTGTACGAAGATGTCGATCGATGAAGTGTTCCTACGTTATGGCCTACTCAGACGACTCGTTTCTGACAATGGATCACAGTTTGTCAGTGAAATAATTCAACATACTACGTGTTGCTTTTCAATCGAACAAAATCTGACACCGTTATATCATCCTCAAGCCAACCCAGTGGAGCGACATAACAGGGATTTGAAAACGCAGTTGGGAATTTTAGTTGGGGTTCTTCATACTGAGTGGCCGAAATACATATTTTGCCTAGTATCAGATTTGCGATGAATACTACCAAATGTGAGTTCACCGAAAAAATCCCGCATACCTAACTTTCGGGCGGGAGTTGCGAACGCTCGAGGATATCACCAACGACATTCGTGAAATTATTCAATCGGACAATTTTGTCCCATAAATTTCCCCGTATTTGTGGAAATTACAAGGAGTGATGACAGATGCACGTGAAGTCAACGAACGGGAACAAGATCGGCGAAAAGAATATGCCGACACGTGAAGCCAACATCGACTATTTAAAAAAATTAGTCGAAAATTAGCTCCGAGACGTGGTGGACCATATCGCATCTGTAAAGTCGTCAACTCCACCACTTATGAAGTAGAAACAGCCGACCGAGACAAAGCTCTAATCGGAAAGTACCATGTTTCGGCGCTAAAATTGTACTCCAGTGACCACAGTGCAGTACCTACCAATTCTAAACGACGTAGAGGACGACCATGACAACAATAATATAAAAACGTTTATATTTAAACTTTTACGAGCTGTTTTAAAGTTTAAAAGGGGGAGTGTAGCGGCAACCCTGTTTACCTTTCTTTCTTTTCAATTTTTTTTTCATTCTACTGTTAATACACGTTTTTATGTTTTAGTCGAAAATGCGCTCTGAATGAAATAAGACAAAAGTATTGTAACCCTGAGCTAGTGAAAATAAAAAAATAATTAAATTTATGTGTGAAAATTTACTAAAAGTTTTATTTCTTTTAATGATATAAATAACCGCTATAATATCTATTTAATTTTACCTCATTCATGGTCTTAAACAAATTAAATAATATTGAAATCAAATATAAAATTAAAATAATTGATTGTATTGTTTATAACCTCAACGGAATAGCCATAGAATTTTATGTCATGAATTTTAAGGTATGATGTCAAACGGCCGAATTTTGAAGGGCAGAATTTCAAAGGGCTGAATATGTCTAAGGGATGAATGTTGAATGGCCGAATGTTGAAGGGCCGAATGTGTTGAAGGGCCGAATAGGTCGAAGGGCCGATTTTTTAGTTTTGTTTTATTTATTTTTTTTTGTTTTTAGAAATTTATTTTTTTTATTTTTTGTTTCATATACCTATTATCAGATGGCTGACATACGGCCGAAAGACTAAAGTGGATCATGAAAAAATTTTCCTTCACCAAAATGTATCGCTGACTGGATACGTGGAATTTCATGAAAATCCAAAGATGTAAAATAGTAAAATACATAAATTCATAAGAAATACATTTATTTAAAAAAAAAATTACAAAATATTCCATAAAACAACAAATTTAAATACTTATGAATGCCCTTCGACATTCGGCCCTTCGATACATTACGCCCTTCGAAACATTCGACCATTCGACATTCGGTCCTTCGACATTCGGTCTTTTGAATTTCGTCCCTTTGTACACACTCCCTATAGAATTGGTGTAAAGATTTAACCCATATAAAATTTGCTATTTCATGTGTAACAAGTAAGAGCAGGATGGTTATATAAAACATGTATATGGCTAACTCATATCTCATTAGAAAAACCATAGAATTACAATTCCAAAAACCATGGAAAATCGGAAAAAACCAAAAATCAACCAAGCTGGTTTATTTGTTTGTTGTCTAAGTGGAAGCAAAATTTCGTGCTCATAAAAAATATTAAATTTACTAACTAAAATAATTAGAATTTTATAAAATAGTTAGTGGATTGTAGTAATGCATCGTTTGGTGATAGAAATTGAAAACTTAATTAAAATGACGTGTTGTGATATGCTGCCAAAACACGCCTAGAAAATTTCAGAAATAAATTTCTTATCTTCGGTACTACCAAGTGTTTATATAAAATAAAATGTAAATTATGTTTAAAAGAAAATGATTTTTATTTTGGTAAAAATATCCTTATTTTAATTTAGAATTTAGAAAAAATCAAGAAAAAACTTGGAATACTAGAAGCACAATTTTTTACCGAAAATAAAAACAATTAATGGGCCTATTCCACTACAACACCGTTTTATTTTGCTGAAAACTAGAACGAGATAAAAATATAGATTCTCTCTGTGTGTATGAGCGAAACATCAGTAATTTTTTTTTTTTGAGAATTTGTGTTTTGTTGCTATAATTATAAATAAAAAATATCAAACAAAGTATTTTTTATGGCAACAAACTGAAAAAAAATCCCCCACTCCGAGCAAACTTTCTTTTTGTTGATATTTTTATGGTATGTAGTAACAATTTTGCGCTTTGTGTGGACGGTGTCGACACTCTCTCTCTCTCTCTCTCTCTCTGGCACTATATCCTATCAAGGTATTTGGCCGCCTCAAATGAGGTTTCATAATCATATTTTCATTTCGGATAATGAGTGATTAGTTCATTGATCCTAAACCAGCCATGAAAAGTTTTCCTTGTCACCACCGGGAATCGAACCCGGGACCTCCGGTTGTTGGAGCAAGCATGCTGAACACTTTACCACCGGGGCGGACGCGACACGCTAAAAAATTAAAACGGAGTATTTTATTTATTTTTTTTAATTAGTTTTATTTTATTTTACGAAATGTTTGTGTATGTAAAAATTTAAGATCGCGTTAAATTCATGCAGAATGTGTACAATATAGATTTGCTCGAATTGAACCGTGGAATACGAATTTGGACGTCAACCCATGGCGAGGGAGATTATTGCGGATTTATAGTGAAATACATACGCCCGTTGGAAGGGATCAGTGTCGGATATTACATTACCGTTCGATTTTTTGTATTATGGGATAAAATTAATACGATGCTCGTTTGTTTTGGTAGACTATATGTCTGCATTGTGCAATCAATCAATCATCAAATCACCCGTTTAAATAATACTGCTGATCCAGAGAGCAATTAATTTCGATTTAAGGATGTAAACGTCCGGGACGTAATAAGCCTTCATCTCTGTATTTTGGCATCGTTTGTTTGAACTACGTAACCAAGCCAAAATAGTTTCTTGGACTACAAAAAACATCCTACCTAGGTGCGCTTTACACTTAAAAACACAGATAACAAATATTTTGTTAAAATTTGACAATAAAATTAAAATTTATTTAAATTTGTTTATTTAATTTAAACTCGACCATTAATTGGATATATTCCATGCGATTGGATGAGTTATCCATTATATTAGAAACGTTTTATCGCAGCTCTTCACATCGCATTATTCCTAAATCATCACAGAAAACAGTAAAGCTAATTCCGATACATCGCCCTCATATGATTGGAGAGATTGTAAATTTTTATGCAATACGGGATCCTGTGATGCCAGTTGATGTATACCGATATCCAAATGCTTACCGGCCAATGTCGATAAGATGAACTCGGCCAATGGAAGTTCAACGAAGAAATTTTCGTACAATGCTTTACCCAATATTCGTTCAAATATTATATGTAATCGATCGAATTTGTTTGATCGATAATGGTGGCCCATCCTCATCTTCGCGGGTAAGAACTTGCAGTTAAATGAATTAGTCTCTGGAAATGCTAGTTCGACCAATCCGAGCAGGATGTCTTCTTGGCAAAATTCACCATCGTGTAGCGTTGATATGAGCCGCTGGAATAGGGCATAGAATATTACCAAGATTGGTATATCTTGATCGAAATTTACTGGTGGCACAAAATAATTTTATTAATAAATTGTTTCGACAATACACCATTTTTACTTACGAATTGCAAATCCTTTGAACAGCATCAAGATTGGAGGCGAAAATTCATTTTGACCAAAATGGGTTACACCAAAATGTTTTGATGAAAGTTGGATTGAACGCCAACTATAGTAATCTAAAGTAAAACGAAATTGTTTAGTTAAAAACTTTACCATTTCTTTATTGAAAGACTTATTACCATTTCTTTATTGAAAGACTATTCATAAACCACGAATCAATCGTGTTATCAAATCGTGACAAATTCTACACATGCAATTCAATGAATCCGGTTCCAAACTATATAACCAGTCGAAATTCTGCTCCGCATCGCCTACCTGAATCACGTATTCTCGTTCTGCTCGAACAGCAGAACCCCGTCTCTGTACAAATATTTCTTAAATCGGCACCGGTAAAATTATCCGACAATTTAACAATGGTTTCATAATCAATTTAACCGTGTTTGACGATGATAAGTTGAGCATGAATTTTAAAATTTTCCAAACGTACCTGTTCATTAGGAAGCAGAATTTCGATCTTAACGTCCGGGACGTAATAATGCCGGATATAGCGTATCCGCACAGATTGTAGCCATAATCACTTGAACCTAACCCAACGAATCGAAACCATTCATTTGATTAAGCAATTCCATTAGAGTACGTGATCCGCTGATGTGCCTTCGAAAAAAGGATGACCTTCAATTTCATCAATTTCATTAATGTATATAATGCACGGTTGATGATGACACCCAACAACATATCGTGGCTCGTTTGTTGTCTTCACAATAACTGTAAAAATATAGACACATAAATTAACGTTTCACAGAATCACTGACATATTGGAGGTACTTACATTCATCCCCATTCCAATTGTTTGAGTACCCCCCAACTGTTTGCTCAACACTATTAAATCACTATTGAATAATATAAAATTTACCTCTGTGTATAAAATACTATATTTGCTTGGTACATTATTTTTTACAAATGTTTAATGTTAGGATTTTTTTTAGGTTAAAAAATCTGACAACTACGTTTTCTTTTTATTTTTTTTTTGCCTGCTGAATGATTTTTTTGGGTTTCACAAAATTTATAGCAAAACGATTTTAAGATATTTTCGAAAATTAAAAAAAATATTCAAATTACATGATTCTGTTCATCTCAAAAATAATATTATATTTTTTAGTAAATTTTGGGATATAAAATTCTTTGTTAAACATTCAAAATTAAGACTTTTCATGTTTTTTAAATAATTTATAGGTTAGTTTTTGTCGATGTCAAAATTTCCTCAACTTTTTATACCATAAAATAAAAATGTTCTTTCTCAGTCGCTCTAATGTAAATTTTAGTTCTAGTCTTTGTCACATCTTCTGCAAAGTTTTTGTAAAATATTTCTCTTTTCAGGTGGAATAATACCATAATGATAGTACGCATTATGGTATTGGAGGAATAAAAATAATTTTGAATTTGTGTAGTGTTTAATTTCAATTTCTTTCAACTTCTCTTTTGTCCCTCCGAATTTGTTTCACTTGACAGCTGCTTACATTCATTCTATATAATCTATTTCTATGGAAATAACACAAATGAAATAAAATCCAATATTTTTGACATATAAAACTGACGATCAACCACCAAGCGGTAGTGATGGGTTTATTAGATACTTTTCAGTATCAATATCAATTGATTCATTCGAACGAACTACCTGATACTTTTAACCTGATACTTTTAACCAATTGATATTTTTTGTGACATATGAATTTAATACTTAAAAAGAGCTACTGATCAAAAACATTATGATTTAATAATGCTGAATATCTAATTAATCATTTATTAATTTAATATAAATCCATTTGAAATAAAAATATCATTTATTAATTTTATATAAATCTATTTTCAATAAAAATCATCCATAAAAAAAATATTTCAATATTAAATCCAAACGTTCAACAATTTAGTTACCGATATCCGATATAAATATCAATATACCGAAACCGAAAGTATCAGGTTCGATATAAATATCAATTCAATCAAATATCAATATCGGTTCGTCAAGTAGAGATTTACGAATCTCACATACAAGTATTTATTCGGTATTCGTTCAAAAATATCAATTTGGTATATCAGCTCAATGGTAAAGAAAAACTTTAACTCATATACGTATGTTTCATCTGTTTTGAATTCTCTTTCGTATATACATACATATATTAAAATTGAGAGACGAATACTTTTATATGTATACATATTACGTTGTTATATGTTTGCAGAGCTATTTATCTCTATTTTTCAGAAGAAAACATTCCAAAATATGTATTATTAGTCTGTATACACAATTCTCTCTCTCGCAAAACAAATTATATAAGGAAATAAACCATACCAATACCAAACCAACTATTTGGTTATTCATTCCGTTTGAGTATCGAATGTATTAGTTGATATTTTTAACCTGATACTTTTAAAAGTACTCAATTGATAGTTCGAACCTTTTGAGTATCAGGTTAAAAGTATTCGGTTCTACTCAGTTCGAACATCACTACCAAGCGGGCAAATTCGACATAATTGCTTACAACTGCTCGTGAAAAAAGGTAGAGCAGTTGCCAGTACGCTAGTAACTATAGTCAATTTAGTAAAGACAAAAACCTTAAGTGCTCATAAGTACTTGCGGTGGTTGATTGGAAAGCCAAAATTAACACATAATGTACTTAATGAGGACTAGAAACCAATGTACTGTTTCAAAATTCGGATTAAATGAATTCAAATGGTTCGGATTAATGTCAAACATTGTTGTTGTTGTAGAAATAAACATGTCCGACAATTTATGATCAATCGCCTTAAGAAATTGTAAGAAATCGGAGAAGCTGAATATTTTCTGTATTACACATTAAAATAGGATCATTTGAGATTTTCGGCACGTTATTGGTTTGAATTTGATTAAATTAATTTTTATGAAAAGAGAATTAAAAAATAACTTTGTGATTTAGCTAATGCATTGTTGTCTATTAAACAAACAAAAAAACTATCTGAGATTTTTCTAACCGATAACAGTACCTAGATTTGATCGACATTACACAACTTGTAAATCATCAATGAAGAATTTTTCTCTTTTCATAAAATTGTTTATTCTTCCTAAACCAACAAAAGAACTTAAATCTACGGTCCTGGAAAAATCACTTTCCGTATTTTATGCTTATTTGCTTAAGTCGAAACATAAATAAAATGTGAAACAACAACGGCAAACAAAAAGCCTGTCAACAAAATATTTAATTAAATTTCCTCGTCATTTTTCCTCTGCCATTTAACTAACACCTTTCTTCTAATACAAATTGTCGTGTTGCTAAATAATTTATTTATTTTAACTATAATTTCAATTTTTCATGAACTTTTTGTTGTTCGACTGTGTATATTGTTTCAAGTTTCGGAATAAAAAATTATTTTCTTAATCTTTTTAATTAGATTTTTTTGTAGTTACTGTATTATTGTTTGTTATGTACATAAATTATTCAGAACGTAACCATTTCTAATTTACTAATGACGTTCTTGTTATACACAAAACTTAAAATTCAATGAACGCGCGCAACACTATTTAGCTCATTAAACTTTCATAATGCCACGTTATTTTTTATGATAAAATCTCTGGTGAATAAAAATGAATTTTGAAAAGCTTCTTATGTACCAGAATATGTCTATCATCATCATCAACACCAACAACAGCGAAAACATCAAACCATTACAATGAGCACACTCATATGACAATAATTTGCGATGGTAAAATAAATAAAATGAAGTGAAAAGTTTTGCTCACTTTATAAAAAACGTGTGAGCGAGAGGTGGCGGGGTGGTATAATATATCCTCTTATATATAATTTGCTACATACTTAGAGCGAAAACATTTTATGATTTTCACAAGGAAAAATCATTTTCCTTTCGTTTTCGAAATGATAGTATTTTGAGCGTCGGAATTAACAACAGTACAGAACATTGACAACAAGAAAATTGTTTATCATAAAAATATGTATACCATTTTTATGCTTACACAATAATAATTTTATTACATTTATGTTGAGTAATATAAAATATTTCCATACATAATACATCACCATGTTGGTTCATTTTATGCATTGTGGAAATATTAAATTTGATGTAAATGGCTGGGAATGTAATGATTTCGTTTTATGAAAATTTAATTTGGAATTTTTACTAGCAGATCATGTGCCAATATATACCAAGTCAATAAATATGATATATTATGGTTATGAAATATTCGTTTGCTCCTGTTGTGCAAAAAATTTTCGTAATCACATCATAATCCCTGATGATTTATACCATTCCGTAGTTTGATTTTAACGAATTCCTACGATATTTTTATAAATCAAAGTGCTAGAGGTTGAAACCTCATGAGGTAATCAGAACTTCCGTTCGAAAATTCAGAAATTCGAAAACATCACTGAAACTTTGGGAACAGCGCAAATTTTTAATAAGTAAATTGTTGGGAAAACGACTAAGAAAAACGGTGAAAAGTAAATATTATTTGAAAATTTCAAGATTTATATTAACACACTAGATAACCCCGTGGGCGTCGTACACCTCCTAAAATCGGCTTGTTTCCTCAATGGATTATGGTTTTTTAAGTTTTGCACTACGTTCGAAAACACACTTAGAATGAGCTCGGCGTTTTGATTCGGTCAACTGACAGAAATCACCGGGCGATGAATCCGGTTGAGATTGTTGCAAAAACACGTAGATCTTTCATCGTTCTATTCAGCGTCTCCAGCAACCATTTGTGGGTCATCGTGTATACGTCTCAAACGATCAATTTGCATCTCTGTAACATCTTTGCCATTGCGTTGTTTTTGGCGATGTTGCAAGTTGGTGTCTCGTTTTGTTTAACTTCAGCATCGCGAATTGCCCATGTGTTGCCCACTTCATAAATTTGTAAGAATTGAGTGTTGAATGATCTTAATATGTTTTCTGATGCAACGGCGAATTATGCGAAAGAGAATCGTGTTGTGAGTCCTGAAAGTCGGTGTGAAATTCGTTTTCAATCTCCCACCTGCTCAACACAATCCAGGAGTTTCGCCACTGAATTTCAAAGCCTTACAATGTAGACAAACGACTGACATTTATCCAATCGTTACTGATCTGTCCGCATTGTTATCGATTTTCGAAAGGTAATGGAATGCCGCTAATTCCAGGTTCATCGCACAGTATCGGCGTAATCGGTCATGTTTATTGTGTTGTGCTCGCTGTCGCTGTGTTTGTTGTACACGAACTTGTTGGATTCTGAATCTTTACAATTGTGAAATCCTCGTGTATCAAAACTAATCAAGCCCCGCTAAAAAAACGTAAGAATGAATTTGTGATTATGTCTAAGCCTGCAAAGTCAATTTACCTTGATAGAATAGCTGCTCAATCATGTTCGCAAAATGTAATTAAATTCGCTTTAACCAAATCTGTTCTAAAATCCATTAAAACTTTTTACGATAAAACAATTTAAAATCTATTAGATTGTTTGGCATATTGTTAGAAATGTTTGAACACAACCGCATGGTTTGAATAATCGAATCAGAAATATGTAATGTATGGCACAACTGTGAAACGATAGGTCCGCCACCAACGTCATCTATTGAAAATAATTCTTAGTGACTATCTAAATGAATGTTCATTGTCGAAATCTCATTGATGGTGTTAAGTAAATTCCCACAAAACGCAAATTTCGATTTTCCGACTTTTTGCGTTTTTTCTTTGATTTTCCGATTTTTTTCGATTTTAGTTTTTTCCGAATTTTCTTTTACCCTTCCTGTCCAAGTGCCGCAATAACCACTGCATCACTTATCCCATACAAAATTTCCATATAAAATTCCGATACAAAACGCCAATTTCGATTTTTTATAGATTTTCCATGTTTTAAATTTGGTTCTTGCGAGTTTTCTTTGGTTTTCCGTTTTTTTCGATTTTTAGACTTTTCCTTTGGGGTTTTCCGAATTATCTTTTTTCTTAAACCACGCCAGTATTGAGGCGAACTCGGATTCTCGAGATTCTCTAAAGTTATCTTTAAAGTTATACATCACCAATGTTATCAACTCAAAGTCGAAAGTTCGAACGCAGTATTATTTTATTAAGCGATGATTATTTTTCACATCAACGATGTTGTCGATCAAGTATTCCTCCAGTACTGATTAGAAATTGGGTTTTAGATTGGCATTCCAAGTGGAGGGGAATATGGAGTTAACGGAAGCAATTGTAACCAGCGGCGACGATCATCATTGAAAATGCTGGAACTACTAGCGTTAATCATGAAAAACAGGAAAAATGATGACGTGGAATATTCGCGAACACAACTACATGAAAGTGATTTATAACACACATACATCGCGCCAGATGCATAATAAAAAGAATAATCTCGTACAGCAATAGACAAGTATATAAGCTCGAGCAGTTTCGGATGGAGGGACAGTTGTAATTTAACCATTGTACAGTGCAAGTTAAAAAATAAACAGTGTGAAAATGTAGTGAACAGTAAAAGTGAATTTGTGAACAAATGAAACTAGTCAATTACTATAGAAATTAAAGGTGGATCATATTCAATTAATATTCAATTCATATTCAATTCATATTCAATTCATATTCAATTCATATTCAATTCATATTCAATTCATATTCAATTCATATTCAATTCATATTCAATTCATATTCAATTCATATTCAATTCATATTCAATTCATATTCAATTCATATTCAATTCATATTCAATTCATATTCAATTCATATTCAATTCATATTCAATTCATATTCAATTCATATTCAATTCATATTCAATTCATATTCTATTCATATTCAATTCATATTCAATTCATATTCAATTCATATTCAATTCATATTCAATTCATATTCAATTCATATTCAATTCATATTCAATTCATATTCAATTCATATTCAATTCATATTCAATTCATATTCAATTCATATTCAATTCATATTCAATTCATATTCAATTCATATTCAATTCATATTCAATTCATATTCAATTCATATTCAATTCATATTCAATTCATATTCAATTCATATTCAATTCATATTCAATTCATATTCAATTCATATTCAATTCATATTCAATTCATATTCAATTCATATTCAATTCATATTCAATTCATATTCAATTCATATTCAATTCATATTCAATTCATATTCAATTCATATTCAATTCATATTCAATTCATATTCAATTCATATTCAATTCATATTCAATTCATATCCAATACATATTCAATTCATATTCAATTCATATTCAATTCATATTCAATTCATATTCAATTCATATTCAATTCATATTCAATTCATATTCAATTCATATTCAATTCATATTCAATTAATATTCAATTCATATTCAATTCATATTCAATTCATATTCAATTCATATTCAATTCATATTCAATTCATAATCAATTCATATTCAATTCATGTTCAATGCGTATTCAATTCATATTCAATTCACATTCAATTCATATTCAATTCATATTCAATTCATATTCAATTCATATTCAATTCATATTCAATTCACATTCAATTCATATTCAATTCATATTCAATTCATATTCAATTCATATTCAATTCATATTCAATTCATATTCAATTCATATTCAATTCATATTCAATTCATATTCAATTCATATTCAATTCATATTCAATTCATATTCAATTCATATTCAATTCATATTCAATTCATATTCAATTCATATTCAATTCATATTCAATTCATATTCAATTCATATTCAATTCATATTCAATTCATATTCAATTCATATTCAATTCATATTCAATTCATATTCAATTCATATTCAATTCATATTCAATTCATATTCAATTCATATTCAATTCATATTCAATTCATATTCAATTCATATTCAATTCATATTCAATTCATATTCAATTCATATTCAATTCATATTCAATTCATATTCAATTCATATTCAATTCATATTCAATTCATATTCAATTCATATTCAATTCATATTCAATTCATATTCAATTCATATTCAATTCATATTCAATTCATATTCAATTCATATTCAATTCATATTCAATTCATATTCAATTCATATTCAATTCATATTCAATTCATATTCAATTCATATTCAATTCATATTCAATTCATATTCAATTCATATTCAATTCATATTCAATTCATATTCAATTCATATTCAATTCATATTCAATTCATATTCAATTCATATTCAATTCATATTCAATTCATATTCAATTCATATTCAATTCATATTCAATTCATATTCAATTCATATTCAATTCATATTCAATTCATATTCAATTCATATTCAATTCATATTCAATTCATATTCAATTCATATTCAATTCATATTCAATTCATATTCAATTCATATTCAATTCATATTCAATTCATATTCAATTCATATTCAATTCATATTCAATTCATATTCAATTCATATTCAATTCATATTCAATTCATATTCAATTCATATTCAATTCATATTCAATTCATATTCAATTCATATTCAATTCATATTCAATTCATATTCAATTCATATTCAATTCATATTCAATTCATATTCAATTCATATTCAATTCATATTCAATTCATATTCAATTCATATTCAATTCATATTCAATTCATATTCAATTCATATTCAATTCATATTCAATTCATATTCAATTCATATTCAATTCATATTCAATTCATATTCAATTCATATTCAATTCATATTCAATTCATATTCAATTCATATTCAATTCATATTCAATTCATATTCAATTCATATTCAATTCATATTCAATTCATATTCAATTCATATTCAATTCATATTCAATTCATATTCAATTCATATTCAATTCATATTCAATTCATATTCAATTCATATTCAATTCATATTCAATTCATATTCAATTCATATTCAATTCATATTCAATTCATATTCAATTCATATTCAATTCATATTCAATTCATATTCAATTCATATTCAATTCATATTCAATTCATATTCAATTCATATTCAATTCATATTCAATTCATATTCAATTCATATTCATATTCAATTCATATTCAATTCATATTCAATTCATATTCAATTCATATTCAATTCATATTCAATTCATATTCAATTCATATTCAATTCATATTCAATTCATATTCAATTCATATTCAATTCATATTCAATTCATATTCAATTCATATTCAATTCATATTCAATTCATATTCAATTCATATTCAATTCATATTCAATTCATATTCAATTCATATTCAATTCATATTCAATTCATATTCAATTCATATTCAATTCATATTCAATTCATATTCAATTCATATTCAATTCATATTCAATTCATATTCAATTCATATTCAATTCATATTCAATTCATATTCAATTCATATTCAATTCATATTCAATTCATATTCAATTCATATTCAATTCATATTCAATTCATATTCAATTCATATTCAATTCATATTCAATTCATATTCAATTCATATTCAATTCATATTCAATTCATATTCAATTCATATTCAATTCATATTCAATTCATATTCAATTCATATTCAATTCATATTCAATTCATATTCAATTCATATTCAATTCATATTCAATTCATATTCAATTCATATTCAATTCATATTCAATTCATATTCAATTCATATTCAATTCATATTCAATTCATATTCAATTCATATTCAATTCATATTCAATTCATATTCAATTCATATTCAATTCATATTCAATTCATATTCAATTCATATTCAATTCATATTCAATTCATATTCAATTCATATTCAATTCATATTCAATTCATATTCAATTCATATTCAATTCATATTCAACATATTCAATTCATATTCAATTCATATTCAATTCATATTCAATTCATATTCAATTCATATTCAATTCATATTCAATTCATATTCAATTCATATTCAATTCATATTCAATTCATATTCAATTCATATTCAATTCATATTCAATTCATATTCAATTCATATTCAATTCATATTCAATTCATATTCAATTCATATTCAATTCATATTCAATTCATATTCAATTCATATTCAATTCATATTCAATTCATATTCAATTCATATTCAATTCATATTCAATTCATATTCAATTCATATTCAATTCATATTCAATTCATATTCAATTCATATTCAATTCATATTCAATTCATATTCAATTCATATTCAATTCATATTCAATTCATATTCAATTCATATTCAATTCATATTCAATTCATATTCAATTCATATTCAATTCATATTCAATTCATATTCAATTCATATTCAATTCATATTCAATTCATATTCAATTCATATTCAATTCATATTCAATTCATATTCAATTCATATTCAATTCATATTCAATTCATATTCAATTCATATTCAATTCATATTCAATTCATATTCAATTCATATTCAATTCATATTCAATTCATATTCAATTCATATTCAATTCATATTCAATTCATATTCAATTCATATTCAATTCATATTCAATTCATATTCAATTCATATTCAATTCATATTCAATTCATATTCAATTCATATTCAATTCATATTCAATTCATATTCAATTCATATTCAATTCATATTCAATTCATATTCAATTCATATTCAATTCATATTCAATTCATATTCAATTCATATTCAATTCATATTCAATTCATATTCAATTCATATTCAATTCATATTCAATTCATATTCAATTCATATTCAATTCATATTCAATTCATATTCAATTCATATTCAATTCATATTCAATTCATATTCAATTCATATTCAATTCATATTCAATTCATATTCAATTCATATTCAATTCATATTCAATTCATATTCAATTCATATTCAATTCATATTCAATTCATATTCAATTCATATTCAATTCATATTCAATTCATATTCAATTCATATTCAATTCATATTCAATTCATATTCAATTCATATTCAATTCATATTCAATTCATATTCAATTCATATTCAATTCATATTCAATTCATATTCAATTCATATTCAATTCATATTCAATTCATATTCAATTCATATTCAATTCATATTCAATTCATATTCAATTCATATTCAATTCATATTCAATTCATATTCAATTCATATTCAATTCATATTCAATTCATATTCAATTCATATTCAATTCATATTCAATTCATATTCAATTCATATTCAATTCATATTCAATTCATATTCAATTCATATTCAATTCATATTCATATTCAATTCATATTCAATTCATATTCAATTCATATTCAATTCATATTCAATTCATATTCAATTCATATTCAATTCATATTCAATTCATATTCAATTCATATTCAATTCATATTCAATTCATATTCAATTCATATTCAATTCGTATTCAATTCAATTTAATTCATATTCAATTCATATTCAATTCATATTCAATTCATATTCAATTCATATTCAATTCATATTCAATTCATATTCAATTCATATTCAATTCATATTCAATTCATATTCAATTCATATTCAATTCATATTCAATTCATATTCAATTCATATTCAATTCATATTCAATTCATATTCAATTCATATTCAATTCATATTCAATTCATATTCAATTCATATTCAATTCATATTCAATTCATATTCAATTCATATTCAATTCATATTCAATTCATATTCAATTCATATTCAATTCATATTCAATTCATATTCAATTCATATTCAATTCATATTCAATTCATATTCAATTCATATTCAATTCATATTCAATTCATATTCAATTCATATTCAATTCATATTCAATTCATATTCAATTCATATTCAATTCATATTCAATTCATATTCAATTCATATTCAATTCATATTCAATTCATATTCAATTCATATTCAATTCATATTCAATTCATATTCAATTCATATTCAATTCATATTCAATTCATATTCAATTCATATTCAATTCATATTCAATTCATATTCAATTCATATTCAATTCATATCCAAATTATATTCAATACAAATTCAATTCATATTAAATTTTAATTTAATTCATATTTAATTCATATTCAATTCATATTCAATTCATATTCAATTCAGATTCAATTCACATTCAATTCATATTCAATTCCTAATCAGTTCATATTCAATTCATATTCAATTCATATTCAATTCATATTCAATTCATATTCAATTCATATTCAATTCATATTCAATTCATATTCAATTCATATTCAATTCATATTCAATTCATATTCAACTTATATTCAATTCATATTAAATTCATATTCAATTCTTATTCAATTCAATTTAATTCATATTCAATTCATATTCAATTCATATTCAATTCATATTCAATTCATATTCAATTCATATTCAATTCATATTCAATTCATATTCAATTCATATTCAATTCATATTCAATTCATATTCAATTCATATTCAATTCATATTCAATTCATATTCAATTCATATTCAATTCATATTCAATTCATATTCAATTCATATTCAATTCATATTCAATTCATATTCAATTCATATTCAATTCATATTCAATTCATATTCAATTCATATTCAATTCATATTCAATTCATATTCAATTCATATTCAATTCATATTCAATTCATATTCAATTCATATTCAATTCGTATTCAATTCAATTTAATTCATATTCAATTCATATTCAATTCATATTCAATTCATATTCAATTCATATTCAATTCATATTCAATTCATATTCAATTCATATTCAATTCATATTCAATTCATATTCAATTCATATTCAATTCATATTCAATTCATATTCAATTCATATTCAATTCATATTCAATTCATATTCAATTCATATTCAATTCATATTCAATTCATATTCAATTCATATTCAATTCATATTCAATTCATATTCAATTCATATTCAATTCATATTCAATTCATATTCAATTCATATTCAATTCATATTCAATTCATATTCAATTCATATTCAATTCATATTCAATTCATATTCAATTCATATTCAATTCATATTCAATTCATATTCAATTCATATTCAATTCATATTCAATTCATATTCAATTCATATTCAATTCATATTCAAATCATATTCAATTCATATTCAGTTCAGCAGTGCTGCTGCTCATTTTGTTTCTGTGAATTCTGTATTCGCTAATTATACCCTGCCTATTTGCAACTGCACATATTTAAATGGTATATTTAAGCTCTTTTTGCATGTATTATATATTCCTTGACCCCTTTTTTATTCAGATTTTATGTGTGTATACATAAAATGCTATCAACTCTCCCGTCTTTTTTGCGTTATTTAATTGTCTTTGTTTTTTATTTCAATATGCGATATACGAGTAAGTCCTTAGCTTCCTATTTTCCATGAACATTTTCTTAGTGCACCGGGAGGTTCATATCGTAGTAACGTAACACACTACAATCACGTCTTTTGTTTTCTTTGCTGTTTTAAAGTACCCCGTAAGTATAAAGAATATAAAAAAATACGAAAAATTCGCGTTACAAAAGAACCCAACAACAAAAGGTTCGGATTTTTTTTATGACTACTCGACAGTTAATGATGGCGATATGCACAAGAATATCTTTTATCAAATGGAAGGAATGAAATGGAATGATAAAAAGGAGGGAATGTATAATTTACTCTTGTACCGCTGAATGCATTAAAAAAGGGTTGTGAGTATTTCAAGAAAATTTGCACTGATGGGAAAATGAAAAATGCAACAAAATGCACTCCATTCTTCTTAATGGATTGGTGCATTGGAAATACATAATGGAATAATCCAATAGGGGATATATTTATACTTATGTTTTGCATGTGTGTGCGTGTGTGGATGTCCAATGCACTAGATTTGGTGTAGAGATCAGAAAAATTTAAAGATGTTTGATAATCATTGGAAATTCATTTTATTAATTCATAAATGATGTACACGGATTAATAATTATTAAGCGGCCCCATACCATGGTTCCGTTGGAAACCAAATTTCTTCTTGTGGTGCCTCTGGATTTTTGTTTTCTACATTACCGATGCTTATTGGTAATACATTTGAACCAGAATTTGTTTTGATAACAGTTGAATTTGCAATTGGTGCTTGCGGATAAGCAGCCATGCCTTGGAACTATAAAAAGCAAAGTAAAATTATTTTATTTTATAAATTTTCATTAAAATTTATAAAGTTATTACTTGGCAGACGACGAAAAAGATCGCGCTTATTAAAATTAATACTTTCATGATTAACTTGGCTCGAGTTTTGAAAGTGTAATCTAATTTTTCCGCTATTTATACAAATTATTTACATTCCATTTCGATCAAATTTATTTACGAGTAAATTGTTTTAATTGTTGGGTTGACTTTAAATATTGAAACAGGTGTGATGGCTAATGCTCGTGCTATAATGCTCGTGTGTATTGAAAACGTGACCAACTTATGTACTTATAAAATCGGCTGTTCAAATATTTCACCGTTTCTTCTTAGATATAAAGCCAAAGAAATTTTAATTATGTTCGCAGTTTCAGTTGAAATAATTTCTGGGTGAAATCTATTTCGCATAAGTGGGTGTCATGAAGTTTATAATTTTTATCACAATTGCAATGATTATGTCATATTTGGTATACGCATACAGATTTTAAACATTTAAGACATCAGTAAATATGTTTCCTTCTTTTCTACAGGTTAATGCGGCTATACAAAGTGGAAACTCTACAGTTAATCCTATCATTAATTCAACAGTGATTGATACGAACAGTGGAATAAACAAATTCCCTATTAGTATTGGAAATGCAGACAATTCTTAAGTAATATAATTTTTAATGCGGCCTCACTGCATAATTATATTGTAATTGGCGAAAAATTTATTTGCATAAACATTTAAATAAAAATTTAAATAACAAATTTTTAATTTTCGCTAGTGCTACATCCCATAGAGGGATTATTTTTAAGGTTACGTAATAAGTTTTTATGTTCAGATTAATGATTGTTCACTCCTTTGACTGTTATTGCGTATTCTTCTTTGCATCTCAATGCGGTCAGCCAAATTTGTACTAACTGTAGCAATTTGAACTATAATTTGCCCCAACCTATATAATATTTTGTAAAATTTTCAATATTATATGAATCGACCACTCGACCCCCTAAAAACCATTTTAACAAAATGACTTTGTCATTCACTGCGTCAGAAGCAACAAGTCATACCTATAGGCATTCTGGGTCCGTGAACAATAATAATCATTGAACGTGTCACTTTACGAAAGATATAAAAAGATTTACCAAACGATCTTATAATAAAAAATTCTTAAATATATTTTGTCTCCATATATTTTAATTAGAACTAGTAGCCATCATACCAAATCGACAATGTAAGTCAAATCACCGCAGGGAATTTAGGCTGTTGAAGATTTATTATTAAAATTGGTCACAATTACAAATATGTTGATGTTTAATTGGGTGATTTTTAAAATCACAAGACCGATAATGCCGGCATAAAATTCCGAGATAAGTTATAGGTTTGAATGATTATTATACTAAACAACGTTCCGGCTCTACACAGATGTCGAAAGTTCAGAATAATCGCGATAGCGATCATCAAAGTTCCAAATTCTTCAATTGACCTGAATATTAAGGAATCACCAGCTACCCGAGATTTGTTTAATGACTGAGCAGCTGTATTTCACAGTATAATCATGTTTTAAACACTATACGATAGTAGACTGTTTGGGTGTTTGGCTGGTTGGTATTTCCTCACACAACTTCCTGGTATTTAACTTGACTTCAATTATGGTTGAATAAATAAATCGATTACGCAAGATTTGTAAACTAACTTCCAATTTGCCTTTGATTGACCAAATAACAAAAAAAAATATTTTTAACCATGGACACTTGGTTGGCCAAAGTATTAAAACCATAACATGCGACACCGGCGGCAATCGCTCATTGGTTGATTAAGTTTGATCATAGTAAGTGGTCGGGTAATTTAAACTTTTATATAGACTAAGTTTTATAAAGGTTTGAAACTTCGATGCCAATTATTTATCACATATGAAAGTTTCACCTATTGTGATATATGCATGTAAGTGTGTCACATGATCATAAGCTTAACCCTAGTACTTTTTTGTATAACAATAAAGAAATATCAAAATTAATAATATGCACAGATTGAATTTACGAGATAGTATAAAGTAATTATTATTTAAAGAATGTTTTATAAGTTAATTACTTATTTTAGACAATATGTATACGAAGATAGCCCGGAACAAAAAATCTACACATTTTTATTCTCAGCCAAAAAAATGCTTGCTATCACGATAGTTAAAAACTGTCATGACAGTTGATATTTTCGAGGCTGAGAGTAGAAATAATACTTTTAGAAAAGTGTTTGTGAAGTAAGCCCAATTTTGAACTGTATGTAAAGGTAGCCATAATTCAGTCTCAGAAAGATGTGATGGCAACACTCAGCCCAAAAAATTACTACATTTAAACTTTCAGCTCCGAAAATTCTTGCTATCACGATAGTTCAAAACTGTCATGCCAATCAAAATTTTCTGCGTTGAATGTAAATATAATACTTTATACTTTTAAATGTGTCTCTCCCCAACACTATCACACAAACTTTCCTATGCAGAGATGTAGTCCACAGAATTCGGTTACTATTCGCTGGCCCAATTAGTGGCAAACGTCGTTTGATATGATGAATGATTGAAGAGCATGCACGATATTTTTAGAATTATTAATTCACATAATTCTGGAACTATTCACCGTGGCTCACCGTTAGTTGGGCCATGAATAGTTATTGCCTCCTATGGATTATATCTCAGCGCCTATGCATAGAAAAACCATAAAAAAAATCTTACGTCCTTTTTAAACTTTAACTTTTATATACATTAAAGTTATATACATACTACTAGCGGACCCGACTAAAGTTGTCCTTCCCGAACGTTGGCTTGCCTGCTATTAGGGGGTTCAGCAAACGTTTTCCTTATATTCCAATTGTGACATTTAACATTGGGTTTGACATTTCAATGTTTTCGTTCGTCATTTTGTGATTTGTTGTTGTCCACAACAAAATCAAAAAATACGCTAGAGAATGAGAGGCATATTTGAAATGAAAATGCAAATATGCGATGCAAAGTGTCGTCGCTCGTTGATTCTTTATGTTTGTAGAGAACAGAAGCTTGCCACGGAAAAGTTGTCGTCAATTATGAGGAATTCGATAAGGAGAGGAACTCAGTACTGCATCTGCAAGTGTGACACGCATCGTGGTACTTGTCAAACAAAATACCATGAACTGTTTCCGAGTATTAGAAGAAAATCGGTCTAGGAACGATAAGCAACAACAAACGCGCTGGACTGTGTATAATCGGCCTAGAACGCTTCGCTCTCGTGGATGGGGCTCACATTTTCTACTGTTTGTTCCACGTGAAAAATTGTGGCACATATCAGTAGACATTAATGTCTTTGCGAATTGACCGAAAATACCTGGTCGGTTACATAGTTCAAAAAACTCAGTTAGCGGTTGTCAATGTCAACCGTTCCACCATTTTACATGTGCAATTGATATGATGGACAGAATAGATACGATTGGCAGAACAACGCCAAGCTACAACGCAAGTGACTTGCGCATGTATTGATGCTTACGTCAAATACCACAGAATTCGACAGCAGTGCTACCTATGGTTCACAAACATAACTATATGAATTATTCACAGAAGTTCAATTCTTCATGAACTTCTCAGAAGGATTTAACGGTCAATCATTCTTGAACTTATAATTTTTTTTTTCATTTTATAAAATATTTGGGGGTGGTGAGGGGTGACATTTTCGGGTTATATTTTTTAATATGGGAAAAATATTAAATGAATAAAAAGAATAATTTCGTTAAAAAAATCCTAGAACCCGATCGCAGTCCCATCTGCCGGGTCCGATTGTGAATTTAAACCATCCAGGGACCTACTCAAATACAAATGAAATATTTCATTAAAATTGGCCCAGCCGCTTAGGAGGTAAAAGGTGTGGTGAAATTTTGGTGTTATTTGTTCTGATATGCGAAAAATCTAAAAAAAAGTAAAAAATAAAATTTCGTCCAAAAAAATTCTTAAAAACCGATCGCAGTGCAACCAACCAGGTGTAATTGTGCATCTTAATCTTCCAGGAACTTACTTAAACACACACACGAAATTTCATTAAAATCGTTGAAGCCGTTTAGGAGGAGTTCAGTCATACACACGTACATTATATACAGGGTGTCCGAAAATTGGAATATCAAACGGAGCAATGATAGAGGCTTAGCTCATTTCCAACAAAAACAGCCAAGTAAAGTTTTTCCGAATTGTTGATGGTGTAAAAGCTATTCCACTTTTAGTGTTTTTTAGTGAAATCGCATGCGCACCGACCAAAAAACTAATTAAAAAAAAGCAAGAGTTCTTTTGTTTATATAGTGAGAAAACAATGAACTAAACAAAGTTGACCCACTCTAAGAAAAATTGCGACAATAATGAAGATTTTAAAATGGTATCATTCACCGGGCTATTCACAACAGAATCTTTTTTATCAATTTTTTCACAAAGTAAGTCGTGCTTATTAAAAAATGCACTTGACAAAATTTCGATTGAAAAAAAAATCGATGCTTGGTCAGAAATAAAACAAAATGATGAATGACCACAATGGTAAACTAAAGTATAACAATTGTTTTAAGCAAATCTAGTAGCCCAAGATAAACAAAATTTGTGGTATACAAAAAAAACATTTTGTAATTCATGTTGTTCCATACATACTTACTCAAACGTTTATAATTAAAATTTCAATGAACCATATGGCTTATTCCCACCGAGAATATGCAGAAATGCATTTCATTTATGGCTTATGTAATGGCAACGCTTGAGCTGCAGCAAGAAAATACCATAGACGATATTCAAATCGGGAACGCTTTCCCAATTACAGAGTATTTCATCATTAAATGTACAATGAAGGCGAAGTACCTGGTCGGCCGATAAGATATGAAACAGCCCATTTATAAGTGTTCGTTGTTTAATAAGACTTTCGGGGGTGCCACGGTCCACGTTGCATCGTATTTAAAAAAAAACAGTTGCACCCTTACCATGTGCAACGTGTACAAAAAATTGTACCTGCTGATCACGAAAAAAGGGAGCAATTTTATTTTTTTAACAACATTTTATGGAGTGACGTAACATGTTTATAAAGGGAAGAGATATTCAATAGGTGGGTCGTAGTCGGTTTCAACACCAATTTGGAGTGAACATGTCAGCGGGAGTACTTGATGACGTTTCTCTACAAACACGTAAAAATATGTGGCTGATTTCGACGGATTATTTATTATAATATTTAAAATTAATAAAAACAATTTATTTTATTCATTTTTTTTTGACAATGCATCTATTTTAGAACTCGAAATTTTGTTAAGTGTATTTGTTAATGAACACGATCTTCTTTGTGAAAAAAAATTGATAAAAAAGATTCTGTTCTGAATAACCCCATATATGATACATATGGATAAATTTGGATAAATTTGGAGAAACAAAAAGATTTTACAAAACCAATATTTTTATTTGGCTGACGATAATGCGGCTTATAAAAATGATTTTATTGGAAAGGCACACTCTTCTACTAAAAAACACTAAAAGTGGAATAACTTTTGCACCATCAACAATTCGAAAAAACTTTACTTGGCTGTTTTGTTAGAAATGTGCTCCCCTATCACTCTGCTTCGTTTGACCTTCCAATTTTGGAACACCTTGTATATAAAAATGTTACGATGGTTGGCAGTAAATTTATTATTTACAGTAAATTTTTTAAGAGCTCATAATTTTGTATATGTTTTGATTGATGGGTCTAGTTTTATTTATAGAATTACAAATACGATACATACTTTATTCACATTTTTTGATATTTTTGAAAAGGTTCTTAACATTTTTATTTACGAAGTTTTTTGACATATAAATACTTTAAAGTATAAGGGAAGAGCAGAAAAGTGAACTTTTTTACGAAAAGTGTAGCTACACAAATTAGTGAAAAGTGTAGCTAAACAAATTACGAAAAGTGTAACTTCTAAAACAAGTAGCAATGAAAAGTGTAAATAACAAACCTTTACTTAAAAATAGTATCAAAAATAAATATTTAATGCAAATATCGGAATCAGATTTTATCAAAATAATTCTAGCCTAAAGGTTGGGGTTATTAAAAAATGTAATTCGTTAAATGTTTGAAATGATATACATATGCGACACTATGGCCGATTTAAAAAAATCTCCAAAGATTTTACCAAGTGACAGTTGGCATGTGTAAACAAATGACATCTAATAGTGAACAACTTGAGATGTTTAAAACAGTTAACCAAATTGAAATAGATAGTTCTGGGGTGGCTAGTTCCAGGAATTTTAGAGATATTACCAAGTGTAAGCATATATCGCTTAATAGTGGATAGATTCAACAACAGTTAACCGCATTCAAACAAAAAAATTTGAGGTATCTCCACTAAAGTTTTAATGTGCAAAATTTTTGAAAGATTCAAATATTTGTCAAAGAAATTAACATCTCTGTAGCCCAAGTTCACGAGTCGTCCTGTTCGAAACAGTTAACCACATCAAAATAATGAAAAGGTCTAGGGTTACTTCACGATAATTTTTAAATCGGTAAATTTAATGAATATGTTAATATTCGTCCAAATACCTCCTACGCTATGGCCAATTCAAGAAAACTCAGAGATCTTACCAAGTGTGGTACCAATTTGGCAACATCTCTGAGTTTTTTGGATTCGGCCATAGTGTAGCAGGTTTTTGACGAATATTAGAATATTCATTAACTTTACCGATTTAATTTGTCGTGATTTGTCGTCGGTCAACATGGACCAAACCATTTAAATTACGAGTATATAACTCAAGAAAATTCTATTACATTTTAAAAATAACGAATTTTAGTAATTGATTTGAGATAGATTTTTTTTCGGTCGATAGTCAGTCAAGTTGGTGTGGTACATAGATTCGGTCGCAGATTAAAATATCTTGTGGTAATAGAAAAATCATTGCCAAAAGCCGGAAAAATTAGTTAAAAGTTAGGTTTGAAAGTATAAAATAATATACTAAGTTTAATGATGTAATATAAACTATATAACTTGTATGTGCGATTAATGATAAAAAAAAAATTTAATGTAAGTTTAATGTTAATTTTGTGAACCGTCTGAAGCGGTTACGAAACGAACGATAGGAAAACTTGCGTTATTTTTTTTTCTCGTGAATGAAAATTGAAATGAAATTAATTTAATTCATTCGCAAACTCAAACTAATTATAATTATAGTTTATAAAAAAATCGAATGTTTAATAATTAAACATTCGATTTTTTTTATAATTATTATAAAATCAAACAAAACAAACAAAAAACAATATTTTTAACATAAAATACAGTTGCAACCATGTGTTTAGTTATTTGGGCCTTTTGAGTTAAAATTCAACGTGGTGTACAAGGTTGATAACGGCCAACATTATTTTTACGGTGATAAAAACGTATGAGAATTTGATGATACAGTGTAATTTATGTATCTTTAGTGTTTAAGATGTTAAATTAAACAACCACGTTTCCCACTATACACTTGGAATAAATTATAAGTACCACACGAATCAAATGTTAATCATGGACTTTTAATTAAAATTATTACTATAAAAAATATATATGTTAGATACACTCACATGAATTCTTTTAATACTATAATTTAAATTTAAACGATGAGATAGTTTTTACAAACGATGTGTGTGATAGGACGTGTCAATGGCAGGTAAGATTACATACATAAGTAAAATTTGTCAATTATGACAGTTCAGCTCTTTGAAATAATAGGTTTAGTAATGCGGTTTAGCAAGGTTGTTTACTGCCTGACAATCTCCACAACCGACCGCGAGGTTTAGTCAGCAAGAAAACCGCGTCAGTCACAGTAAACAACATGATTAGTTTATTTTTCCAGTTTACAGGCAGTGGTTTTTATGATGGCTTAATTTTATTTTTAAAAATATCCCGAACCCTCCACCCAAAACTGTAACAACCCCCAAATCTTTTTACTATTACATGCTCACAGAAGACTCATGTGCACACTTGAATTGCAGAGATGTTAAACTCTGATGTTTCTGGAATCATAGTGTTGGCGAATATTTGAATTTTTCAAATATTTTCTACATTAAAACTTTTGTGGA
Organism: Nephrotoma flavescens; assembly: GCA_932526605.1. NCBI lineage: Eukaryota > Metazoa > Arthropoda > Insecta > Diptera > Tipulidae > Nephrotoma > Nephrotoma flavescens. The sequence continues at coordinate 64,435,242 of OW052222.1, read as the reverse complement.
GGGAACTCAATATTTTTATTTTTACGTAGTTAACTTTTCCGATTAGCTGAATCTGGCAACTATTAAGTCCACACTTGATAACATCTGTAAAATTCCTGGAATCAGCCATAGTGTAGCTAGTATTTTCGATAATATTCGAATTGTTATGAAATTTTACGTCCTAAAACTTGTTTGAAGCCACCCCAAAATTATTCAATTTGGTTAACAGTTTTGAGCAGATCAAGTTGTTCACTATAAATGTCATTTGTCTACACTTAGTAAAACCTCTGAATTGTGTATCATTTAAAATATTTGAAGGATTAATTTTTATAATTACCCCAACCTTTAGACTTGTTGATAAAATTTGATCCCGATATTTCACTGCTATTTTTGTTAGAAGTTACACTTTTCATTAATTTGTGTAGCTAAACCTTTCGGTAACAAGTTCACTTCGATGGAGAGAGCTATAATTATTATGAAATGACGTAATAGTACAAATAAAATTAAATAGTATTGTCATACACACCCTTTTTATCTTTGGGACTGAAATGTTGGGCCATCTTCAACAAAGGTTTTTAGACGATGTTGGACTACTAAGTTCTAGACACTGGTAGAAATACGATTTGATGCTGTCACTTCGAGCAGATGTGTAATATTTGCCTTGTTTCTATGCACACATTGATCTGGACCAGTTCAAATTTTATATGGGAAACCTGATCCAAATTTTGTTTTAGATCACAAATTTTGATTTGAAATCTAGCAAGTGCTTTTGTGTTGTTTCATGAAACATAAACTGAACCGGATTAGATCAAGCATCAAGAAACACAGCTATTTTGTTAACTATTCGATACTAAATTGATTCCAAAAGAGTTGTACCATTTATTGGATAACTTGCCACTCGTAGGGAAGTTTACTCGATGATTTTGAAAACTGTATCGGGTGGCAATGAAAGCGGATCTCCAATAATCAAATGAGCCGTGAGGCCGTGAATTTCAACTTGCCTTTATTTGCGTGAGTAAAGTTGTATTTTTTTCAAAATTGAGTGTAGTATATATCTCTTCTCAAGTGTTATTTTGTTGATCGGGCAACTGTTTCATACAAACCTTCGTAGTTTGGACCGAAAGGTGGTGAGAAGTGCCATCCCGTTTGGTAATCAAATGAAAATCTTAAAACAAAATTATTATGTTTGTTATTTAGTTTGCAGATTTCTTAATACCATCACATTAGCCAAATGAGACCAGCAAAAATAACTCCTGCCTGAATGAACACATATTTAAGGTTGGCGTTGGCACGTGCGGTCGAACAATTGTTTGATGTCGATATCGATTGTCGTACCAGATTTATACAGTTCACGATTCAATATTTTTTTCTAATGTGGATAACATCAACGACTGTGCTGTATGCAAATATTATTTAATATGCATTTCGCCTATAATCATCTCAGTTATTTGGTGTTTTGCGGATAATATTTTCGATTTTTTAAGATAAAACTTTGAGCAACGAGGTGTCCATTTAATCAAGTTAAATCCGACTTGTTACAAAATCTTGAATATTCTAGAGTGTAACTCGACAGGTTATTTTTCGGCAATCCTTGACAGTTGCTGCAGTTTTTGTTGCGCAAGTAGGGAGCGGACGTTCTTTAATAAGTAACTGTTAAATAGACTAAATAAAATCTTCAATTGGTGAATTTTCTCTATACCGTAAATACTATTGGTTGTTTGATGAGTCGTATTTACAAGATAGGTATGTTTAATCATACCAGCAGTTCCATCTATCAATCAACACTTAAGGCTTTGTGACATCCACTTGCGTATATTTTGCTCCAAAATGTGGTGTATCATATTTCGGTAATTTAGGAGAGCTACTCGTAGATGTTACGGGTTGAAGTGACTGTATCTTGGCTTGTACCCTCTTCGCATTACTTTTCAAGGCCATTATGCTGTCATAATTTTTCTGTTGCGTCTAGTATGAATAGATTATACTGCCGATTTGAAAATATCTGTCAGTAAGGTTTTCAGCTCGATTTATTCGATTATCATCGAGATCATTGACACTGGCATGAGGATTCTGAATGGTCGATTTACAATAATTGTTGATATCTTGGAAAAAACAGTTACATTTAACCATAGCCAATGCATAGATAAAATTAAGGCCCTTATGGTCAAAAGTTTGATATAGGCGAATTTCTAACAGAGATGGCGTGCGGAAAAATTGTGTTCGTTTTATAAATATATTTTTCAACGTCGATGGAAAATCGGAGTAACTTGGCACGATGTCCCCATTGACTTTTGAGCTCATCGATGTCCCCATTGACTTTTGAGCTCAAACGAGTGACTGTTTGATGTGGAATAGGGCCCAAAGGCATTATAAGGCAATTTTTCATGGAAAAAGAGCAAAGAGCTCATTGCTCTTTTTCCATGAAAAATTGCCTTATAATGCCTTTGGGCCCTATTCCACATCAAACAGTCACTCGTTTTGAGTGTATCGACTTCTCAATTGACATGTCTGGATTTTCTGTGCTCCAAGTATACTAATTTTACTTGTTCACAAATCCGCCGAAGTGAAAATGAGCTTCGTCGGAAAAGATGAGTTTTTGGTAAAAATGCTCATCTCTTGCGACCAAAAATTGGAAGATTCAGCAAAGTGAAAACACAATGGATGGTCAACTGCCTTCAATAATATTGACTTTATGTGACTTGACAGATGACGTTAGAGTTACGGGCGGCGAAATAACCTCTAGTTCAAAAACGAACCAAACGATGCCGCACCCGTTAAAAGCACTAATTTTTTATGAGCTCCAATTACGAGTGGCATTACAAATTTATACACTTTTGTAAATAGTTTTTGTAAATACTAGATTTCTAACATTAATTAGTGTTTTTAGATTGAGAAAATTAATTCGAGATAAGATATGCGAGTTGCATACAATCATGATAATTTTCTCGAGATGGCATAGAAACTAGCAAGGTATAACACACCCAAAGTGAAAAGTCGGATTAACTATTAAATTTTCAACAAGGGTGGATATTGTTGGTTTTCTGAAAATTATGCAGGAATAAAGGTTTGCAATTTAGAAATTAAGTGTAATGTATTCGAGATCAACGTATATTTGTCTTAAAAGAAACTGGAGTTTTGGCATAAACATATTCACTCCTCCATTGTTGTAAAAAACGAAGAAAATTTTATAATTGGAAAATCAAAATCTGCTGTCTGTTGGGCATTTAGCTCTTTCAACTTATTATTTAAATTACTTACTATCAAATATATCAGTCATGGATCTCTAGCTAGACCTTGTTCTCCGTTGCAACAGTAATTAACGGATTTTTTTCAAAGGTTTTAATAGGCATTAACCGAGTGCCGCTTTCAGCATATCTGTGCCTAGTTTTCCTTTAAAATATTGAATATTTGAGATGTCAACATACAGATCGGGAAAAGATTGATACTTTTTATAATCACCTCTTGATAGAGCTATGCTTAATTTTGCCACTTTCAGATCACCTGCGATTTGGGTACTATATTAGTGATAGTTGTTCTCACTGTCCAGATCGACATGTTGATTTGGGTCTAATTCAAAAAATTTGTTCTCAATGGCCGTTTATTCTTCCATTATTTTGTCGCCTCGATTAAGTTTTGCCCAACTCTCTTCCAACATTTCAATTGGACATTTTTTTAGGTGAGTTAAGATTATGCGTTAGCTTACGGTAGGAATGGGTAGTGCGAAATTTTATTTTTATTTATAAGTGGGAACAAACAAACACAACATTTAAAATTAAGTAATAAGTAATTATCAATAAAATAATTATGACGTGTTTGCTTCCGTATCTTATGTTAACCCACCTAATTTTTCAAACTGCTACTTTACGTGTATACGTCCGGCATCTGTCCTTAAACCTTTTATAAATTAACCACTCAAACAAAACCAAAAACCAACATCAACAACAACAAAAGTTGTTCATTATAACGCAACCCTAATCCAAATGAATATTAAAATATGCTGAGTAGTAGCGACCCGCCATTATTTATTTATGAGTACGTACGTTGTGTTCACATATGACATTGTCTCATGTCAATTATGTAATCCCATATTCACATACGATTATACAACATATACTTTAGAGAAAGAAGAAATAAAAAAGCAAATACATTTTTTTAATTGGACAAACGGAATATGTTGTAGTACTACTCGCAACCAAATAAGCATAAACCATTAAAACATAAAACAATAATATCAAAAACAACAACAACAACAATGGAAATCCTCTTTAATTTTCACCATAAAACAACAAGGAAAAAACTGAACAGTAAAATAGTGTTATGTACCCGCCTCGCATTTTTAAATTTTATGTTTTTTTTTTAGCAGCAACATAACATGGTATAGAAACAACCCTTAAATAACCAAAGAAGAAGAATTGAATTTTTAAGAACAAATGGGGAAAATGGTAATTGAAATGAAAGTTCAGTCGAATTTTTTTATCGCTTTGTTTTTATCCGCACTCTGTTTTGCTCCTAATGAATTTCTGATGTTATTGCATTAATTAAACGGAAATGGGCATTAATGACTTTCCAAAAAAAAAACAAAAAAAAAGTTATAGGAATTTCGTTAATTTGAAGAAGGGTGCGATTTACATGAGATCTGTAGAGCATCATAATTCATTTCGATCGGTTTGTATTAATTAAAAACCAAAATAAGGGGCCAGAAAGGTTGCGTTGATGGAATGCTAATTTTTCAATGGATGGTTATTTCATATAACCTTTAAGTGGTTTGTGGTTAAAAATATCGACACAGTAATAAAAAGTTAAATTCGGTTAAGTTTGATATAATGTCTGGCAAAAAAAACTCATATCAACTGATCCGGCCTCATTTTGAAATGGAAATAAATAGAGTTACGATCCTCTGCACATGACGCCAATTAAAAATAACATGAATTGGGATCTACTTTTCTAAAGCGCGCGGATTGATACCATACCTTTATGCATATTTTGCTGACACAATTAGATCGAGTGTCGATATAATAGATTTAAGTATATTTTATAGTTAGTATTAAGTTATTATTTGATTAAGGAACATTAAAACCAAAATTGTTAATAAAGAATTTAAATAAATAAAATAAATAAAAAAATAAATTATTTTTTTATAATAAATATTTTCTTGTAAACATAAGTGGCGCAGTTTGTAGTGGACGTTTTTAAACATCAAAAAACCATACGTTCAAAATTTTTTCTCGTTGTTTCGGAGTGTAAGAAAAGTGCTCGTATCGAAGGTTTATCGATTCCAAGTGAACAACGAACATTTATAAAATTCAGTGAATTAATAATAAATCCAAAGTAATAAATTTTTTTCCTGTAATCTATTTAATAAAATTTTTAAAATACGACCTGGCGTACGTACCAGAACAGTGCAAAAAATATAAAAATAAAAATAAGCAAATACAGCAAAATACGTAGTGATGTCAATTTTATCAACGGTGCATTGATGATGAAAACAGCATATTACATGGTAAGCGTTTTTTGATATATAATTTATGTTCAAAAATTCTCCTAATCGAAATAACTTAATATCTCACCGAAGTTCTACGGTTCATAGAACTTCACATAAAACTAAAAACAATTATTTAGACATTAACAATCAAGAAAGTTCTACGGTTTATAGAACAATTTCACATAGAAACTAATATTTAGATAATTTAATAGATAAATTTGAAAATTTGAAAGTTGAAAATATTAATCATAACCCAGCCTCTAACAATATGTCAGTTAACGGTGATTTTGATAATGTGAGAGACTGTGGAAATAGTAACAACGACGTGTTTAGGAATCTTAGGATCCCTGACGCGATCAAAGACCTCCCAAGTTACGAGGGCAGCCGACACACCCTCTTTGAATTTATCGAGAACGTGGAGGAAATTCTTAATTTATGTAATGACATCGACGGGCAGCCGTGCTTAAAAATATTTCTAAGAGCAATCCGCAATAAAATTCGAGGCGAAGCTAACGAGGTACTAACAATGTACGGAACCCCGTTAGAGTGGGAAGCAATTAAGGACAACTTAATTACCCACTACGCAGATAAAAGAAACGAGACAAATCTCGTAAGCATAACCCAAGGAAGTGATACGATTGAGAAATATTTCGCTAAAATAATCGATATACAAAGTACTATAATTGATCACATTAAGTTAAATGAAGATAATAATATAGTGATAAGATCAAAAAAGGAGCTCTATCAGGAAATGTGCCTCAACACATTCCTTGCTGGACTCAAAGAGCCCCTAGGCTCAATGATTCGAGCTATGCAGCCGCATAGCTTGGCAGAAGCATTCTCGCATTGCTTGAAGGAGCAAAACATGACGTACATGAAAAAAGGTAGAACCATGAATGCAAACTTCACCCCACAAAGGCCAATCGTATCAAGACCAATAAATCCTCAACGGAATAATAATTCAAATGGTCCACCCATTCTTCAATATAGAAACTTTCACCCGCAAGTTAATCAGCGATCTCCACCTCAGTATTATAATCATAGGCCTTTTACTCAACAAAATGTTAGTCAAAATAAGGTCCTACGAACTATAATAGTAATAGATTCGTGCATAAACCTCCTATGATTCCACCAAGGAAGGCAGACAAAATGGATACGGCATCCAATCCAAATGGTTACACCCAGTATGCATTTTTTAACAAACCTAACTAATCAAATAAATATCAGTTCCAATCAAATAGACCTCCGCAGTTCCGGGCTCAGGAAATTTTCAATACTGAGACCAACTTCGAGGAACAACCGGAACAGCATGAAGAGGAAGCACCATTATACTTCCCTGGCTTAGAAGAAGGCGAAGTAGATGACGGAAATTTTCATCCCGAAGCCTCTCCAACGGAATTGGCTATACATAGGTGTTAACAGTCATCAAACATATACGCTTCCGTACATACACGTACGATTAAATCCACAAAAAACAATAAAAATACTAATTGACACTGGCTCCAATAAATCCTTTCTGAACCCAGAGTACGTACATCCTTCACGGATACGTACCATACCGATAGCCCCTATCAATATAAAAACCATGTTTAACACCCATGCCATAGACCAAAAGGTAGTAATTCCAGGACATATGGCGTTCAAAACCAGGGAACCCATGGAATTCCTTTTGTTTAAGTTCCATGAATATTTTGATGGGTTAATAGGACTTGAAATAATGCAACAACTTGGTGTTACATTCGATTTAGCCAATTCAATTTTGAAAACAGATGAAGTAAAAAACTCTTTACTGTTCAAGCCAAATTATTCATCCAAACCCTTGTAGCGTATAGTTTCTTCCATTATAAGAAACTCCGCACAATTACTATCAACGGACAATCCTCCGTTCACATAATCTTAGGAAACTGATAATTCGCCATGCACCGAATTATCTCATATTATATACAACAATCTTGTATATACAAATAATGTACAAAGCAACATGTACATACATAATCGCACAACAACACTTGTGCATACGAAATTTGTGTAAGCAAAATATAATTGAAATCATATTTTGGTTATACAATAATTTCATCGTGATACCTCTACAATCAAATCATTGTGAGGTAGATGAAATCGTATGGATTTTGCAAAACCAAAATCACGTAAAACGTACGTATACATTGACATGCCATTGCACAATAGATGGCATGGCAAACAATTATGTTGGGCAAAACATATTTGCAGCGGGTGCACCCAAAACACTTTGGTGCACGGTTAAAAACCAGAAAATCAGGTTTTGATTTTTGGTTTATATTTTTTTAAGTCGTTGAATCGACAAGGGGACGAAGATAAAATATCGTCTTCCTATTCAATTTTGGGAAATTGCCGGAGCAACATCGCTGGAGCATCTATATCACTCACCAGCAACACAAACAACGAAAACTTATTTTAGTGAAATAAAAGTTATTTATTTAAATTAAAAGTAAACAATAAGTGTGTTTTATTTATTATCAAAATTATCAAAGTGCTCCACTTCATTTTCCGCCGCATTATACCCAATACCCTATTCTATATTACCACGTAGAGAACGGTGATATATACGTGATGCCAACTACAATCAATAGCAATCTAATTATCCCCGGGGGAATATACCATAGTAGAAATTGGTACGCTACTTTGGAAATCGTCAATTACAGCAATAAACAACACACATTCGTTATCGAACAACCAATTAAAGTTGATCTGTTAAAAAAATCTTTTCGGGTCGAATCCCACCATTGCAATATACAAGAAATGGATGAAACACAAAATGAAGATGTCTCAAAGTTAATTTGGGTTCAACATCTCAATCCTGAAGAATAAGTAGCAATCATTAAACTTTGTCATCAATGCCAGGATGTGTTTCTCAAAACAGAACAACAATTGTAATTTACCAATGACGTCAAACAAGAGATAAATCTGAAAGATGATAAACCCATTTTCACCAAGAGTTATCGGTACCCGTTCGTCCATAAGGAGGAAGTAAAGAAGCAAATAGAGAAAATGCTACAAGATGGAATCATCCGTCCCAGCTTCTCTCCTTGGTCATCGCCCATATGGATCGTGCCAAAAAAGGCCCATGCAAGTGGCAAAGTCAAGTGGCGATTAGTTATAGACTATCGCAAATTGAACGAAAAAAATATAGACGTCCGGTATCCGCTACCGAACATCACAGATATCCTAGACAAATTGGGCAAATGTCTGTACTTTTCGACGTTGGATCTAGCTTCCGGTTTTCACCAAATTGAAGTTAGAAAGGAGGATATACCTAAAACGGCTTTCTCCGTAGACCATGGGCACTACGAATACGTTAGAATGCCTTTTGGGCTTAAAAACGCACCATCGACATTCCAGAGAGTCATGGACAATGTGCTTGGAAAGTTACAAGGCAAATCGTGCTTGTGCTACATGGACGATATTATCGTCTTTTCCACCTCACTCCAGGAGCACATGGAAAGCCTAAAACACGTTTTTAATAGACTCAGGAAAGCCAACCTAAAAGTACAGATGGAAAAATCGGAATTTCTCCATAGAGAAATTGCCTTTCTGGGCCATATCGTTACGAGCGATGGGGTCAAACCAAACCCCGATAAAATTATAGCTATTAAAGACTTTCCAATTCCTAAAACGGAGAAAGAAATTAAAAGCTTTTTAGGCCTGTTAAGATATTATCGTAAGTTCATCAAAAACTTTTCTGAAATTACCAAACCCTTAACGGAATGCTTGAGAAAGGATCAAAAGATCAAACTTGACACTAGATATATCCAGTGTTTCGAATACTGTAAAGAGTTGTTATGCAAGGAACCAATCTTACAGTATCCAGATTTTTCTAAGGAGTTTATCGTTACCACGGACGCGAGCAACGTAGCCATTGGGGCCGTCCTATCACAAGGACCTATAGGAAAAGATAAGCCTATTTGCTACGCATCTAGAACCTTAACGGTCACAGAAGAAAACTACTCTACTATAGAGAAAGAGCTTTTAGCCATCGTCTGGGCTACTAAGTACTTTCGACCGTACTTATTTGGCCAAAAGTTCAAAATTGTCACAGATCATAAGCCACTGACATGGTTTTTCAATCTCAAAGAACCAAACTCCAAATTGGTTCGATGGAGATTAAAATTGGAGGAATACGATTACGAAATCGTATACAAAAAAAGTGCGAAGAATACCAACGCGGATGCACTCTCACGAATGCAACCCGAGAACTTAACGTTATCAACAACTTAAACAAATCCGAAGCTTCAGCTCCATTTACGGATTCTCAGACCACAAATAATGATGAACAAACTATTATACCAACTACCAATACACCCCTAAACCATTTTGGTCCGCAATTGATCATAACAGTTGACCCCGAAATGCAAGGGCTAAATATTCAACATGAACACCCATTTGGCAAACATAGCGTGATAATATATATGCCCAGGCATCATATACCAACAATCCGCCTTAATATTTGAATTCAAGTCACGAAACATCGAGTGACAGGAATATTGTGCGACGATATAGTTTTCCAAATAGCTACAGAAGCATACCATGAGAAATTTGGAAACTCCCACAAACCATATCTAGTAAGAACACATATACTCTTAACGGATGTATTCAGTCCTGTGGACCAACAAGCCATAATAAAGACGAAGAAAATCACCATCGAGGAATAGTCGAAAATCACGAGTTCATCAAAAGGACTTACTATTTCCCGAATATGATGGACATCATTACAAAGTACATCAACACCTGTACCATATGTCTTCAGACTAAATATGACAGGCACCCACTTAAATTGGAGTATGAGATCACAGAAACACCAAAGAAACCTATGGAAATCCTCCATATAGATTTCTGTTTCTTTCAAAGTCACGTATTTCTCACACTTCTTGACAAACTCACAAAATTTGCGGGGGCCTTCTACATGAAAACCCGCACTAGTGAAAAAATTCAGAGGAAACTCGAACAATTCTTTAGCATACACGGTAAACCCTCAAAAATTATTACCGACAATGAAGGAAGTATGAACACACCTTCGTTCAGAGCCTTCTTAGACGAACATTTCATACAATTGCACCATACATCATCATATTCGTCAACTGGGAACTCCCCTCTTGAACGATTGCACTCAACACTTCAAGAACTTATCAAAATTGCACATCTAAATTCTCCCGAACTAAGCATTAAAGAGTTAATGAACCGTGCTATTTTCTCCTATAACAACTCCATACATTCTACAACAAAGTTTACGCCCTTTGAACTATTAAGTGAACACTACACTATTTTAGGGAAACCTATCAATCCTACACCCCCAAATGCACAAGAGTACCTTCTTAACTACACCTTAGCCTATGAGGAACTATGCAAGCGTATGAGTTTCCTCATACTCATGCAAAAAAGGTTAAATTAATCAATAAACTCAATGTCGGTCGAGATAAACCACCAAAATTGAGAATCGACCAAACAGTGCACGTTCGCAATAAGAAACGCACAAAAGTTAAACCCGGATACGTAATTAGGAAAATCCTTAAAGACAACAAAGTCACTATATTAACTAAAGATGGCAAGTACCACAAGAAATTGATAAAGGATCCATTTCAGCCCAACGCTGAAAGTGACTGACCTGAACAACAACAAGGGCTTGATACCGATCAGAATAGGCCAGGCAAGAGTAATCAATAGTTATAAAGGATCGTCTACACATAGTTGAAGAAACTATTAATAGCAATATAGATTATAAGTATGCATTCAAAAACAAAATAGAAATTCTTGAACACAAATTTAAGGAACTACAAGACAACGTTAACCTTTTAAAGCCTACATGGATCAAAAAAGGTCTCATTAACGGACTAGGTTCCTTGATCAAAGACATTACGGGAAACTTAGACTAACACGATCTAGAAGAAATTAGTTCAGTAATACATAGTCTTTACCAAAATCAAGATAACTTAAATAAACAAAATGATGCTCAAATTGAGATAAATAAGGGTATAGATTCAACTACGTTCAGAAGTATGTAAGAGACAGTAATAAAAAGATTAATTTTGAACTAAATAGACTCAGTAACACAACACAAACAGGTATACATATGATCAAAATAGATCAACACATCTTTAAATTAATTAATACAATAGATACCTTAACCCAACACATAGACGACATTTTAGACGCACTCAGTTCAGCTAGACACAGACGCATCTCAAGACATTTACTATCCAACAGGGAAATCCATTCATTAATGATTTACTGTCTCACGACCGAATCGAAATAATCAACCCAAACAATATCTACGATTTATTGACGTTACAAGGATATTACAATCAGTCTAGAATTATTCTTAGTATACAGGTACCAACCTTCTATGAACCAATATTTAGTTATTTCAAAATTAAACCTATTCCATCCAAAAACCTCATGATTACCCCGATTCCATCATACAATATCATCCTAAACGAACAAAATTACTATCAATACATCGTACAACCATGCAATGAATTGGAAAACACGTATTACTGCACGAAACAATCACTACAACCAACAAGCAACACCTGCATACCAAGTATCATTTCACAACAACCAGCCCAATGCAACCATACGGCCTACGAACTAGAAGATGAAGTCTCAGAAATCATTACTGGAAAATTATACGTAGCCACACCAGGAGAACTGGAATTCACATCTACTTGTCACCAATTTACGAAGTCTATTAAAGGCCAAGCGTTAATTGAATTCGATAATTGTGATGTCAATATCTCAAGCATTACCTACAGCAGTACGAAATACGTCTACCAAGAGGACCAGATCGTCATTATACCGTATCACGACGTGAATAGTCAAAACGTTATACAGTCATTGTCATTATCACAAATGAAATTGGACCCTACAACATAGAGATCACATCACGCTATTACAAGAGCGGGCGTTATCTCACAGCATACAAGGACACAGTACTACAACCCTGATCATAATCATTATTATTGCAATTGTCATCTATTATACCTGGAAGAGATGCTACAAATCAACACAGCAAGTAGCGACACAGAACAATACACAGTCAACCAGTGAACCCAAGACCATATGGACAAAGTCCCTATGGCCTTCTCTTCGGTGGAAGGAGTTACGATCCTCTGCACATGACGCCAACCAAAAATAACATGAATTGGGATCTACTTTTCTAAAGCGCGCGGATTGATACCATACCTTTATGCATATTTTGCTGACACAATTAGATCGGGTGTCAATATAATAGATTTAAGTATATTTTATAGTTAGTATTAAGTTATTATTTGATTAAGGAACATTAAAACCAAAATTGTTAATAAAGAATTTAAATAAATAAAATAAATAAAAAAATTAATTATTTTTTTATAATAAATATTTTCTTGTAAACATAAGTATAGTATGCGCCCAACCCTTTGGGATTATCTTTGTACAAATCTGACTTCCCCATGCATCGAGTAGCTCTGCTCGGCTTGCACTCAGCAGAATCAGAAGAATATGCAATAAAGTTGAGATACAATTTCAAATACCGCATAATTTCAATGATACACTCGATATTGAAAGGATCGAATATTTTGTCATGTGAGTGTGTAAACATTTAATATAGAATTTCCTATCTTTTCACAAAAATATACGTTTTGAAACATCTTAGTCTACGTACCTTTCTTAAAATAAATTTTTTGACCCCATTACTTTACGTGAATTCACATTTCTTGATTCTCTGTTTTGAATTTTTCATATTTTATCTCTATCTCGAAATCATAATTTCAAATTGCTTTTGCAAAATCTTTAGTTAGGCACGACCTAAAATAAAAACAAAATTATACAAAACAGAAACAACCTCATTAATGATTTACAGCTTAAATTAAAAGTTTATTTAAAAGCTTGAAATACTATACATAAAAATTACCAACAACAAAAGTCTTTATAAATATTTCTGTTCACAGCAAGTACTTTTCTTAAATTTATAAAGCACCGAGTTGAGAGATGAAAGATTTTTCATAAACACACACACACACACACACTCACAATTACAAAAGTGGTATCTTGATGAAGAAGTTCACAAAAATATAAAAAAAAGTTTATACGTTTAAATCACAAACAAAAGATAAGAAATACTGATATCAATGTGAACTGACTGTATACATCTGTTACCGAAACAAACGTGCCAAGATTTTACAAATCTTAAAAGTAAAATTTCAGGAGCTGATATAAAATATTTTATATCATATGAAACATAAAAATATTCTTGATATGTACTCGTAGCTGCCTGCATTACATTCTACTCGTCGATCTGATTTGAATTTGAAATTCGATTTTATGTACGTTGGCGTTGATAAATAATTTACAATCGAATATCCCATATAGAATTTAGGTAAATTGTCAATTGTACGATTGTATTGCTATTGCGACATGAAACGCAAATCGAATTTTAAAATTTCGATGGCGTATAAAAAATTTAGAAATATCGATAAATCAAACCGCGGAAAACACTATACGCATTAATTTAATGTATAATGCAACCATAAAGTGCGTCCGCCCCACATATTAATTAATCCGCATTAATTATTAGATTAACATAGAATATAATATATTAATGGAATTAATAAATTATGCAATTTATAATAAAAACCGCAAAATTTTTTAATATAATTTTTCAATATTTTAATGTTTACAGAAACAACAATCGATTGTTGTATATGTGGTCCACATTAAACATAAAATTGTTAACCCTTTTATATATATATTTTAATTTTTTTGTTTGTACATAAAGAGATCAATGGTTAATTTATTATATCATTATGTTATTTTTATGTTAATAATCATATACGCGATAATAATTTAATAATGTGTATTGTTAATTAATTAAACTTTAATGTTTTGTATAAACTGTGGATGACCGCTCGCGGTCAATTTAATGGAGAATATTATTGAAATTTTTGTTTAAATAACAATGCGTCTTTTGTTTTCAACACTATACAGTGTGTCTCAAAAATAGTTGATACGAGTATACTGAAATTGTATTTTTCTTAATTAATGTGTAAATATTCGCAAAAATGCTTGGGTTAGTGCCTTACTCAGCCGACCCTGGGAACTGGCTAGAGGCCTCGTTGGACCAATCTTTCATTAATCCGATATCAACACTGATTATAGAAACGAATACTAGAAGAAATAATTTAAACCGGCAAACAACACAAATGGGGAAGTGGAACATCAGAACTCTAACGGAAAGGTTAGCTCTTGAGGTAGAAAGTTGAGAAAGGAAATTTGAACATTGTCCGCACCATTCTTGTAATAGGCCCGTTCTGGCCGTAGGCCGTTCTTTGAGAAACAATTCTATAAGCAGGTGCCGTTTTCAAAGTACGAGCATTTACATTAAGAGTTCTCTTTTCGAGTACAGCTGAAGAATCTACACGGAAAGAAATAATCATGCATACCTGATATAAAACAAACATATACCCTATCGTTTTGGAGCCTCGTTATAGATACCACAATTTTAAAAATGGATAATCATTTAAAAAAAAAAGAGTGAGTCCATTAGTACTCTCAAAGACATTTGTAAACATGGCGTGTATAAAGTGCGTGTGTACAGTTTACTTTGAAAGACGAAGGAATGCAATTTTACTAACCAAAGTATTTCATTTGTTTATTATCGTTAAATTGGTATATTACTCTTTCGGTATAATCGACGCAATTGGATTATGGTCGCTAAAATAAGATACATATACTGTCGACTATAGCTTTTCCAATTTTCATTATAAAGCTGCACAATGGTCGTCCCATATCTCGTAGTAGATATATTTCGATCTGAGTTCATGTGCAAATCGAATTCGTCTCGCAGGAAGTTTATATGGTTCAGCTTGAGAAACAGCAAAATTAATATTGAAATCCCCGCTCATAACCATCGGCAAAAGATGATAGTCTCCTTGGAGAATTTTTGAAATTCATTTAGAATATGGAGCACGGACGAAATGTATAAACTTCATTATGTCTTCGACAGAATTATTCGGTGAGGTGAATACAACTACAAAAACGTGTATATACCATCAATGGGTTGCGTTGTTATGCTCATACCAGTTGTTTGTCTAACAATGATTTCCTTATGCAAGGTGACTGTGTAAGTTCTACTTGTATTTTTATATATTGCTACTCCGCCAACCCACTGACGCTTTCTCTTGAACTGAACGCATCATTCAAAATTAATAATATTAACATGCTCGTCATTGCGTAGCCAGATTTCGGAAAGGAAGAAAATTGAGCATCCCTGCGTGCCTGTATCAGTTAGGTTGAGGTGATGTGACGTGAGACTCTGCCAGGTCAATGTTAAAAACTAGCTTTCATTATTTACCTCGTACAAAATTCGCCATTACAACCTGAGTTACACTTAGAGGATTGGTAGTTAGGCGCGATAGCTCATTTTGAAGAAGACCCGTCGAGGTCCCATTTTTACGTCCATGGTAGAAGACATGATCATCGATAACCGATGTGATGAACAGGCCTTCGAGACTCGTGACTCGTGATAAACCAATATACACAAGTTGTTTACTTTGTTTTTTATCGTAAGAGTGTATACTGACTATCTCGTTATAGATACCACCTTGTGATGCATGAATTGTGGTGGCACATGCAGGCACGACTTTAAAATGATTAAGCTTAACATTAATTGTCCGATTGTTGTTTCGATTAACAGTTGAGCTTTTTCTAGAAATGGGCACCAAACATCGGCCGATATTCTTTTTCTGAACGAACTAACTCGTGAATTTGTACCGAAATCCATCCGGAGTCGTTTGACGTTTTTTACTGTTGACGTTTTCATTGTTCTCGTTATCTCCAGTCCATCTGTTACGTCAATATTTGTTTTGAGAAAGTACGGCCGACCTATGACAAGTGGAAGTTCGTACGGCAAAGTGTTTGTCTCACTATGCTCATTTTATTTATATCTTTTGACGGAATTACTACTCCGGCAGCCCACGTTTATAACATTGAACTGCCAGAGAGAGACTCTGGCAGTTCAATGTTATAAACGAGACGTCATTATAACCCCATTTAGTAGAAGACATGATCATTCATAGCCGACGTGATGAACAGCTCCTATAGAGACTCTTTACTCGTGGTAAATCAACATACACAAGTTGTTGACTGTGTTTTTAATCGTAAGAGTATGTAATTTCGCAATCGTAATTCGTATCGCAATTTTTTTTAAATTTTTCTGATCGATGGAAATGTCGATGTTTCTATTTCATTTTTTAAATTATTAATGTTTTTGGGCTCCCTACTACATATACATACAAGCATGCCATGTATAGTACAAAATTGTTTTTATTGCGTTTGTTTTCAAACATTAAAAATTGCTTTAAATCATTAGCAAATTTTTCATATTTTAGTCAAATCTTATCATGAAATAAGAAACATTGGCATAATAATCATGCAATATTTGCTTAATTCATATTAATGAAGCACAGTAATTGTTATCGTTCATACTTAAATTATACAGAAAATTTCCCGAAATTGTGCGCAGATTACTTAAATCAAACTGCATATTCTGCATGATTTTTGTTGTTACTCACGCATATTATAAGCAAAATATAATATTTAATTCTAGTAAATTTTTGCATGGTTTAAGTCAATTAAACTCATACTTACGTACTCTTAAATTTTGTAAAATCATTATAATATCAAAATACAAAAAGAAAAAAGAAAATTTCCAAATAATATTAGAAAATATATTTTCACAGGTACAAATTACAATTTTTACACCTGTGTACTTAAACCTATATCACAAATATTTTCCTTATAAAACTAAAACTAAATTCACATTTTAAAATACACAAATTATAAGACAGATTTAAATATTTTTACTTAATTTTACAATAATCTCGGTTTAAAACAATTAGTTCCATTAAATAACCGAATGAAAAGGTTTGAAAACAAAACATCTACACAAATTAATTCGTCAGAACATTTTAAGTATTTATACATATTTAATTTTTTTGATCCAAGAAATTATAATTTTTATTTAATTTAGTTTAGTAAGGAACGTTGCGAGCGTCGAAGATTTACTTTCACCTATTGCAAAAAAATTATTTTGTATAATTCCCAAAAGTTTTTTGATTGAATTAGAAACACATAATGGATTTTAAAACATGTTTATAGAGCAGCAATCAAATTATCAAATTTGTAGATAATTTCGTCGTTAATCGTATAATACTAGCTCCTTTCCTGATCTTTAATTAATAGTTGATGAAAGTTGTTTTTGAATAATTTGATTAGTTTGAACGCAAGACTCTGCCGAATCTAAGAAAGAGTTTGTGATTCGTTTATGCTGAACTTCCAAATCTTTATCGTTCGCCTGACCGGTTGAACTAGTAATCCATGCAAGGCCTTTAAATAATAATAATTGTTTCTTTTATCTAAAAAGAACAAACAAAAATAATGACACTAAAAATTTTTAACCAATCAGTATTGAAATAAATATACCTTTATCCTCAAAGATTCAAGTATCTTAATGGTACCGAGACATAGCTTATCATTAATTTAATCATTAATTAATTTAATTAAAATCTTTTAAAATCGGGACGACGTTTGCAGCGAAGTTTTCGCATTTCTTAATTAGACCACCCACTTTGATAGGTCAGGTTGCAGGCACTCGAAATCAATATCAATTTGCATAAACCACATTAATTAATAAAATTTAAGTTTAATGAAATAATTTTATTTACCAATTGTGCACCATCTGCAATAGTATATATTGGCCAAGCTTATCAATTATCTTTTTAATCGTATTATCTCCTTTGGGCAATAACCTATTGTGGGATGTTTTCCTCCACTTTTCGAGCACCACCTCAAAAGGCATTGAGTACACTTTTAACCAAGTCTAGTCTTCATCCTCAACCGTTTCAGCAACAACTTGAAGTTGTGTTACTTGTAACAAATAAAAAGAAAAAAAATATGTTACAATCTTAAAATAATTACTTTTAATTTAACCTTGCTCCAAGTTTATTTTTGGTACTCGAACCCGTTTTTCCATTGAAAATATTCCAGAAGATCTTTGCTGCTGTAAACATCAATTGGATACAAAATTATTGTCTATTTATAATATTATTAAGCAGTTAGAGCACTGTTGATGTCTACTATTTATAATATTTAAACTTATCTTTAAAATATTGAAACAAATCTCCCAATTACCATGATTCAAGAAGTTTTTCCATGTGAGTTTGATCTTGCGTGTTGTCCATATTCACAAATTTTATTCTTAATAACTAAACTATGGTTTGTGACAATCACTACGCTTATTTTAGTGGTTACGTTTACACGCATTTATTGCACTAATTATTGAGGTTCAATAAATGTTAACCTACAATTATTTTGTTTATAAGTTATTGTTAATCCACTTAACACTAATTTTAAGATATATTCACTCATAGGTATAGTATAAAATTAAAAATTAAACAAAAAGTAAGCACGAATCATCAAAATATGAACTATATGAATGAACGACGGTTTGAAAATGATGCGACTATTGCAGGTGTTTCACTTTCGATTTCTGCTCTAAAGTTTACTTGAATATGAGTGTATTAAGTAAATTATCCATGATTTTAGGAAGTAAATGATAAAATGAGCAAATCGTGATATGATTTTAGTAATTTTTGTCTTTTTTTGTCATGCGCAATTGCAGAGAAAAATTTACTTGAATATATCAGTTTTAAGCAGAATATGCTCAATTTAAGGGACGTTTACTCGATTTAGGCAAGACTTTTCTTTTAAAAGTGAGTGCATGAGCACATAATTTGTGCTTTCAGTCAAAGAGTATGAACGCATAGTTCAATTTTAAGTTAAGCATACTAATACAACATATGAAGTTCAGCAAATTATACATGATTTAAGCGAATAAGTAACAAAATCAGGAAATTAACACACGAGAACTGCAAAGAGTTCTTAATAATCATAAATTTTCTGTTTTTTGGAAAAAAAATTTTATTGTGCAAGAAGATTATGACAAATTCCTTTAATTTATGATTTTATTGATGTTAACTAGGTAAGAGATTATCAAACAGCGAGCATCATTAAGGAGACACGGTAAGTTTTAAAAAATGGTTGGATTTATGCCCAGAAAGTAGGGAATAGAAATTTCTAAATTTTAAAAATGTAACTGCTGCGCTTTGTTTTAAGTTGTTTTATTATTTTTAAACATAATTTAACAAAAAACGTTAATAGCGCATTATCATATTTGAAGATTGATAATTTAAACTTTTTTTTAAATGTTACTACTTTTTTCTCAGTGTTGGGCTGTACAAGGCTATAAGACAAGCAAAGCAAAACTCGTCAAACATATATGAAACTTTATTTACCAGAAACAAAATGAAACAACATCCATTAATTAAAACCTAGAAATAAATTACAAATCTTTAATCTGTAATCACTTTAATGATGCTGACTTAAAAAATAAAGTAAATCAAGTATAAACTAGATTATTTAAATTGTTGCTAAAGTTTTCTGACCAATCGGGTCGAGCAATGTTGGAAAAACTCTTTTGATCAACGAATTGTGGTTTTATTCAATAAACTGATTAAACAAGGTTAAATTTATATTAATTTCCCCCTTAATTAAATTAGGATTTCTAATTTAAAATTACTTAAATGATATGTGTGGTCTGATCAGAAATTGATTAATTTTAAACAAATAATTTAACATAAATACCTTATCTACCAGCAACCAGCCGTTAAGAGGCGAAAATTATACAATTCGCTATTTTCTCAATTTAGATCATTTAAAAATTTTAAATTCTTAAAATTTTGAGAATTATTCATACAGATCGCAGTAATTCTGAAAATATTCTGAGCTTGGCTTGTCCAAAGCTATATCTAAAAATTTTCTAAGCTTCTAAAAATTTTGTTAGATTAAGTCTTGAGATTTCTCGAGTAACAGATCCAAACTAAATCGGTATTTCTCCATAAGTTTATCGGAGGCCTAAACTCGATATGGATAGAACACACAGTGCTGAAATTACACGTTGAAGTGCCCCATTGGGCTAATTTGAACCCCACGCACAAATTACAACGAAATCACCTTTTATAAAATTTTGAAAACAAAAATTCATTACAAGTTTATTTCAAAATTTAATAAACTGTGAGGATTATTGCTATTACGTGAAAGAACATCTCCTTTTAAACTTGGACTGATGACTTATGAACCTCAAGCTTTATCTTTTTAGCCAAACATCATTCAAACGAAAGTTATTTGGTTTAAAATGGGCCATAACTATACAAACTAATTTTTATTGTTGCAGGAATTTTTTAAAATCACTTGGAGGTGAGATATTTTTTCACTTAGATATTCGTATTCTACTGAAAAAAGAAATGAATTTTTGTTTTAAATATTTACTATTGGACTTTCTGTCTTAATATTTAATTTTTGCACTCAGACTCATTTAGGTTTCACATACCACACATGTACCCAATATAAAATATTTTAAAACGAAATCACTAAATAAAATGTCCTAAGTGGTATCTAAACTGCGTTGGTCCTTAGTCTCAACCCCATTAAGCCTTTAGACCATCCGGCTCTGAGAGCACAGATTAACAACTTTATGTTGTTTAAATCTTATCATTTTAACGTGAAACAAATATTGTTTTTGCTAAAATATTGTAGAACTTTTTAGCAATTATTTTCGTAATATAAGAACTATTTACTTATTTACTAGTGGTTATACTAATTCACTATTCTTACATAAAATGCTTAATTTAAACATAAAATATTCAAAGAAAAAATAAATTCTGTTGAGCAACATTTTCTCAATTTCAGTTTACTTTTGTGTTCTTGAATGATGCGTCAATTTACTTATTTTACAAACAATTTGTTAAAATTGTTGTTATTATGTTTAAATTAAGCAAAACCAGAATGTTTTTTGATTTACTAGAAATAAGAAAATCGTTTTCTTGTTTACTGTAAATTATTTTTTTTCCGTGTACCGCACCAGATAAAAGTTGATAAATCAAAACGATGTCTGCAACAGATCACCGCTTTCGAGTGGCTTTAACTTAATAAGCTCCAAGCGGTCGAGATAAGGAGGCAAGTTGTAAATGTCCACACATAGAAATTCGCGTAGAGAAAAGCCCAAAAATCTACGTTGTATACAGGTTCAATTTTTGATATGCACACTTCATGGTATGGGAACTAAACCTGACTATAGCATACTCGAGCAAAGGACGAACAAATATCATATACGTAGCTTTTGCAACATAAGGGTTAAAAAAACAGGCGTTTAACAAACCCAAGCGAAGAGTTTGCTCTGTTGACAATAAAAAATCTCCAAAGTTCAATTCGCGGTCACACGTATGGCTGAAACTCTAGCAACAACAGCGCTGTTGATGGTATACTCTCGAATAATTGAATTTATGCGTTTTCCTGATGGTTTAGCATTTCATTTACTTACATTCAGATCAAAATTATTTTTAGCACACCAAGTTATGACGTTATTAAGGTCATTCTGCAATAGATTAATATCGATGAAACTTGAAATTTGTCGGTAAATTTTCATATCGTCTGGCATAAATGGAAATTGACGAGTTTTTAATCAAGAAAGCGACGTCGTTGATGGATAAAACGAGGCCCAAAATGACTGTCTTGCAGAACCCGGCGCAAGTAGCTATAAAAGGAACAGATATTGATTACCTAAAGATCACCTGATATAAGAGTCCACCGACAGTAAGCTCTACGTTTAAACAAAATTTTATTGTGGGAAACCCTGTCAAATGCCTAGCTGAAGTTCGAGGTAATAACATCAACTTCGTTTCCACCCACCATAGCTTTCAAAATATGAGATAAAAATTCGGTTAAATTGTTTGCAGTAGATCGTTCTCCAAGAAAGCCCCGCTGATTTACTGAAAACACTGTTTTACATTGAAAGCATAAAGGGAATAGTATACAATACTTTCAAATATCTTAGCGATATACAGGATAATTTCGCAATTGGCCTATAATTGGAGGCATATTGAGATCGAGTTTTGGAGCAGCGCTGTAAGTGGCTGAGATAAGTTACTAACACAGTTTTTTAAAACTACAGAAGGTGAGCCATCGGGCTTGCGGAAAAATCATATTTAAACTTGTTAATGCTCCTTACCTCATCATCTCAATATTAATTTAAATAGAGACTAGAGGTCTGTTGGAGTAGGCTGCAGTAATCAAATTCGAACAAGTCAGTATTGGTTTTAAGGTCATTATAACAATTGTTACAGGCTGGCTACTGCCAACCTGCAGATATCACTAAGTGCACGCAGAGGCCTCCACGGTGATTTTTGCCGGCTACATTCTCAGGGAGAAGTGCTAAGGGTCGTGGGGATTGAGGCATGCGTGGCTCCTGGCTTACACCGTGATTACAGATAGTTTACAAAAGAGAAAAAAAAACGCAAATAATAATAATAATAATAGTAAACCGAGTTCCGCTGAAAATTGTCGGCCGGAACCTGAGAAACGAACCGATAATAAAAAAAATTATAACGGAAGCGAGGTGCCTTGGTGCGCGCATCCGTCCGAACTCAAACGGTGGTAAACAACGGTTCCGAACCCGGATGCGGGCACCAAGGGACCGGCAACCCTACGCCGACACAGGATGGGGACTACCCCCCCCCCCTCATCATACTCAACCCGGAAATTTAATAATTCATTTTTTATTTATTCAATTTAGACCAAAAAAAAAACACAACTTCCCACGAAGAAAGAAGAAAGGGAGAGAACGAGAGAGAGAGAGAGACGCAACGAGCGCGCGTCCATTACAAATTAATATCGATTACAAATTAAATTTTATATATAGATAAGAAATGTAAAAAAATTTAGAAAAATAAAATTTAAATTTAACAAAAAAAAAAAAAAAATCGTACCTTAAAATTATTAATTTTTTTTCAAAAAAAATATTTTACTGTTGCGGGGCCTCTCTCCGATACCAAAAAGGATTGCGGCCTTGGTGCCGTTGGTGTTGCGGGGACTATCCCCGATACCAATACAAAATGAAAACGGGGTGCCGGTTGACCACCCGTCTCGATGCGGGGCCTTTCCCCGATACCAATACAAAATGAAAAGGGGTGCCGGTTGGTCACCAATCTCGATGCGGGGCCTTTCCCCGATACCAAATAAAATACGAATGGCCGGTTGGCCACCCGTATTGTTGCGGGGCCTCACCCCGATACACAGCACCCGTTATCACAGCACCCGTTATTAATATTAGCGGCACCCGTTATGATGCTCGCGTACCGTTGTCTTGGAATACCGTGGCGTAATTCGGTATCGGTAGATATTTGCAACACTGTCAAAATGCCCACGTTATAACAGAGTGAGATTTGCAGTTACTGATTAGATGCGGCCTTATGACTGACCTTGTCGGGTCATCTATGAACACTCGAGCAATTTATAAACGCACTACCTTAGTTCGCTTTATTCAATTTTCAATTTATTAAATCCCTCCACGAAATATTTACACTTGCAACGGATAATCAAAATATGTGACCTATGACTCCGAATATGTAATAAATGAAACTTTGTCGTATTTTAATTACAAATACAATTCCCACTTTATTTAACATTAAAATCATGCGGCCAGACGCCCCCAATACAAGTTTTTTTTTCAACACCTTAAATCAATCAAATCCTCTTAATCACCCTGACTTTTATGTTATTTAAACCAGAACTCGACTTTTCACAAAAACTAACCCTACGGGGGTTTCCAAATTCAAAAAAAAATTATTAACATAATCAAAATTTTTATAAATCCTCAAACGAGACTATTTAATAATTCAAAACGAGACTTTCTATCTAACATACCAAAACAAGACTGACCTTACCAAAAAAAAAACTCTCACACCGAATACGACGCGCAAAACGTTCTAGAAGAATTGTCTTTCTTCTCTGTTTTTCGTTTGCATCATTCGCATTGATATAAACGAGAAGCATATAAGAAAAACATTTTTCTAAAACGTTTTACTTTGCACACACTCGATGCGCATTGGTCTTGCTCTCTCATCATTCTTCTTACCCTTGCGCCACCATAAGATGAGAAATAAAACAACAAATATCGCTAGTGTGTTCAGCGCACAAAAACCAAACAACTTCGAAGCAAAGACATTAACCGAGGGGAATATAAAAATATAGAAGTAAAGACACCGACCGAGGGGAATATAAAAATATAGAAGTAAAGACACCGGCCGAGGGGAATATAAAAAATATAAAAAATGTGGTTGCGACCGCATAGTCGTAACACAATGATCACTGAACTTCATCATAGAAGGATATTTATCTGATTTCTTCTTAGAGCATATGAATTGCCAAAAACGCTTTGGCTCTGCGATTAATTCCAACTGCATACTATCGATCTAATCATTTTAGAGTTAATGAGACAAGTTCGAAAATACATTGTAAACGGTCACATAATTTAAGTGGGCAGAGTCCAATCTCGTCTCAAAAAATTTTTTCCAGATTTATTTTTTTGATTTCGCACTAAACTAATTCCCTATTATACCTTGGCGGAACTGCCACTTTATTTTTTCGTATAGTATAAAGAACGGACTGTTGAAAGCATTCAACCATCACTGCAAACAAATTGAGAGTTCGAATTTCCAGGTGGGAATGGCTGTCGAGAATATGGTTTTAAAATCGGCGTTATTTACGCCAAAAATATAATTAATTATTTTTTACGCCTAACTACACAACACTGCTGTGTCACCCAAATTAGCACCAACACAACAATAATACAACAAATACACACAAATACATCACCAGATGGAAGAAATCAAAAATCAAATTGATCACGTAACTAAATAAGAAATGCCTATCCTCCTTACAAGAAGTTGTCACAGAGCACAGCGTTCACCAGCAGCAACAGTGAAGCACCCCCAAAGATTAATCAGGGGAAATTCAACATTAAGAGAAATTGAATAACACTGACACCGAGGACACTTACTTTTGCACTCACTCATTCAAAGAAATGCACCAACTCAATCTTCCAAGTGACGAAAACAGCGCTATTTAGAAGAAATGGGACCAAATAGCAGAAGCCTATAACGTGACTTTACTAAAGGTGCTTGGTTGCTTCATCACAGATCGTATAGTTTGTTGATGGAAATTCCCTTTGCATCCTATCCCTATCGGGATTCAAACCTGTTACTTCCCGATCCAAACGCCAAAGCTTTACCACTGTGCCGTTTGGCCGTAACCAACAAGTTTGCTAAATTTTTGCAATCTGTTTATAAAGCAGAAGACATTGTTAAATACAAAGATCCACCTGCTGTGAATATAGGACATTCATATTTACTCCGCATATATTGAGTCAGAAGACACCCAGCCAGAACTGCGATAGCATTCGGCGAAGAATGTCGTCCTGGTCGTATTCCTGCTTCATTTTTGAAAAATTATCTAATTATTACAGTTCCTCTAAGCATTTTGTTTAATCAGTCAATAATCATGGAAAACGCGTGTTGTAGTCGTTTTCAATCCTCCTTCTATTCATGGCACTCAAGGTTGATATTGTTGGTACCCCAGGTCTAACATCTCTCACGTATTAACTGTGTTAATTAAAATAATGTTTTTTGATAAACATTGCTCATCTCTTACGTTCATGTTGGTGTAGTGGTGGTAATTTTTTTGTGTACGTGAGGCTGGCAGCAACTCCAGGAGCCAAGACGAATTTGCACGACATAGTCTTGAGAATAACTATGTGCTGTGAATTCAAATGTGATAGAAGGTAGGACTTAATTAACCGGACAAGTGGTGCAGTGGTTAAAGCTTCGGCACATGGACCGGGAGGTACTGGGTTCGAATCCCATCAGAGGCTAGATGCAAATCGAATTTTCATCATCGATTACAATCGGTGATGTTAATAAACACAACTACGACCCTCTGATGGAGTGCAGAATTCAGCGCCGACCCACCGTTCATGTCAATGTACAGGTTGATATGGAGCTTGCAATGTGCAGGTGGTATACTGTAGTTGTGTGAGTATTTGAATGGGTTAATGATGTAGCATGAATGCGCGGTATCACAATGGGCCAAAAATGGCCTAAGTGTAATCCACTGAAACCTAACCTAGGACTTAATAGGGGAAATTAAATAATTATTCTTCCTGATTGACGAAACCCGCATAGTTATAATTAAAGAGAGAGGCGTTGAAAGGCTATCATCTATTAATAATCCAGAAACCAAATTCTCTCCTCGCCTCACCAACACCGTCATATTTAGTTAAAATCCAATTCTTAAATTAAACTGCCATCTGCATTCAATAGACAAACACAAAAGGCCGTTTGACGGAATGTCGATGCTTTAAAAGATCAAGCATCAATGCGGAGTGGCCAATCAACTGCCAGAAACTGTCTTGGTACAATAATAAAGAAGGACACCCTGTTAACATCCAGAACAGTGTCTAGATATTCAGACAGCCATAACTACCGCCGCTCAACATACTATAAGGATAAAACCACCCAGGTCCAGCAATGATTGGTTCAATAAGCAGTGCTGTTTGATCATCGAATATAAAAAAAGTTAAATTAGGTAGCTATAACCATTAGAAGAACTCCAGCAAATAATATCTAGCGGAATCAAGGAAGAAGGAAATTCCAGAGACGGGTCTGCTAACACCTGGAATCTCACTAAAGATTTCCA
The DNA here is from genome assembly GCA_932526605.1 of Nephrotoma flavescens. Lineage (NCBI taxonomy): Eukaryota > Metazoa > Arthropoda > Insecta > Diptera > Tipulidae > Nephrotoma > Nephrotoma flavescens. The sequence continues at coordinate 64,408,127 of OW052222.1, read as the reverse complement.
CACGAAAAGTACAGCCATCCAAGACCGAAATGAAGAGTTGAGAACAAGCGTGCCTGGTGTTCTTTTGGTATGGCAAACCTTATATAATTCTGAACGAAGAAATAATTGTAAAAAATGCAAACTATTTATAGCCAATATCGGACTTAATTGTTTCGAAGAATTTTAAATTATGATGCGGTAAATTAATTAATAGCCGTACAAGAAACCAATGGCGTGTCGAAGAACTTTTTATACCATCAATTTGTGTATAAATATTGCTGCTTTGTATAGAATATGGACTTCCGCACGATGAAAACCTCGGAAAATCAAACACAACTTTGAATTTAAAATAATTGCGTTACACATTTATTATTATAACCAAAGGTTAATTTATTTTCTTAATGATATTTAATTTTATTATAAAAAAGATATATTTTTTAATTTACAAAAATTAATTTACAATTTATTTCTTACTTATTTATTTGCCTCTAGTGTTCAATGCGTGTACCACGAACACATAGAAATATTTTGCAATACTGACTGTAACAAAATAATTTTATTTTATCTCGATAGTACATACTCTTGAACCTGCGTGTTTGACATTAAACGTCAAACGACATAACATACCGCACCACGACATTAAAATCATCGTGGGCGACTTTAATGCAAAACTCTGTAGGAGTGCAGAAAATACATCGTACATCGGCCCTAACAGCCTGCACCTAACTAGTAACAACAACGGCCAACGCGTCACCGACCTGGTACAACTTAGTTGTATCAAGTACGTTTTTTCTACATAAGAGAATCCACAAAGTAACGTGGAGATCGAATGATGGAAGAACAGAAAACCAAATCGATCACATCATGGTGTCTAAGAGACACTCTACCAGCATATCCTGACGTCAGATCTTACAGAGGTGCAGATATGGACAGCGATCATATGCTTGTCATATTTAAATATAAGTGCAAACTATCATCTACGTTCAACAGACAAGCACAAAAAACCGTTCGATGGAATGTCGATGCTTTAAAAGACCAAGCGTCACTGCAGAGTTACCAATCAGCTGTCACTAACTATTTAGAGCGGCCCAGCAACAACGAAGAAGCTCCCTCTAACATCGAGGAGCAGTGGCACGCTATACAGTCAGCCATAACCACCGCGGCGCAAAACACTATCGGAAGAAGACCTCCGAGATCCCGCAATGATTGGTTCGATGATCAATGCCGCCTGGTTGTCATAAATAAACGAAAGCTTCGTGAAAAATGGTTGGCTCGCAACACAAGAAGCACTCAAGCAGAATATATACGCGCTAGGAAGGCCACGATTAAATTCCTCCGACAAAAGAAACGTGAACATATGAAATCATGCAATCAATTGAAGGAACTGTATTTGACTCCTTTCAAATAACATCTGGTGTTCGACAGGGAGATGCACTCGATGCAACATTGAAACTTCGCGCTGTATATTTAATAAATCAGACCAAATTCTTGGATATGCAGATGATATCGTGCTTCTTGGCCGAAGACCTAACGACATCAAGGACAGTTTCATCCCGCTCAATTGCTGCGCAAGTAGACTTGGTTTGGAGGTGAACAGTACCAAAACGAAATTTTTAACAACACCCAGGAACATCTCCATGGCAAATCTCGAAATTGGCGACCATAACTTTGATAGCGTCGAAAACTTTAAATACCTCGGGTCACTTATAACCTCCTTGAATGATATGCAGGCAGAAATAAAAGCCCGAATCGCTGCCGGACAACGAGTTTTCTACGCCCAATCAAAATTATTGCGATCTAAACATCTTTCGCAGTCGGGCAAGCTCGCACTTTATAAAGCACTAATAAGACCTGTGCTGACTTTCAGAAGCGAGAGCTGGACCATGACCTCTAACGGCTGTAGATTATTATCTACCTTCGAAATGATGGTCATCCGTTCAATTTTTGGTCCTGTTCTCGGAGGTAGCGATATTATCGGCTTCATCAAATCTAATCGAGTTAGATGGCTCGGCCACGTTGCAAGATCTCCACAACAACGAATGATTTTCAAAGTGTTCCATCAACACCCAGCCGGTGTACGTCGCAGAGGAAGACCTCGATTGCGCTGGCGTGACGATGTCGAACAAGACCTACTCGCATTAGGATGTCGAAATTGGAGGACGAGAGCGATGGACCGAGACGGATGGAGAACTAAATGGAGGTGAATGCTAGAGAGAGAGAGAGAGAGTCAAACGGCATTTTGTTTACAAATTAAATTAGTAATTCACCATTTTATGAAATGATTCGGCATTAACAATATTTATTATTAATATAAAATACTAGTTCTATAATTTTTTAATTATTAAAATTTTATTTTATTTAGTTCAATTCAAGTTATTTATTATAATACATATTTAAAAACTAATAGAATTTTAATTTGATGCTATTTTATTTTTCCGCCATGTAAAATGGCAAACGGTATGTGCGTGACATGATGGTGGCGAGCGCAAGTGTTGTGTGACTTGTTACTGCGACCATATATTATATATATAGGACATACGCGTTCTTTTTTTCTCTTATCCTATTTCATTTCCGTAATTACATTTTCTGGCACAGGTGTCACTTAGGTCGGTCCTTTCGAACTTTTTTCGAAAAGTTGCCGTTGTTTGTTTAATTTTTTGTTTTGACAACTAAGCTACACAGTTGAAACAGTTTAATTTATTTTTACTTTTGCACCAAATGTGTTGATTTTCAAGTTTTTTTGCGAACTTGTACTAAAACTGCTAACTTCACTCTTGTCTTATAGGAAAAAAAAATTTGGAACATGATTTTACAGGGCAGTGTTCAATATTGATACTATTTAATATTTGCTGCGACAATGGTGTGAGATGAACTGGTTAAAATTAATTTTATATTAACACTGGCCTGAACGACCAACTTACTGTGCAAAATATGTGCAAAAAAAAATACATTTGTCCGTCTATAGTTGCTTGGACTGATTGATTTTTAAAGCGATGATACCTCAAGAACAGTTTATGCGAATTCAATTTTTCACCAAATTTTCTTTTATTGTTAATTCGGTGAGTTAAACAGTTTCTGCAACTATGCCCATTACTACAATAGGGCTTCGATTGACCTGAATTAACTGGATCAACTGAAGTGAATTGAGCGTTCGATTCGCATCTCTTCACTTCAGTTAAAAAATTGAGCTACTGAATTAACTGAAGAGATGTTTTGCTCGTGTAGTGAAATCAGATTGGTTGTTTTTGTTGTATTTTTGACATTTATTGGTTTTGCGTTCATCCTGCGTTTTTTAAAAGTGTGTTTTTTTCTAATTAAAATTAAACAAATTTCAATAAAAAGGAATTAAATTTAAAATGATTTTTGACATTTATCAAACATGAAGAGTTACGATTCGAACACCCAATTCACTTCAGTAGCTCAATTAAGTGAATTGTAACTCAATTATCTAAATAGTAACTCAATTGTAATTCTGTTAATTCAGGTCAATCGAAAGTCCCTAATATTACACGATATTATGCTTTACATGTTTCCCATTCACTTGTATATAATAAATCGATTCAAAGGACTTTGATTATACAACAATTTTGATACAACTTTAGTGCATATGTCCCCTGATTTTGCGCTGGTACCTTATAATTTTTCGTTTATTAGAGAATATATATTTTTTCCTGTATCTCCAATTTAGGAGCATAGGGCGGATCATTTTACTTTGTTGGGGGCTACAGTTTTTATCTGTTCCCATGATTTTCCAAGTTGTTTCGCTTCAGATAGCGTTATTGTCTTCCAAGTTTTTTTTATTATTATCAACGCAATCTGTTTTGGAGCATAATACCCTAGATAGACACAAAGATTATCGCGATTTCTTCCAATCGCGAATGCATGCCAAACAAATAAAATCGCGGTTTTATAATTACTAGCTGACCTGTGACTGAATAATCAGTCACGTGATTACATTTTATTGAATTTTTGGTTAAAAAATGATTAAGAAGATTGTTTAAGATGTAAATTTGATGTACTTTTATCAAAAATAAAGTAAATTCATATACGCTATTAAATATTTAATAAGAAATGTACAAAAGGATAATAAAATATGAATTTACATTACACCTTCTTCAAGCTTTGGCCCCGACTCTTGTTGATGGTTATGGTGAACGCGAGCTGGAGCGTCAATTGGAGGCGAGACATTTTAAATGAGAAGGTGCCTTCCGAGGGCGAGAGCTTCATGCGTGGGATGAGAACGCGCTCATATTTTGAGAAGCCAGTCAGCAAATCACATTCCAGACTGTAGCGGTTTATGTTTGCGGCTCGCATGCGTGTCCCATTGATAAGACCCTTGCTAGTGTTTAGATTTCTCATCCAAAGAAAGATCGCGTTTACCTTTAGCGGGATGGCATGGCGCGGAAGTCCGGTCCCTTCAATCTTGTTGAGAAACTCGACATGTAGGCGGAGTTCCTCATTCATGTGGTCACTCTCAACTTTATCAACACTAAGTTTGACTTCTTATCCGCCGGGCAGGAGGTCAAACACCTGATGATTGATTAGCGCGCAATCATCATTCTTGGGTGCGATAATGGCGCGCTCCTCGATGGTTCCCTCGGCTAGTGTGGTGTTGATGTCAACATACACGAAATCGATCATACTTTGAGAACTGGAAAAGCGCGCCGGAAGTGTGATCGATTCGGTACGAGCATTGCCGTTTCCAACAGAATGCGCAAACTCGTACTCACCTTCATCGATGCGCATGTTCTTGGTGAGTGTAAACTTGTTTACCAATTTCCAAAGCGGGTTCAACTTGATGGTCGATTCGCAAGTTGGCGCGCGTCCCGCTTTTGGTACTACAGGCAAGCACTGTCGGAAGTCACAACACATAATGATGATTTTTCCATCGAATGGAACACCGGCTCTTCCGGCTTTCCTCTACACAAATCTCCTAATAGTCTGTCTATGATTGTGAGCGCTGTCCCTGGCATGATGCAGACCTCATCTCTCAGATGAGTCGCGCGCTTTTCAACTTGGCAGCGTGCGAGGAGTTTGGCTTCATTGATTAAACTGATGACTCATCCATTGGAACCGGCAGTTTGAAAAGGTTATGTAGCGTACACCCACCTTCCATCAAGCTCGTAGCGATTCCAGTGAAGGCGGAGCAAATGTTTTTCGAAGCAAATCTCGTATTAACAACATAACCAAAACTAATGTACTTATGTAGATTATATAGTCGATTTATCACCACACAAAAAGCAGATACACGTCACTCTAGTTCGAGCATGAAATTAAGAGCTTAATAAATTATCCGGTTACGAAATATACTTAGACACAAATCAATCGCATATCGGGACGAAACTTCCCACTTAACCTTTTCGCATAAATTAAGAGATCCCATGACTTTTGCCTGAAATCGGACGGAAATGATTATTCCAAACTTTCCATAGATATTATGTTTGTGTAAGTATTAAGGTTCTTCACTCGCAAAATTTTGCCATGACGATAGAATGCCATGACAAAATTGTATTTTTACACTCACACTTCTTAACACTAAAATGTCAAAATGTTTGTATGTCTGTAAAATCATTTTATGTTCTCTGTTTTGTTCTGTATTGTCACGGTGTAATGACGGTTCAATAAAAACATATTTTGTCATGACATTCTGGCGTCGTGCTTAATATTTAACATGTACAGTATAGAAAAAACATTTCTTGGCTTTTACACCTATTTCCAGTGCACGTTCCTTAATAAAACATATATTCTGCACATATATGAAAAAATACCGTTCACCTGATATATGTTTCATGTATCTTAATGAAACATATATCAGGTGAACGGTATTTTTCGGTATTTTTCGGCGCACGGGAAATAGGTTAAAAAGGGAGCACAAGCAAAAAATTAAGCGTATCACTTTGGACGGCAGTCCAAATGAGTGACGAAAGCACCTACTGTGCTGGAAGTCGAACGAAGTATATTATACAGCAAGTTTCGAACTTTTTCACTTTGAGGCCGCAAGGATCATGTTATACACCATTGGAAAGGTCTTGAAAAATAAACCTAAATAATGTATAAAAGCATGAATTTCTACCAACATTGAGTGGAGATATGACCTTCCAAAAATTGCCCCAAAACATCATTTTTTCGGGTATAACTGCCCCAAAAAATGCCAAAATTATTTTCTAACTGGCAAATTATGATTGTAGACATCAATACCAATTCAACGACACCTCAAACGTCCAAAACGGATGATTTTGACCAAAGTTATGACAATTTTAAATTTTTCTATGACGTCACCATATAATCTTGCTTTGGTATATATGTTTGTTTGTCCGTACCTCTTTTATTTGATCTCATATTTTCAGGGGTTGTAGTACTTAAAAAAATAAGCAATTTTTGTTCTACAACTTTTTGATTTGGCCGCCATGTTGGCCGCGGCCGGCCTCTGAACGTCCATTTTTGGCCATTTTGCCACGTCCACAGTGCTGAATCTATTCGACATACCCTGGACATATGCATATCGTTGGGAAGGTATTGACGCCAGCTATCAAATAGCAAAAAAAAGAATTCAAAAAATTAGGTTGGAGGGTCATTTTGGCCAAAAAACTGAAAAATGCGAAATCGCCCGGCCACATTAGGCCGAATTGCTAAAAAATGAGCCCAAGACTTTTGGTCCATATTTTCAGGATTATTAGTCACAAATCTCACCTACAATATGACATCAACCGTTTGTCCCAGAAAACTTGTATATTTTAGATATTGACCTCCATAACTTAAAAGCCACCCTAATTTTTTTGCAAAATTTTATTTTTTGGCTCAAATGCACCCTAATATCGGTCCGTTGCGGTTCATAATGATAGTGAATCAACGTATTATAATGAAACAAATATAAATACATCATATTATTATCATTGCTAAGTGAATTTTTACCAGTGACTCTTTTTTCATAACGAAAAAAATGAAAAAACTGACAAATTGATGTGATCGAAAAATCACCAAAAACATTGAACATTTGAGTTTCCTTGCATAAAATCGATATTTTTTTATCATTATGTTGATTTCTTTGAAAAATAGATCTTATCTCCCCTCCCATCCGTTTTGGACGTTTGAGGTGTCGTTGAATTTGTATTGACGTCTACAATCATAATTTGCCAAATAAAAAATAATTATAGCTTTTTTGGGGCAGTTATACCCGAAAAACTGATTTTTTGGGGCAATTTTTGGAAGGTCATATCTCCACTCAATGTTGGTAGAAATTCATGCTTTTATACATTATTTAGGTTTATTTTTCAAGTTCACTTTCCAATGGTGTATAACATGATCCTGGCAGCCTCAAAGTGAAAAAGTTCGAAACTTGCTGTATAATATACTTCGTTCGACTTCCAGCACAGTAGGTGCTTTCGTCACTCGTTTGGACTGCCGTCCAAAGTGATGTCTGTGACAGTTAAAAAATTTTAAAATTTCATTTACAATCTAACAATTTTTCTGTATACATTCAATGAAAATGACTTATGTTCTCCAGCCCCATACAATCCTACTAATTTTTTCTTATATTTCACATTTATTTTCTTTCTAGAACCGGGTTGTAGTAATCTTGTTCTATAAACGCAGTAATCCTGTTTTGCCAAAATCGTGTGCTGACAGACTGTAAAAAATAACTACGTAATCTCGAATTCGCAATTAGCTAGTTTGTGTCTGTCTAGGGTATAAGGCTCTCCTTACTCGGTCATGGTTTTTGCTTATTCCGTCCTTTCCTAATTAAAAATTTTGATGACACTAATTTGCACATTGACTAGCTCCATGCCAGCCTATACTAGCATGAAACATGGGTTGGCCCATGAATTTTGCACGTCGACAGGAGCCATAGATGTGTTACACTTCACCATAGATCGTAATTTGTTGATGAAACTTCACTTTGCATCCTGCCCCATTCCGGGATTCGAACCCGGTACCTCCCAATCCAGTGCCATTTTGCCGGTGAAGGGTTGGTTGATTATATCTTCCACGTCCATGTCATCGCTGGTCTTCCTACTTTTCTTTTCCTTTGCATGTTCTAGTTCAATAACAAAATAGTTACATCAATTGGTGATCTCCTCAGCATAAAGCAAATCCAACTCCACTTTTGTCTCTGTATTTCGGTGTTTAGGTCTGACTGATTTCTTCTTCTATATACATTTCAATGTTAGTTATGGTGTTAGGTCAGAAACCTTTCAGAATTCATCGAAGGCAGGCAACACTTGTAGCTCTCCTTTTGTGTGTTTCCATGTCTCACACCCATACAGCAGGAGCGATTCCGTTTGCGTGACAAGACTGAGAAATTACAGATGTAAGCATATTGAACGTGTATCTGGCTTTATTTATGCGGTTGTTTATGTCTTCCTCTGTCCCACCTGTTTTCGTTATTGTGCAACCAAGGTATACAAATTCATTTACATCTTCAATTTGCACGTTGAACATCACCCATGAACATCAATCATTGGTGTGGTTATATTTGTGTTGAGTCTCTACGTCTTGGTTTTACTGATGTTTATTTTGAGACCAACTTCGTTAGCTACATCTGATAGCTGTTGCACTTTCTGCTGCGGATCTGAGTATTTGCGTAAATTTACCTATTAGTCCCCATTGTAAGCCATTAGGAGACGTGACCTCCAATTTTCGTATTACATATCCAAAACGGTCAGGAATAGTATTGGTGTATGAGTTCAATCAATTTCTTTAGAGTGCCCGCATTTCACAAAGTGTCTGTCATATTGCGTTCCTATTTATCGTATTAAATTCGCGTTCGAAATTGGCGAAGAGCAGGTAAAATGGCGAATTCCATTCATTGGATTCATTATTGATGATACGGAGGAATGAGTTAATGTGATCAGTGCAACTTCTTCCTGGTCTGAAGTCAGCTTGTTCGTTTCTTTACTTTTTCATTGATCGTTGATGAGATTCTGTCAAGGACCCTCTAAGTAAAGCGTAACATAAGCGAAACAAAAAATGAGTTAACTTCATATATAAGAGTTCGCAAACGTAACGTTTTGGGGTTAAGAAAGCGAACCGTTTCCGTAAATTTAGAACCATGAATTTTAAAATAAAAGTCGCACCACTGATGTATCACGTTTTCGGTACGCCAAAGCGGCCTATTTGCGTACCGTAAAAACGAAATGATTTTATATCGAAAAAATGAAGGTTTTTTATAACGCCAAGGCGATATGTTTGCGTTGTGCAAAAGAGGAATGTCTTTGTATTGCAACTTTTTTTATAACGCAAAAATGTATTATTTTCGATTCCATTTGGGTAAATTTAGAGAAATATTCTTGGTTGAAATAAAATAAAATTATTATTATGTGTATAATATAACAAATTTATTATTTAATTTTAATATCATTGGCAATTTATTATCACAATAATTTACTATATGTATATCACAACCTCATTTAGGATTTAATACTACTTCAATACAATATACTATTAAAAATAATAGCAAAACAATTCATTAAATTTAATTTAGGTACTTATTTGCTAAATTATCTATTTGTATTAAAACTAAATTTATTACCTCAAATGGTTGAATGATACTCGTAATGATTGTGACGATCGAAAAGCAAAAATACGATTGAAAAGAATGACAAAAGGTATAATTACAAATGGCGGACTCTTTATAATCTTTATGTATGCATACGAGGACGTTTTGCCATATTATTAGTAAAAACCGCGTCACGTTAACATTCAGTTTTCATGCCGTTTTAAGCGGCTCCCTTTTTTCTTTAGAGGGGATGATCATTGCGAGTATCTTTATTCTTGTGTTGAGGAGACGTCTTTTTACACTTGGAGAGAGAAAGGAGAGAGATACAATTTTTGCATTCTCTTAGATCACCTATTCTGCCAGAATTCCACACTTTTTGCATTATTTGTGTTAGTGTGTCATCAGTACTACTTAGCGCCGATTTTGTTTTTAATTCATATAAATTCGGTGTTCACTCAAAATTGTAAAGCGAAATTGTCGTTTTTGCTGATGATATGACTTTCGCATTCAGACAGGAAGAACTTATTTTACTTTGTAAAAGAAAGTAATACAAAATGTTAGCCATCCAAATAGAGATCAAGTTCAACAAAATTGTAATAAAGTTATTGAACTTTTGAAACACAAAATTTTGCAATAACACAGAACGTACAGTATTTAACAACTACATACATGCAACACTTACTATTCATTAGCATAAAATGAAAAATGGTTTTCGGAATGTTTTTATTGCTTAGACGTATTACGGTTGCTAAAACTGTTTTTGTTGTAAAAATAATTACATACAAATTGAGTCATTAGTAAGAAAGAAATCTTACTACAGGGTGGCGCACGAATCGTGCTACAAAAACAAAACGTAATAACTATTTTTCTGTGTGACTAATCTGTTTTTTATTTTTTTTATTTTGCAGATTATTATTTAAATTTACTAAAATGGATGCTTGGAATACCGAAACGAGGATTTGGATAGTGCAGCGCTACCATGCTTTGCAGTCCATCATTTCCGTCCAGAGGGAATTTAGGCGGGAGTTTGGCGGCACTCCCCCGAGTAGATGGACCATTATGAGGTTGGTACGCATGTTTGCTGAATCTGGAAGCATCGCACGTAGACCGTACAATCGAGATCCCTATGTTCGGGTCGAAGCCACAATCGCAGCTGTAGCATCATCAATTCAGGCAAATCCAAGTGTTTCGACTCGAGAGTTATCGGCGCAAATTGGAGTTAGCAGACGGTCATTACAACGGATAATTCATGATGACTTAAACTTGTTTCCGTACAAAATCCAAATTACAAGCAAATTAAAACCTCTGGATTTGCCTATTCGCCTGGAATTTTGCCGGAAAATTATTGAAATGGCCGAAGAAGACAACAACTTCATAAATTGCTTGTTTATGTCTGATGAGGCCCATTTTGATCTAAACGGCAATGTAAACAAGCAAAATTGCCATATATGGAGTGAAACTAATCCAGAAATACTCCATGAGACGGAACTGCACCCAGAACGAGTGACAGTGTGGTGCGCAGTTTCATCAAGATGCATTGTCGGGCCATACTTCTTTGAAGTAAACGGTGAAACAGTAACTGTAAATGGGGACCGTTATTTAAACATGTTGAAAGATTTTTTTTACCCAGAACTGCGGCGAAGACGTATCCCTTTTAACAGCATTTGGTTCCAGCAAGATGGAGCAACTGCACATATAGCCAGACCGGTTATGGAGGAGCTCCAACGAAAATTTCCAAATAAATTAATATCCAGAAACTCCACTTTCCGCTGGCCCCCAAGGTCACCTGACCTCACTGCACCAGATTTTTTTTATGGGGTTATGTCAAACAAGAGGTGTTTAAAACGAAACCAAGGAATTTGACTGAATTGAAGCAGTCCATTACAACAATAATTGAGGCGATCCCGACTTCAACCCTTCAGTGCGCAATGAATAATTTTCTGATCAGGTGTCGCACATGCGTGAATGAGCATGGAGGTCATTTACGGTCTATCATTTTCAAAACTAATTAGTTAAATAAAAATAAAATTGAATTATCTATACAATAAAAAAAAATAAAGCCGATTAGTCACACAGAAAAAAAGTTATTACGTTTTGTTTTTGTAGCACGATTCGTGCGCCACCCTGTACTTCATTTCGAAATATGAACTCAGCCTGATTAGCGCTAGTTGAATGTGTCTGAATATAATTACCAACCACATTTACCATTAAAAGATTAATCTAAATGTTTTATTTATCATACAGCAGCTGTCCAGAAAACTATTATTTTTTTTTTCTTTAGACCAATTTAAATATTTCTTAGGAGCATAATATAGTGATAAGCAAGATGTCTACACTACACACTAAAACATAATAATAATTAAAACTTTAGATTATTTAACAGAGAGACATAATATTTCAATTAATAATGTTATACCGCCCCGGCATAAAAACAAAGAATGGTTCGGTGATATTAAAACAATAAAAATTTTAATACCTTCCGCATAAACAATAAAGACAAATATCTTAACGAGGTAGCGTGTAGGTATCCAAATCTTAAAACCAAACAAAGAATACAAAAAAAAATTCGACCACCTATACGCAGCGTAATGCTTTCATTATCATAAAAATTAGATTAGAATTTTAATTAATTCGTTTGATGTTCGTCGTTGGACGTACACGAAATTGGTTCAAATTTTTGGTATTGTTGTTCTTGACGATGATGATGATGATGTCAATGGTATGGGAAAGCGCTTCGGTTGAAGTATGAATTATAATTAGGCGAATGATTAATTTTGGTTTGTTAAATTATCATGATTGTAAAATTCACAATTATATTTTATAAAATTCTTCATCAAAAATTATTTGAAAAAATAAAATTTGGAATTTCGCCTGAGGATGTATTTTTTAATTCAACTTGAAGTTTTATGCTTGAATTGATTAAGACAATTTGTAATTTTACGTTATGATTAATTTTCTGTTTTGCACAACAATGGGGAGAAATATTTATTGTGTAAAACTTTTCTACAATAATTGATGGACATTTGTCAAAAGTTTTATTAATCTGGGAAGTTTTTGTATATATTGTTAGAGCATGATGGAAGAATGAGGAGGAGTTCGTCTATGTAATTTAGACAGAATAAATTTGTGTTCGTGGCACACAAAGCATGTGTTGGTTGCAACTTGTTGTGATGTGTAAAAGTGTAGATTCAGTGTAATAGATTTAGCTAAATAAATAACAAAGACCACCCACAGTACGTAACCCACAAACGTGACAAGCGGATGAACAGCAGGACAACACACGTTGTTGAAGCAATTGAAAAAAAACCGAGAACATATACACATATTTAACTTTTATTCGGAACATTGCGGATCATACTGTAGATGGCCATCGAAAACAATAACCACGGCCTAACATTCCATCAGCTGTTTCAAGGTACGCCTAAAAGCAAACAAAATTATTTTAATATACAAGAAAATATCTGACTTATACTTAACAACGATTGTAAACTTAATCTAATTAGTATTTACCTACCTAAAATTAAGAATTAATTATCAAATATGACAGTAGATAAACATATAATGTGTAAAATTATATATTGGAAAAAAAATTGATTCAATTCGATTCGAACTGACGAATAAATAGTACAAGGTTTCTGGCTAACTAATAAAATAGTAGTGTTCAAAGCAGTGCTTAAGTTTTTAATTTAAATTTATCGACCGTAAAATTCAACTCGTCATCAGCTATTGTTCTCCGTCAACATCATATATAAATACAAACTTCTCTAATAAAGAAAACTAAATTATGAACCGTGTCGGATTCATCACAAACACGAAATCAGAAAATCTACACGGATAAGGCTTTAAAAACGAGAACCTGGAGACCTCCAAAACGATTCGAACCAGGCAAAGAGATAAACATTAGATATACTTGTCCTATAAGAGCGTAGCTGTTCTGGTAGTACGCATCATGAAACCACCAATTGCCATAACATAAAAATAAATGTCATTGACTAGCCACTTGCATCTCTTCAGTAACAACGCATCACTTACCTTCCACTACTACTCATTTTGCTTCCACATGAGATATCTTGTAAGGTACCGTAATTGAATCGAGCAGCATCTAGCTTTACTGAACAGGGGCGGAATCATGAACGCCGCACGGAAATTTTAGACGGTAGAGAAATTTTATATGGAAAGCAGTAATAATTCTACCGGTTTTATTCTGTTGTTTCAAAAAAACCTTACAAATTCGTTCGATTGCTATAAAGCTGACGAATGAATTATTTTTTTTCTGGCTTGCTATTTGTGTTTTTTTTGCGAAACAATGGAACAAAACCGGTACAATTATTGCTGTTTTCCATATAAAATTTCACTACCGTTTAAATTTTCCGTCCGGCGTTCATGATTCCACCCTGAATTAATTAATTCAGATCGAAATTGGGGAAAACGGGAATAAAATGTATCAGTTTTACCTTTGTTTCACATACACTAGATAGACGTGAATATTTATTTTTTCCGCTGTTTGCATCAAACAATTATGTGATTTAGGCCCGTAAGTTTGAACAAGGAAAATTTTTCGAAAAATCCGTGGGTAAAAAAATCCATGGATTTTACCATGGTTAAAATTGGTAAGTTTAAACGACGATTAATCGGCGATGTTTTTTTCGAACATCGCACACATGGTTACCAACAAATGCTCGAAAAAAGAAAAAGTTACTAAATTTCTGATTTCATTTTGATATACGTAAAACAAAAGCAATAATTGTAAATAATTGTGTTTTCAATAGGGAAAAGCGGATAACCTCTATTTTATGAATAATAAATAATAAAATCCTAATATAAAAACCAGTCGTCAAAATATTTGTATCAAAATATTTGTAAAATCTGTATCGAACCGGATAATAACAACAGTGAAATGGAAAATAGCAGAATCATTCCGACTGTAAGCCATTGTACCTAAATTGGTAGTTTATATGTTTATTTTCACTGCGAGAACAGTTAAAAGATCTACCGAAAAAAATTGATAAATCAGAAAATGATTTAAAAGTGTTGGATAAATTATCGGGGAGGTACTCAAACAATTGACTGAGGATAAATGTAAGTACCTCAAATATGTCAGTGATTCAGTGAAACGATAATTTATGTTTATCTATATTTTTACAGTTATTGTGAATGCAACAAACGGGCCAGAATATGTTATTGGATGTCGACGTCAATTAGAGAAGACAAAATTAAAGGCACGAACTAGGGTAGCTCCTGATATATGAAGTGCTCGTTTATAATACGTGAAATGTTAAATGTGTGAAAAACTACGGTCGTGATCATCAACCGTGCAGTATATTTATGAATGAAATTGATGCAATTGGAGGTCGTCGTTTTTCCGAAGGCACATCAGCCGATCATGAAATTCAACGGTTTCGTTGGAAAAGTTTAAAATGATTATGGCTACAAACTGTCCGGATACGCTAGATCCGGCATTAGTACATCCCGGACGCTTAGAACGTAAAATGGAAATTCTGCTTCCTAATGAACAGGCACATTTTAAAAATTCATGTTCAACCTATCGTCAAACATGGTGAAATTAGTTATGAAGCCATTGTTAAATTGTCGGATAATTTTAACGATGCCGCTTTAATAAATGTTAGTGCAGAGGCGGGGCTCTGTTGTTCGAGCAGAATGGAAATGATTCAGGTAGACGATGCGAATCAGAATTTCGACTGGTTATAAAGTGGAACCGGATTCCATGCATAGCCTGTGTAGAATTTGTCATAATTTGATGATACGATCGAGTGGTGGTTTATGAATACAAGTAAGTCTTTCAATAATCAAATGGTAAAGTTTTTAACTAAACAATTTTGTTTTACTTTAGATTACTATTTATGTTGACATTCAAGCCAACCTTCATCAAAACATTTTGATTAAAATGAATTTTCGTCTCCAATCTCGATGCTGGCCAAAGGATTTGCAATTTGTAAGTAAAATTGGATAATTGTCGAAACAATTTATTAATAAAATTATTTTGTGCCGCCAGTAAATTTCAATCAAGATATACCCATCTTATGGTAACATTCTATTCCCGTATACCGTCTCATATCAATGCTACACGATGGTGAATGTTTCCAAGAAGACGTCGAGCCAGGAGCAATCAGTAAAATAATGCCATTCACTGTTGACGAATTAATTCTGATTGCATACGCGGGATTTGCGGCGCGGTTTTTGTCCCGAAAATCATTCGACGGATTAAATTTACCACTAGATAAGTTAACAGATTTTCATTTACACAGAGGGGGACGATCTCCACGACTACTTCAATCTATTCAAGATTTTACTCGCGAAGTAATAGAAGATGGGCCACCATTATCGATCCAACAAATACGATCGATTACGATATTTGGACGAATCAAATAGTAAAAGTAAAATGTGTATTTTAAAATTTGTATTTTTTATAAAGTAAGACAATTAATAAAACTACTCTGAAAGAAAAAGAACTTATTTTTCTTTGGTTATTTTATGTTGTGCTCTCTGGATGAGCAAATATCATTATATAAACAGGTATCACACAACGGAAATCTAGGTAGACATATAATTGACCAAAACCAACAAAGTTTTGTATTAATTTTATCCCACAATTCAAAAGATAAACATTTTTGCTCTTCGAACAAATTTATCATAATCTAATTCACGGAAACTACGATTCCCGCACCCCCAATTTATATTATTTTGACATACATTTCCAATCGAACGGCAATGAAACGTGGCCTTCCTAAAATTATGTAAATAAAATAGTAAATTTGACATAAAGAATTGCACATCGTAGAATTTAGGTGCTTCCTCGAGAAAAACAATAACATTTTGTAAAACAAAATAAAATAAAAATTACAAAAATCAAGTTAATTTGACAACGACAATTCGAAAATTCGAAAAAAAATTCGGACGAAAAAATCATAGAAAAATAAAAATAATACATCGAAATCGGTGGATTTTTAAAATAACCATGGATCAAATAATCCTCGTTTAAACTTACCAAACCGAGGGTAAATCCTCGGTTGTGGATTAATCTTCATTCAAACTTACGGGCCTTAATGTTTTAGGTCTCGTAGGTAAATAAAACAAGAGCTGTAAATCTCATAACTTTAATTCTCATTTTTTGACCAAAATTCGGCCCTGGGCGCGTATTTTTGAAATCGGTAGATATTTTCGTCTGCGGATTATAATTTGCATTAAAATTCTATATATTATTCGAATTTTTCGCCGGCTACTTTGATTTACTCAGGCGGATTTTCCACCGATTCTTGTTTAGTAGTGAAATAAATAATAGAAGATTGCAAGCAAATTTAAAAAAATGATTAAAGAAGCCGGCGAAAAATTCGAATAATATAAAGAATTATAATCCGCCGACGAAAATATCCACAGATTTCAAGAATATGCGCCCTGGATATTACTTCTGTTACAAAACTTCATCGAAAAAATTTTAGCTTCAATTTGACCACAAAAAAAATTGTGTGCAGGTCACACGCAGTAGAAGTGAAATTTTCCGAAATCTAAGCAACAAGAGCATGAGACGAATGCAATATCAGGAGTGGGATAAATAGAGGGTTTATTCATCATAAAACAAAACAACAAACAAAATTTCGAAATTTGTTTTAACATTTTATTATTCCGACTCCATGTTTTCTATTTCGACGAATGACACGAATAGTTTATGGTGACTAAAATAGGACACGAATGCTCTAGTTTAAATTCTAACATATCGTTGAAAGACTGCGTCGATAACAGTTTTTGACCGCGTTGTCGATTCAGTACGACTGCTGCACATTTTTAAATTTAATTCTGTATTGATGAATTGAATCAAAGGACGCGCCGTATCTAATGCAAAATTCTCATTGAAATCCCAACTCAAAATCTTCGGAATTTTATCATATTTTTTTTCAGCATCCGCGATACTTGTGGCGTATAATTTATCAAATTCTCGTGGATAAATTAAATAATATTTTCTATCGATTGGTTGGGAAAAATGTAAATAGCCGCAAGAATTACAAATGTGTCATGGTCTAATCTTCTTTCGCAAGCACATATTTCTCCCACAACCTGAACCGACAAGGATTCCAGTTGAAGTGCATTGATGTCATTTTTTGGGGTGACAACACGGGTTCCACAATTTACATTATGGTAGATTGAAACGCCAACTGCCCTTATATTTCGCCTTTTATATTTTACGACAATATCGAAATTTGGAATCTATACAATGTTGTCATTATCCATCCACATCTCCGAAAAAAACCAGAAAATTCGACGACGATGATATTTTGTCTACATAATTGAAGATCTTCTACATGAGCCCGTAAACTTTGGCATTTTAAGGTAAATAGTGACAATCCTTTCCTCGTATTTATGAAATCAAATATAACACACCACGGTCGCGCTATGAAAATAAATGAAAATGTGTAATAAAATATTATAATTTTCCCAAAGCTTTCTAACACGCAAGCGCGTGCTACCAGGTGTACAAACATACATGCGTAGAACGCTTATGACAGAATACAAAACGAAGAAAAACATAATAAAATAACAACAACAATTTTTTTTGTTCAATCGAGTATGAAAAAAATAAAAGAAAAACTGTCGCACCTTGAAACACTTTAGCAAACATATGAGTAAGTTGTACATCAGCTTTCCATTGAAACAAACGAATGCAAGAGACAGTTTTGTCAAACAAAACCTACACGCAGTAGTGTCCTCCGTCTACGAAGACAATTTATTTTTTAGTAGATTCATTGTCTTGGTAGAATTGGTAGAGTATTTTGAGACAAATAGTGGACAATGATAGAGTTTTTTGTTGTTTTTCGGTGCGAACTAGTCATTTTAAAGCTTTTCTGTTTAAATTGGGGTTTACCTATATTTTGGAAGTTAAAATTAAATGTTTACAAAACAAATAGGTACTTTTAAAATAGTTCAAGATATTTCAAATCAAATTCAAATTTGATATTCGTTTTATCTTCTGTGGTCCTATTCTGGCTTTCCCAGGGAATTGGGAAAATATTTTGCTGTAATTACAAATTTCAATAACTCTCAAATTTTTACTCCCGTTCCCAAATGTATATTCTGGTAGACTGGGAATAATCTTTTGGGGAATTTTTTTTTGTTTTGGTTATTATAAACTAAAACGCATGTTGCGACCTTATTACAAGTTTAATTTATTTTAAATATATAATTATTAGAAAAAATAATGTTTAAAAATTCGAGAAAATACGAATTACAATTCACTAAAAATATAATGGGGAAAAATTAACGTTAAAACTGCTATAAAATGGAATTATTTTTTCCCAATAAAAAAAATTCCCAAACGCCAGAATATACTTTGGGGAACAAAAAATTCCCAACTGCTAGAAATACGTCACTAATTCCCAATTCTCTATTCCCGGGGAAAACCAGAATAGGGCCACTGGTTTCATCATTAACACACTCTATAACGTCTCATATTAAATAGTTTTACCTGCCAAATAGTGCGAGTGAGTTTATTTGTTTAAATTTAATTTTAAATATTAAGTTTAAATATTTTTTGTTTAGTTGTATTCTCAATATAGTTGGTAATGCTTAACGGAAGGTTTCGCGCAGTAGTTGGTAATGCTTAACGGAAGCCTCACTTATTTCTCGGCAAATAGGGTACACTGGTAGCTCCCGTAACCTTAATAAAATGCGATACGATAAATTACATTTGCTGCGATTTATATAGTATCGAGACTACACAAGTGTCGATAATCCTTCGACATGCAATCCGAAAAATCGGTGATCTTCACAGATTAGTTCTGAATCTAGAGAAATCTCTATAGAAATTAATAATTTTCATTCTGGTTGAAACCGGTTGACATCCTACGAGATCAAATAAAATATTGGTATCTAATATACAGAGCTTGATCTACTAACATGACGCTGTACGACTTATGAAGCGAAATCCAGCATAGGTTTTCAAAGAAATTCCCCGTGCGTGACATGTAATGTGTCCGTGTATCATGAACATTTCCGAAACGAATATTTCAGTGCTAATTTTAACGTCAGATTTTTGTGCAAGGTATTTCGGATTGCTATGTAAATTTTTCGATAAATGAGTTTTTTGATTGATTTTAGTATTTTTGGTTGTACTTTGACACAAATCGAAGAAACATTCAAGACGCACGACGAGTTTTTGCACAGCCGATTATTTTGTATTGTTTATAAGGTAAAAATTGCTAACAGAAGCAATTAAATCGTCAATGGGCGCTTTCAGGCCAACCAACATTTGACAACATATGAGTAAAATAATAGCCAACGTTATGCAAAATTTTGAACTCTGTGAAATTTTCAAATCAAATTGGCGATGATTTCAATAATTACGATGCCAAGTGTTGGCGGACCCGTGCCTACAGTGTTTCTACATTGTTGACGCCTTTTTTCAATTGATTACATACATTGAATCTACTCGTGTAGATTATTAATAAACTACGTAGAGTAAACAATACGGCACACCATTGCCTACATATAATAGGATGATGCAACTGAGAAAAACATACGTTGTAGATAATTTAACATGCAGACTATTTTGTCATTATTATTTCCAGATACTCGACACTAAAGCAAGAAACTTTAATTTCTACACTTTCTTGTATATTTTCAACCTCACCCGTTGTAATCTATTAATAAATGCAAGTCGCTGAAGCGATCATAGGTACTTCGAGTTTAAATAAGAAACTGCTGACTGCCACGCACATTAAATTAACAACAAGAAGATAATAATTCTTATCGCCACAAAATAATAGGTGTCAGTTGACAAAAATAGACTTGGACACGCTATTGAAACAACCAGAAACGGTTGCAGAGATAACAAAACCATTCGTATTAATAATAAAAGATGAAGAGTGAATATGTTGTGGTCAACACCCGATTTTCTTCTACCACGAATGTATAAATAGATCTCCTATACACCACAATTATTTTCTAAAGTGCAAAATCAAACTTGGTTTAATTGGTAAAACTGTACCGTATATCTTTTCAACATCTCAGCGAAACTTGAAGAGCTCTCATGAAAGCTGCCGCTTCCGGTACACACATGTCCACCCAATTTTGCAAGGATATCGATTACGAATAGTTATTCCGCCTTTACTGTAGAGATGCCAAATTTTGGTAAAATAAATTTTTGTTTTATCGAAACGTGTCATTTCCGGTAAATTTTCCAAAAATGATCTGAACAAATTTGTTTACAACGAATTTAACAAGCATTTCGTTTTTAACCCATTTTTCGAAAATGCTATATACTTTTTAAAATATTTGTAAAAAACGGGAAAGCATAATTTATGGAAAAGATCAAGCAGAAATTTTGATCTCATTCAATAAATCCGTTTGAGCCATCGAAGGGCCGATTTGCTGAATGTGTTGTTAAACGTATAACCGACAATGTTTCAGCGAAAATTATCGGGCGTCATTATTTCCCTGAGACGATCCTCATTGGAGTTGTTTCAGTGTCATAATTCACTCATTGTCTCGTGTTTCGCTAGCTGGTAATCTAATGACTTAACTAACCTACATCATAGCAAAACAGCATCTTTTTAAAGGGCCCAAAATCTTAGTTTGGCCTTGCTCTTTTATTTCTCATATAGTGCAAACACTATTTATGAATGCATTAATAGACGTTGCAGCTGAGCTTGTCACGCTTGAATCGTCGAATTTATGCAAATAGTAGCATCAGAATATCAGCTTTTTGATTCGGTTTCACCTCCACCTTCTGAGGAGTTTATTAACCTTGTTTGTAGGAAAGACCTACTCTTAAACCTGACGTCAGTAAAAAACTAAACTTACTATAAGAGGTACTAGGTCTGCTGATTTCATTGGGCGAGATACATTCGTCTGTAGACATTAAATTGCTTAGATCGTCTTTGACGGACGCAATCGCATTAGAAATTCGAACAGTTTGGTGTTTTTAGTGTTTTGGTCTTAAAAACTTAATAAAACTCAAAAAATGAGATAACAGATCTAATTTTTAGGGTGATTGAGATCAAAAAAAATATACAAAAACCTAAAATCCTCCTTGAATGATAGATTTTAAAGTAAATATTTCTGGAATCACTAGACTAATAAAATCTCCAAGTCTCTCTTTAAAAATTATTCTTGCACATTTGATGTTCTGAAAATTTCTGATAGCATTCTCTTCCAATAACGAAATTATCAAACTGTACTACTTTGTGTTCACATTCCAGGTTGTGTTTTTATTAATCATTATTATTCCGAGCTATCTATAATTGTACTGTTAATTCGCTCGATTGAATCTTAGCCTATATATGTAGGTTTACCGCTCTTGTAATTTTTATTTCGCTTGGCTGTGACATTTAGTAATTGGTACTTCTGTGTCTTTCCAATGATTTGATTTGAAATAACCACAAGATGGTGGTTTTATAATTAAAAAAAATTGTATACATTTCAAACGGATTTCAAATTTAATTTTCCGATATTCAAAAACAATAGTGTGCAATGTTTGTTCGGCAATATGTACTTCAAATAAAAAAATATGTAGGAATACTTTCTGAAGTTTAATTCGACAACATTATTTTTATGTTGTCATTACACCCCTGATAATCAACCCTATTTAATTAGTACACACATCAATTACATTTTAATTAAATTATACTTGTCATATTAAAAATCTGTAAATTTACTGACGAAATCTACAATTTCCACTTGAAAAAATTTTACATCTGGAAAAAATCATATAAATAGGATTGAGAAAGGCAAAAATCTGCAGAAGCTTTTTCTCGAGATAAATATTTTTATCTACTCATCAGTTTCAAAAATTAATTTTAAATGAAACTTATCTCATTTAAAAATCAACAAATTTATTTCAATAGATGTGTAAGACAAACAGCAAGCTTATCGCAAAATACACTGAAAATATGAACTCATCTCAGATCTAACAAGGATGGATCAAATGCGGGTGGGCATATGATGTTTAAATACGATTTAAAAAGACAATAAATACAAATTTTTTTGGAGGTTTATCACATTTATTTGTTTGCTGTAAATTGTTTGTCAACTGATATCTAACAATAAATTATTTTCAAAGTATCAAAAATATTTTATTAATAGACGAGATAAATTCGATTTATGTAAATGATTTACCCATCAACAAAAAATGTTAATCTTCACAGCATGAACGTTTTTTTATTGATTCAAATAAAAGACTAAAAATATACATATTTATGTCTTATTTATTAGGTGTGCAAGTAGAAATTCTACTTTTTTGGTCAAATTCAACTTTATTGAAATTAATTATTGAACTATTCGCAATTATTATCTATGGTCCTTTGCCATCATTGATCAGGTAGATGATGAATGCCTTCGCGATATAAACTTGGTGGTTTCGAAACAAAATAGTCATCGAGCCATTTTTGCACATTTTCACTTTTGTGAACCGCTGGTTTTTCAAATATGATGACATCGATCTGAGTAATTGGCAATCAGAGAGACCTAATTCTTGAGAACACGCCGCAAGCTGTCTAACTTCCAAGCTTAAGGAGAATATGAGTTCCTTGGTTGATTTTCCGCCTTCCTTGACCCGTAAACGGTCTTTTTTAAGCTTAAATGTTCGATTAAGTTTTGTAACAGAAAAATGATCTAAGCTTGGGTTGATATATTCGATATCGACATGAATTAATTAATTAATTCTAGTAAAAACTAATAAATAATTACTTGCACTGGAATTGGAACCAGTGTGAACGAGATGAAAAGTTTGTAAGAATAAGAACATCAGTGAATTGCCATATAATTCACTAGAGATAACAATAAAAATCATGAGGGATGTGCTCCTTCAAACAGAAAGCTTTATCTGAAGGGTAAGAGGGAAAAATATCACAACTACAGCGCCATTGTACGATGATAAATTTTAATTAGAAATAGCACTGGTCAAATAAATATCAAACGAAGCCAATCATACAACGTCGGTCTAAAAAAATATGTAAACGGGGTAAGAAATCCTATCCTCCCTCAGAAATAGTCGAAAGACAGTAAATTGCAGTCCGTTGCTGGAATTAAGGACCAACAACAGAGTCGTTACTGTTACACATTGAAGCACCGAGCCAAATTTTGTTTGATGATTACCTACCATTACAGATGTTTGCAACCATCAAACAAAATTTTCGCGAAGTCTCTCGAGGGTTTTCCGAGAAACTTCTTAAATGATAACATCTTAAAACCCCATCATAGGTGCAATAGTAAAGCTTCCCACAGTCAGTGTAAACCCAAAATTTCTAGGATGCTAATCAGAAATGGTTCCGATGTTAAGGGAGTAGAGCGCTCCATACTTAAAAATTATCAGGAGCATGTCGTTTGCCGATAAGATATGACCCGCCAAAATATCCAAGAAACACGAAGACTAACTTCAAAGAAACATAGCTTTTCTAAGAAATCGACATGTTAAGTAAGGTTAATAAGATATACAAATACAAAACCTCCCCAATTCCAAATAAGATAGGTTGTTTAATCTGTAACGGGGGCGTCGAGAGGTGAAGATTGAAATTCTGTAACGATTTTCGCTGAATATCTTCTGCAGAAACGAATTTATATCCAGAGATTTAATCACGAACTTTTTATCTACTTACCGGCGGCAGCAATATTTGACGCGGTCACCTTTATTCGGGAATAAAGACGATCACTCGCCTATATTCGTATAGATTGTAGCATCATTTTTGCAAATCTCATTATCAAAAATTATCGTTGCAATATTGTTAACACATTGTTTTTGTTCTAAAAAACCGGCGACTCGTTTATGCGTCATAATATTAATAGCATCACAAACCTTACAAAACACATAAACAAACCATTTATTCTACCATTAAGCTTCAATTAGCCCATTTCGTGTAAATTTATCATCTGATTTGTGGCCACTCCAGGTTAGGATAGCAGCTCGGTCGTGAACGTATTAAACAACATTAAAATAAATAACACAGACTGCAACCATCATAAATATCATAGGGCTACAGGTGCTCCATCTTGCCCTGTCAGTATCTTGCCCAGTCAAACACGATAAACCTTATATAAAAAATAATAGTTTCTTAACTCATTAGTAAAAGGCCACCTCTCCGGCAGCATAATTCAGGAGGCCAACGTGATGATTAACAGGCGCCTAAGTAACATTTTCACCAAAATAGAAAGATTTAATTTTAGAAAAATAGATATTAATTAATTTTGAAATTTACGAATTTAAAAATTTAGAAATTTAGGAGTTTAGATACATATTAAGAAATTTAGAAATTTTGAAATATAGAAATTTAGAAATTTAAAATTAAGAAATTTGAAAATTAGAAAAATTTAAAATTTTGAAATTTTGAAGTTTTGCAATAAGAATAGATAAGAATAAATTAAGAAATTTAGAAATCTAGAAATTTATAAATTAAGAAATTTAGAAATTTAGAAATTTAGAAATTTAGAAATTTAGAAATTTAGAAATTTAGAAATTTAGAAATTTAGAAATTTAGAAATTTAGAAATTTAGAAATTTAGAAATTTAGAAATTTAGAAATTTAGAAATTTAGAAATTTAGAAATTTAGAAATTTAGAAATTTAGAAATTTAGAAATTTAGAAATTTAGAAATTTAGAAATTTAGAAATTTAGAAATTTAGAAATTTAGAAATTTAGAAATTTAGAAATTTAGAAATTTAGAAATTTAGAAATTTAGAAATTTAGAAATTTAGAAATTTAGAAATTTAGAAATTTAGAAATTTAGAAATTTAGAAATTTAGAAATTTAGAAATTTAGAAATTTAGAAATTTAGAAATTTAGAAATTTAGAAATTTAGAAATTTAGAAATTTAGAAATTTAGAAATTTAGAAATTTAGAAATTTAGAAATTTAGAAATTTAGAAATTTAGAAATTTAGAAATTTAGAAATTTAGAAATTTAGAAATTTAGAAATTTAGAAATTTAGAAATTTAGAAATTTAGAAATTTAGAAATTTAGAAATTTAGAAATTTAGAAATTTAGAAATTTAGAAATTTAGAAATTTAGAAATTTAGAAATTTAGAAATTTAGAAATTTAGAAATTTAGAAATTTAGAAATTTAGAAATTTAGAAATTTAGAAATTTAGAAATTTAGAAATTTAGAAATTTAGAAATTTAGAAATTTAGAAATTTAGAAATTTAGAAATTTAGAAATTTAGAAATTTAGAAATTTAGAAATTTAGAAATTTAGAAATTTAGAAATTTAGAAATTTAGAAATTTAGAAATTTAGAAATTTAGAAATTTAGAAATTTAGAAATTTAGAAATTTAGAAATTTAGAAATTTAGAAATTTAGAAATTTAGAAATTTAGAAATTTAGAAATTTAGAAATTTAGAAATTTAGAAATTTAGAAATTTAGAAATTTAGAAATTTAGAAATTTAGAAATTTAGAAATTTAGAAATTTAGAAATTTAGAAATTTAGAAATTTAGAAATTTAGAAATTTAGAAATTTAGAAATTTAGAAATTTAGAAATTTAGAAATTTAGAAATTTAGAAATTTAGAAATTTAGAAATTTAGAAATTTAGAAATTTAGAAATTTAGAAATTTAGAAATTTAGAAATTTAGAAATTTAGAAATTTAGAAATTTAGAAATTTAGAAATTTAGAAATTTAGAAATTTAGAAATTTAGAAATTTAGAAATTTAGAAATTTAGAAATTTAGAAATTTAGAAATTTAGAAATTTAGAAATTTAGAAATTTAGAAATTTAGAAATTTAGAAATTTAGAAATTTAGAAATTTAGAAATTTAGAAATTTAGAAATTTAGAAATTTAGAAATTTAGAAATTTAGAAATTTAGAAATTTAGAAATTTAGAAATTTAGAAATTTAGAAATTTAGAAATTTAGAAATTTAGAAATTTAGAAATTTAGAAATTTAGAAATTTAGAAATTTAGAAATTTAGAAATTTAGAAATTTAGAAATTTAGAAATTTAGAAATTTAGAAATTTAGAAATTTAGAAATTTAGAAATTTAGAAATTTAGAAATTTAGAAATTTAGAAATTTAGAAATTTAGAAATTTAGAAATTTAGAAATTTAGAAATTTAGAAATTTAGAAATTTAGAAATTTAGAAATTTAGAAATTTAGAAATTTAGAAGTTTGGAAATTTAGAAATTTAGAAATTTAGAAATTTAGAAATTAAGAAATTTAGTAATTTAGAAATTTAGAAATTTACAAATTTACAAATTTACAAATTTACAAATTTACAAATTTACAAATTTACAAATTTACAAATTTACAAATTTACAAATTTACAAATTTACAAATTTACAAATTTACAAATTTACAAATTTAGAAATTTAGAAATTTAGAAATTTAGAAATTTAGAAATTTAGAAATTTAGAAATTTAGAAATTTAGAAATTTAGAAATTTAGAAATTTAGAAATTTAGAAATTAAGAAATTAGAAATTTAGAAATTTAGAAATTTAGAAACTTAGAAATTTAGAAATATAGAAATTTAGAAATTTTAAAATTAAGAAATTTAGAAATTAAAAAATTTAGAAATTTTGAAATTGTATGTAAAATAGATTTCTGGATTTGAGTATTAGTTTTAGAGACTGCCAGCAGCCATAGAACATATCTTTTTATATCCACATATCCTGTTAGTTCTGAGAAGTAGAGTATTTTTTATTCCTCGTGTTTTTTTTATTTTCCATTTTTAAATTATCAACACAGTAACGTATTTTTAATTGAAAAAATTCGCGTTCCCAATTGCCTTACCACTTTTTATTTTTTTATCAATTTTTGCAGTAAAATTTAATATTATTTTATAAATTTTTTTGTTATGACTTAATTGTAATCATATTTTGGGAAAATTACGAACAAAAGCCAAACAACCAATTATATATTTTAATAATTTTTGTCTACTGCACGGCATCGCAAATTTTTGTTTACGTT
This sequence comes from Nephrotoma flavescens, assembly GCA_932526605.1. Taxonomy (NCBI): domain Eukaryota; kingdom Metazoa; phylum Arthropoda; class Insecta; order Diptera; family Tipulidae; genus Nephrotoma; species Nephrotoma flavescens. Next base: position 64,380,754 of record OW052222.1, on the reverse strand, counting down.
TATAACTGTTATTTATTTATTTAATTTAAAACTGAAAATTATCAAACAGTTATTTTATTTTTTTTTTGCACTTTACGAATAAATTATTTAATTTAAAGAATTTTATTTAAATACAAAATGAATTATGGATTCTGTGAAGATGTTTCTTGTTTATTTTGATAATTAAACTTTCTTCGTATTTTCAAAATGTAAATGAGTCATCTACCAAAATATAAAGACAATTTTTAACATGTTTTAATGAGATTTGTTAGTTATTAGAAAAGTATGTATATAAAATTGAAAAAGTAAAATAAATTATTGTCGATAACCTTAGCTGACATGCTATCAGAACTAACAACGGCTGCTGGTCACTAGTTAGGATTAATCGACTAGTCTTTTTGGCGTGTGACCTAAATAGGACATTAGGTTACTTATGTTAAATAAACGATTAGAATATAAATCTCATATATTTTCCAACCGCAATTCTGGAATAAAAACAACTATTTATCTTCCACATTCCACCAAACATAACAGTAAAATAAAATGCGACAATATTAAATTAACTACACACATTCCAACAAAAAGCCCGACAAAAATAAATAAAATTAAAAATTGTACAATAATTTTTTACAACCGAGGAGGAGTTCTATTTTACTATGGGACATGTTAAACAATACATACCAACAATAAACTATCAAAATAGTTTATGTATCGATTATGTAACATTAAATTACATTGAGTATATCACACAAACAGCAATGAGCCAGGCCTTAACACAAATTTAGAGAGAAAAAATAACAATTTCATGCTATTTAATGCCTTTATATTTTATGGACACCAATTTATGTCCCAACTTTAGCATAATTTTTTTTTTTTGTTTGGTTTGCTGCTCGTTTTATATAAACATAATATAGTTTCGAAATGACAACAATAAGTAATAAACTATCATACTCGTATAGTATACAAAATAGTTCAGTGCGTCATGAGTTTACAATGTTATATGTAGCACTTCTACTATATGCAATAAAAACCATTACAACAATAAAATGGATGTGGTATGCAGTTAATAAAAATAATAAACTAAATTGCAAAGCACTCTAAATTAATCTAATTGTTTTAATTAAAGCACGAAATACAATGAAGTACACAAAACAATAGAAAATTTTAACTTTTAATTGGCCCAAAACAAAAGCATTCAAATTAACCAAATAATAGGAAAACGCTCAATTACAAACAACACAAAATTGAAAAAAATAATTAAACAAAGCCGGACAATAATAAAAGAAAAGTGGAAAAAAGGAAATTATGAATGCAAAAGAAACTTTTCTTATTTTTTTATGCATAAACTCAACATTAATAAGACAGACTAAAATAAATTTTAATTTATTGTATTTATTACCCTGTGATGAATTTGTATAACCGCGTGTAACCGTAATGTCAATTGAACCGTTTTTATTCAAAGTTTAGCTTAAGTCATTAATAAGCATATATTTTTAGATAAATTGCGGCAGTTCAATCTATGAGAACAGTTGCAAGAAAATTTCTGAATTGATGACCAAAACCTACAATTATTAATTTAAAGGACAAATGAACCGTTTCGCAATTAAAATTTTGTTTTCCTAAACGTTTGAATTTCAAGTCATCAATAACTGAATATTTCTAGGTAGATATTGGCCAGTCTGACCTAACGCCAAATTATGAATTATAGATCAATTGAAATGTTTTTTGTTCACAATTTTGATTTCCTCAACTTCTAAGGCTTACAAGCCTTCAATAGGCGTATATTTTTAGATATATATTGATCCGTTTAATCTAGTCGTTCGTTGTAGTCTAAATATCTCTACGTATCTCTAAATTGGTATGTATTCTGCAGTCAAAGGTTGGTTGGATCAGTTAGAATCAGCTTTCACTTAAAAAGTTTTCACAAGTAAAATTAACGCCTGTTTAAGTACGATGGATGTTTCATCGCAATTAAGCAACGAGGGACTGTATCCGACAGCAGCTTCACTGAAAATGGATAATAATAGATTTTCGGTCACAGAAATACACCTATTTATCTACTCTCGCATGTGCAGAATACCAGCTGCATTCCTCAAGCACCATGTCAGATAATACATTGATGTGGAAGATCGGTTGACGCTGAGATGTGCAATCCACCACTGAGATACAGTTGCATTCATTAACATCACCCAGGGGCATAAGGAAAGAGAGGATGGGTTGTATTTTCCGAAGACTAAAAATAACATAAACGGCCGCAAAAATTCAAAAAATTGTAATAAAAATCCCTAGTATGGATTCAATAGGAACATAAATATTATAAAAATAACCGTCCGTATTGGTTACCTGTGAGAGTTTTTGAGACATTGGTCAGAAACCAAAGAGAACTTCTTTCAATCTAAAGAAGTTAGTTTACTTACAGAACGAGCAGTCTTTAAAAATTACAAATGTAAGAATATCTTTGCAAACCTTAATTTCAAAATATGCCATTGCATGTTTTTGACCATAGTAACTGCAGTTATCGAAACTTCATAAAAATTTTCTTTCGATTATTAAAAAGCTGCTGGTAACACAATTCACCCTCCTATTCGTGCTCTAATTAACACCTTAAAGAGTTCATATTATTTATAGGCTGACTAGTTTTCATGATGATTAATATTGAATCACGTATTTATAACTGGCTTAAGTAAAAATTAAAAAATTAGAAATTTAAATCTTAAGCCTAGTACTCAGTTTGATTTCATGTGAAACCTTCCTACGATTTTACTAAAGTGAAAAAATGAAAAAGTTCACATCTGTTTTCGTTTTGTAGTACTCAGATCACCCGCGAAAAAGCCAAGTGTGCTCAATACATCAAAGATGGAGCGCATAAACTCTCCAAATTATTTTCATGTGACTTTTATTTGTGTTTGGCAATAATCCAATTTTTTAAGTACATTTAAATGTTAAATTTTTGATAAAATCAATTTAAATAAATTTATTCACGTAAAATGAACAAATTGATCTATGTATTTACGATATACGTTAAAAATAATAATTCTCCAAATAAAATTTCATTTCTATTTCACCCGAAAATAAATAGATCTTTGGAGACCGCGTTAAAATTTCATTTCACTTTGAAATGAGTACTAATCTTTAAGGTTAGTATGCAGCTGACGTGAAATGGAATTTTCGCTGGTCTCCAAAATTAAGCAGATAGATAGGATTAGTTTGTAGAATTTCGTAAAAATTTAATACACAGCTCCATTCAATTACACAACATTCATAAAATTTCCCCCCCGTAATATTTTGGCCATAATTTGAAACTAAATTATTTGGTCGCAAAAAATCAAAATCTTGTTTGCAAATTCTAAACCAATTCTATAACTTCAAATTCTCTTCTAAATAGCAATACAGCGGAGTTCAACACACCTCTCCAACATAGTCAAATGCAAGAATTGAGTTCAAAATGAATCTTAAAATCCATCTTAATCATGCTGACTGCTCAGATAGCAGAACTTCATCTACATTTATGTTTCAATCCAAAATAAATCCTAGCAGCTAAATTTCATAATGTTTGAAAATAAAATGGCGCAGTTAAGACCAGCATAAACAGATCCTACAATTTTCTTCAAAGCTTACTTTCGAATGAAATTTCATCATATAGTTCATTTAGAAACGAAGGAGGTAAATAGAAAACCGTAAAATTTCGACTGTTTGCCAATTTAATGTAAACTTTTCAGATATTGTACCGCTGGAATATTTTTTGTTTTATGGAAAATAACAGCAGAAACTCTCTTCTGTTATGCTCACACTTGTCGAAGTAGCGTCATTTCTTATTTTCTGGTGAAATGTTCATTGAAACACATAACGGGTTCAACTAATTTGTCTAAAGTTGCGCGATTAGGTGATCACTCTATAGAATGTATTGCTGACAACGATTATTTTCTTCTACCCATTTCTTGCCTAAATCTTACTAAAATTTGAATTAGGAAATCTTGACAGGTCGGCTAGACTGTTACCACACCAAGTAGGGATAAACCATTTTATCCCTTTTATGTCGGTTAAGCGAGGCCATCAAAAACCACTCTTTATTTCGTAGTCTAGACGCTTTCGTTTAGTGGATATTTTCGTTACTAAACCATGGCTGTTGTTCGATTTCCGAAAATTTCTCAAGCTTTCAGCCGTGTATCCTGGCTTTATCTACTTAAGACTGACTCGTGAAGCAAGGAATGTTGCTTTCTATTAGACAATCGATATCATGATATTGATAATCAAAGACTCTATGATTATTACTGAAACTGGTTAAACAACGATATATTGATTTCATAAATGTTTCTCTCTGTTCGACATTCATATTCTTGAACTTTTCACACTGATGTAATAAGTGTTCACCCTTTTCTGAAATGTGTGCATAAGTGCTCAAGATTCACGACGCATTTAATCGTCAATAAATAAATGAATGGACTGAAATCTTTGAAATATTGAAATTTTTTCGACGGGGTCAACGATTACAATTCCAAATAATTTCTTTTTGATGTGTAGGAATTGTAGATTACAGTAGCCGTTTCTCGGAACCATGTGACTGCGACGTGTTCAAAATGATTATATTCAATGATGATTGTGGCGGAGTGAACCGGGTAGATGGTGAGGTTAAGCTTTCTGACATTTGCAATAAAATTTGGAATTACTGACCGATTTACTTTGACGTAAATTATGTCTACATGTGCCTTGCCAAGGTTCAACGTAGGGCCGGTCATTAATCTGGGGCACGCTTGTTGCAAATTAGTTCTGTTTCTTCCTGGGACGTTTGCCAGTTCAATGGTAAATCATTTTTCAGGTCCATGCCATGGACAACCCGCCTAGGATTCCAAACGCTGAGTACCGAAAACTGTAACATCGCTACTTGCCAACTCGAACGGCTTAGTAACTTTGTTTATTCGGCCGGTCCATGTATTTTATTAACAGTTTCTTAAATGTATGAAACAATTTCTAAATCTTATGAAAAACGAAAAAATTATTCAACAATTCCTTTATGTAAACAGCGGATACTGAGCTTGATTCACAAAGCGCTCGATAGTAATAAAATATGGGTGTAAAAGAAGTATGCACGACTTTTGTTAAAAAAAATACTTAATTTTACTTGCTAACATGCTGGCAAATTGTTTCTTTCTTTGCTGATCGGTCAAGAACGGGTATACGATATTAATACTCCTATTCTCTTAGTAGTGTCACTTGTCACTTCTTCCGATAATCAAATTTTGATATTCCCTTACTCGATTGGAGTAACACCTGTTATTTGAAGTGACAAACATCATATTCTATTAGTCATTTGACAAGTTGTTCGTCACTTGAAACGTCGCTTTCCGTAACCCAAAATTTTTAAGTATATATATATATATATATATATATATATATATATATATATATATATATATATATATATATATATATATACAATACATATATATATATATATATATATATATATATATATATATATATATATATATATATATATATATATATATATATATATATATATATATATATATATATATATATATATAAGTAGTATATTTAATTATTTGCAATAATATTTTATTTGTAAATATGTACATACATTTCAGTGTTGTTTCAGTGTTCAGCGAAAGGATCACATGTTTACACGTGTTTAACATTTGGAAGTTCCAATTCTTTGGATTTTAACACGCTTTGGGATGATTTCGCGAAGATATTAAATAGCTTGGGCCAAGACAAGGTAGTGGATGGAAAAAGGTACGTAATAAATATTTATTATATTTTTCATAAACAATATTATCAAATTAATTTGTACACATAAAAATATTTCAGGTGTGGAACGATTTTAAAAATAAAATTAAAAAAAGTTAGCTCACAATAAAAAAAGAAATATCGGCCACTGGCGGCGGGGCAAAGAACTTGTACCTGTTTTCGTCTCTGGATGAGCAAATCAAATTCGTTAAGGAGTGTGCCAGATATTCTAGAAAAATATTTTAAATAAAAGAGCAAAAAGTTTAAATGTGTAAAGAAATCCAACTCGAAAAGAGAAAAAACCGCCAACAAAATATGCAATATAAAATTAGAATATAAAGTCCTAGAGTCCTAGAATATAAAGAGAAAAAGTTGACACTACAAGAGAATCGGGCTGCCAATTTTTAACGCAAGTATCGAACAAAAATTATGTAAATATGTATGTAATATTACATTGAAATTTTGAATTACCGCGATTCTGTGAAGAAAAAATCTGAATTAAATTATTTTATATTATATTTTTCATTTTGTTGTAAAATTAATAAAATTGAATGGATTAAAAAGTTTATTTATTTAACAAATCGAGCTCATTATTACTTCTCTTACTCGTTGCCCTTCATCCATACCTACATAACTTCTTCAGTAGATTCAATGAGTTCTCCGTCATTCTCTGTATTTCTCTCTTCAATTTCAAACTCCATACTGTGAGAAAAACATAAATTATGCAGTGCTCAGCAAATGTTAATAATTTTGGATGTTTTCTGCAGCGAATAATGCAATTGCTTTGCCCCAAGTAAACAACATCAGTGATTTTTAAGAACACCAATGGTTCGCTCAATAATACTTCTGGCTTTGGAATGTTTAGTATTAGATCACAGTGAGGTTATCAAGACGATGGAAGTTTGGTTTCGAACTAATGAAAACATTGAATTTTTTTGTATTAAAAAATTCGATCGTCTCATCAGACCTGCAGTGACCAAACTACAAAAATATCGAAAATACTTTGAACTAATCAAAGTATAATCACAATGCCTTAGCGAATTTTAATGATACGCTACGCAATTGCCAACCCCTTGGTAAAACCTCAACCAGTCAAACTTAAGAGCTTAAGTTGTGCGCCGTTTTTTACCACTTAGGAGAGCGGTACGACCACCAAAATTTTAGAGGTCAGTTGTTTATTTGTGACGAGAAGCCTATAAAATTTTGGTGATTGTAGCACTAACCGAAGTGGTGCAATCGGCGTGTAGCTTAAGCTCTTAAGTCTGACTGGTTGAGGCTTAACCTCGAATTTTATTGTATTTAACGCATACATGCGATTTCTATATGAAATTTTGGCCTCGATGTAAAAATACTATCTGGCTATCAATCCAGAATAACCCAAAATTTCATATAGAAATCGCATGTATGCATTAAATACAATAAAATTCGACGTTACCAAGGGGTTGGCAATTGCGTAGCGAATCATTAAAATTCGCTAAGGCATTGTGATTATACTTTGATTAGTTCAAAGTATTTTCAATTTTTTTGTAGTTTGGTCACTGCAGTCTGATGAGACAACCGAATTTTTTAATACAAAAAAATTCAATGTTTTCATTAGCTCGAAACCAAACTTCCATCGTCTTGGTCCTGAATAACCCAAAATTTCATATAAAAATCGCATGTATGCGTTATGCTGAGAACATACGTGCATTATTTAAGTATGCAGCGATGCATGCAGATTTGCACGTAATGCTGGAAACACATGTGCAGAATTCCGCATTCATCAAAATTAAAATACACTAATGTATATGGGTTATAATACATAGAAATAGCTATGTTCCAATGGAAACAATTTGCTACTCACAATTACTTGTGAGTAGAAAACCAAAGGAATGGGCAAAATTATGACAGCAACATATTTTGTTATACAAAATTAAATTTGTTTGAATATTTGCATACAATTTGGTGTCAAAAATTGGACAAACCATGAAGGCGAAGCCTTAATCTGTGCATACGCTGGCAGGAAAGAGGTTTCAATTGAAGTTTTAATAGTGGCAATGTTAATAAAATTAATTTACGTTTATTTATACAAATTTTATTGTAATTTGGTAATCAATTTTCCACAAAAATCCCTTATTGTCAATCAATCGAATATAAACAAACAAAAAATTGTAACAAATTTAACATTTCAACATAACCTAACCATCACAAAGCCATCTCTTAGATTTTTTGAAACTAATATACCTACCCGCTACCGTCAAATTTATGCGTAACAGCTTTCAATATCTACACCATTGTTTGAGTATGAGTAGCTGCGAGTAGATACAAGTACTTGTGAGTAGTTTGCTTTCTCTATTGGAACACAGCTAATATATTTCTATTTCTAATTTGACTGCGCATCCGTCGGTGTTGACAACATGAAGAAAAAATAAAACTAAAAATCGTCGGCAACTTCATGCGACATTGTTTGATATTTCTACACTAAATTTTGTCAAGATGGAGGAGAAAATTACAGAATTTATAAAAAAAAACAATTTTTATACGATACAAGACATTTCAATTGCAGAAATATTTATCTGTGTGACAAAAAGTCGATAGCTTGCTTTAATGCTAAGTAAAAAATGTCGCACACAAGTGTCAAAAAAATTATACTGTTAAAGTTAGCCGAAAGATAATGCAGATAGTGTCTTAATCTTAAATACAGCAAAAATCAGTCATGAACTCGCATTTAGGAGAATTTAGGATCGAATTATATCATTCTGGTGAAGGAGAAATTATTTCAGTTTATAGGAATTTAAAAATCGATAAGGGCGAGACAATAAAAAGAGTTTCAAAATAGTCAAGACACTATCTGCATTATCTTTCGGCTGGAATCTTTCGGCTAACTTTAACAAGGTCAAAAAATTATGCTCATGTGTTTTACGTGCAGATCTGCATGCGGTGCTGCATGCAGAAAATATGCACATCTGTTTTCAGCATAAAATATGCGTTAAAATTTTTGACATTTTCTGCACAATTTTCTGATATTTTCTGCACTTGGAATTTTTAATTAGTGTGATAATTCATTGAATTTTTTATCTCTCATGTATTTTATAATTATGATGTTTTTATTGTATAACTATACTTATCAAACCTAAATACGCTTTTAATTTAGAAAAAATACATTTATTATCCATTTATTTAAAAAAATATAAAAAAAAAAACGAAATCACATGTTTGGTGGATACAAGTGACGTCACATTAGCATGCGCAATATTCCATATTGTTCTCTTTTCATGATGACTGCAGTCTGATGAGACGATCGAATTTTTTAATACAAAAAAATTCCATGTTTTCATTAGTTGGAAATCAAACTTCCGTCGTCTTGATATAAAAATACTATCTGGCTATCAAGCCAGAATAACGCAAAATTTCATTTTAGAATTAAATCGCTTTTTTTGTGATCCTGCTTCAGCTGACCGAAACGGTGTTATTACATATGGCTTAAGAGGATACCCGGCATCACCTAGAATTAAACTAAATAATAACCACTTACAAAACACTTCATAATTTGCTAAAAATTACCTAATAACCACGTATTAGTTTGACCGTTATCATGATCTCTGACAAATTTGTTCTTCAAGTACATCACATACTTCATTTAGAATTTTGTAGAAGGTTGATTGAGCTAACCCAGCTATAAATTCGATGCCAGTCCCCGTCTGGTAGCTTCTTTCTGCGAAAAATCGCAATGCGGCCGCTACCTTGTTCAAAGCTATAATTTTTCTTCAACTTTTGTAAGTAAGAAATGAAATCCTTATTTATTCAATCGGAAATACTTATGAAATCTGAAAGACACAAATTAAAAAAAAAATTTGTGAAATATTTTTAGCTGAAACAACTTACAAGGAATCAGGTAATTCCAATGGATTGGTTGAATCCCTTAGTTACCTGCGCTTAATAGTGATACCGATCACATTATCCTCCTCGTCACTATCAGTTTATTTATTTTTTGAAAATTTTATTTATTTTTTTATTGAATTTTTTTTGTTGTATTTTCGGATGAAATGTTTAGACATTACTACAAAACATAAATCTCAAATATCAATTTTCCGTCAAATAATAGGAAATTATTGGAATTGCCAGATAAATATAAATGATGACGTTTGTCGCGTCATACGTCGATCGACTAAGAGAATACCAATTAACGCAAGAAGTGACGAGACAATCGTCTTGTTGAATGAAGTGACACGACTAAAAGAATTGGGGTATAAATATGAAAGGAACAAAGTATTACGTTTGCCAGTTTAAATCAAACCATCATTATTGGCTGTTGTCGATTTTTAATCGAGATGACGTAATATGTTCGTAACCAGCAAATCATTTTAATGTCCCTTTGTTTGTCACACTCATTTTGAGAAGTGAGATTTTCGGTTTCGATTATTAAGATATTTACTATAGCCTAGATTGTTATCTCGAAAAAAATCGTAAATCGTGACATGAAACCTGCTGGTCGAAAAATTTATTATCACAGCAGATTGTTTTAAAAATTTCTCTAATTTTAAACTAAATATCATAATTAAGAAGTTTTAAAACTCGACCGTGATATTAATCATAAATTTTATTATACTTTTTCGGCTTTTCGGACAAAATATTATTTAAATGGCATCTTACAAAAGGCGTAAGGAATTTCTCATTTTTGTAATGTTTAGTGCATTTTACACGTTGCCTTGGGGTTAAAAATGGGAGGAGTGCATTTTTCTACTTTTTGTGGTAGATTTATTGTGAGTAAATGGTCTCTTTGTTCTTTGACTATAATAGTCATAAAAATTGTAAGATGCCATTAAAAACAATATTTTGTCCGAAAAGCTGAAAAAATCTAATAAAAATTATAAATATCATAATATTCAAAATGAATTTTCAAATGGTTTTCCTCTTGTGAGCTAGCCTCCACCACCACCACCTTGTAAAGTTGGAAAAACTTATCAGTGCATAAACATTAGCTGTTACAAACTAAAATTTTTAAGCTTGTTCAGTTTGGCAGGACTTTAAAAAATTTACCGAGGATGGAAGAGCAGAGTCAACGTTTATGGACGTTATGGATAGAAATAGAGTATTTTAGGAAAAATTATAATTATAGAATTAGGAGCAATTTATGAGCTTTCAATTTAAGGTAAATTCGATGTTTGAGCACACCCATAAACCATAAATAAAGCATCATTGTTTGTATAAAACAATATCTTATGAAACAGCAAAAATTAAATAATATATTTCAATATCGCATATGGTGTACCAATTTATGAGCTCAATAGTTCGTGTAGTTTGATTCATGAGCGTATTCTTAGAACGGATAACATCCTAACTAACTTCAGTACAATTTAAATGACAGTTATGATATACGAATTTATGAGCACACTGCTACCCCTTTGCACGAATTTCACTCCAAATTTCTCAAAACGAGCAACAAATTATTTTAAATTTGCCAAAATTGAATATTTCATTGCCGGATATGGGAAACCGATTTATGAGCTCAAGGAATACGTGTAGTTTGATTTTTGAGTTCTTAGCAAAATCCCAAAACGGGTTTCCCAAGTGCAAATAGCACCCTCTGCACGAACACCTCCTAAAATCCTCAAGTACGAACGACTAAACAACAAATTCAATGTCGGAAATGATATTTCGAAGTGTGAGCGCGCATATACGAAATACGAATAGTTCGATTTTCGAGCTTTTATACCCCTTAGCACAAATACCAATTCCAATTTGTCAAATATTTACAGATGACGCAAAATGTTTCAAAATTGCAAAACTTAAATATTTCGATGTAAGAGACGATGTTCTGATTTATAAGTTTACAAAACATATGCTGTAAAACTTTTGAGCTGCTGTCTTTTCGCTCGAACACCACCCAATTTTCTCACGACAATTTACTATCTCAAAAATTAAATATTTCAAGGTAGTATATTTTGCTCAATATTTCTCAAGTGAATACAAACCACGTAATGTTTTAATACTGGAAAAATTTAATATTTCAATGCCAGATATTATTAACTTATGAGCACCAATTTTTTCAAGATATAGGGGGCTTAACCGAAGGAAGAAAATTTCACGACAATATTGTCAAAGTTTTATACAAACCCATGTCCAAACACATCCTGTACACTTGTAAAATATTTGAATATAAAGCCTCAAATTTAAGTCTGGATGATATCAAATATTCATCATCGTCATTCACGGTTCCTAAATTTTCAGACACAAAGCAGCACACAATAAACAATTAACCTTATTCAAGATATCATTTCAATTTGCAATCAATTCGTTTCATTCTGAAGTTAATACCTCTTAAATAACATACAGAGAAAAAAATAAACCATAGGTGGTATGTATGATGAGGAGGTGGGTAATAATTCACAATATACAAGGAACAAAGCAACAACAATTCGCAATGGAAAATTTGGAGATACAAATTTGAAACCATCCATATTTTAATTTTATTGCTTTATCCGTACCGCGCCAGCCTCGTCGGTGTTGAATTACCTGCACGTATAGAGGGTACACATTGTGTTGTTATTCCCGTAAAGTATCTGTATGGTTGTCGTATTATATTTGATATTTCATTCGCATTTATTTTGGCTGTACACATATAAGAGATTTATGTACGTACATACGTTTATGTGATATAAAACTGCAATCGATACGATTTGTGTAATTCGAGCATACCTATCTACATGCTTTATAATACGACATATATGTATATAGAGAGTTTAGTTGGGTATTTATGTATTTTATATTGTTTTAAAACACAATTTTTTTGTTCCATCAGTCAGCCGGCATATGCGATAGGAAAAACATCATCTTCAAACACCGCGTTAAATTGGATTAGAGAGTACAAAACTATTTAAAAAAAAAAATTTATAAAATTTACCGTGGTCATGTCGCGCGATTGTCGTGAGAAACAACATACATACTATTATTTTGTGTGTGTTTTATGCCGTCCGGTACAAAATCTTTATACACAGAGGGATTTAATTTAATAATCTTGTAACCATTGCGCACATTGACAACAACAATGCAACAACAACGAAACATTCAAACTATATACGACGACGAGAAAAGTCTTTGACATTTAAATTTTAAATCACTTTCAAGCTAAAAATACATTACAACAAATAATAATAATAATTCTACAAGATAAACGTAAAAAATCTTAAAGCATCGACAAGATTACATATTCATCGTTGGAATATAATGTACAAAAAAAAATACTTTGCATGATACGAATACATATTTTGTGTATCTGATAAATTTTTCGTATAATACACAAAAATCGTGTAATCTGACATATTATTTTTTATTAATATTATTATTATTATTATAACTCTTTTTATTATTAATAATAAAATAAAATTTAAATATTTGAATAACTTTATCATCTCCACATCATCATCATCGTCATGCCTTAAAAACACAAATAAAAAATCGTTTTGCATTAATGTCACGAAAAATATTTTAAAACTTCCAGTTTGTTACAGTTTTATTTTTAAATAGTGAGATTAATATCGCGCTTTAAAATTCCATCTTAATAATTTGGTCTTATCTGATATTCTGGGTCATTCGTGCGGGTTCATTGGATGTGCAGCTATGATTTAGAATTTTAATAAAAAAATTCTTTTCGTGTATTTTTTTTGCAGGAGGAAAATTTTAGAATTGAAAAATGAAACTTTTCGTACCATCAAAGCTTAATTTGTGGTAATTAGTGATCATGGGAATAAATTAGTGCTAGTCCAGGAACCGAGAACACAACTTATGAAATATTCATATTTCACCTTAAAAACGATAAAAAATGGAAGGGGGAATATGTTGTGGCTAAAGGGACTTTCTTTTTCCACGAATGTGAAATCGAATGCACCACACTAGATTTCTAAACCGAAAAATTATACTTACTCGACTTGTGGGAGTGTGGGTCACATCGCCGACAAAACCTCCATCAATCAGATTGCCGTCCAGCCACATCGCCGATACCTGCATCGCCAATAATCATATGGTTGACAACCACAAAGGCTACAGGAATTTTGGAGGAAAATTATAATTATAACACACCACCAGATCATTAACAAGCCACTATGCCGACACACCCATCTCGCTGACAAACGCACAACTGCCAAAATAAACATCGGCGAAAGCTATATCTGATATATAGCCTCAAACCACCAGATCGCCGGCAATGGTGTACTACGCAATCCCGGTTTTGTTTTCAAAATCCCTGTTTTAAAAATTCCGGTTTTCAAAATCCAGGTTTTCATACATTTTGGTGAAGCAAACCAGATTCATTAATATTTGATGAATAAATTACGAAATATTCCTTAAAACAAATTAAAAAAATTATATTAGCCATTTTCTAGAACTCTTTTACAAACTCATCTCTGAATTTTGTCAAAAAATTATTTAAGAGTCCAATTTCCCACATGTCATATTTTAAAAATTCAAACCGGGATTTGCGAGAAATCGGGATTTTTTTTATATACAAAACCGAGATTTTGAAAACCGAGATTTTGATAAACCGGGGTTTTGAAAACCGGGATTTCGTTACACACCCCGTCGGCAAGCCACATTGCATATACGCCGATATATGTCTGACACGCTCATCGTCAATACCCACATCGCCGACAACCACATAGCTCACATAAGACACCCACACCGCCAAATTAAACATCGCCAAAATCCAAATATGTTGCAGATATAGCACTTTGAGAATTAGCAAAGTGTAAGTTAGCTTTATGGTATTATGATTCTATTATGAAAAATCCAAATGAACTGAGAAAAATAAAGTCGAAGTTGATCGAGTGATTTTTTAAACATTTTGAACCAAATTTTTAAATAAAATATTCAAAAATATTTTTTTTTGCGCAATACAAAAACAAGTGTTAAGTGAAAAATGTTAATTAAGTACACATTTTAATGATAAGTGTAGTCTCAAAAAGTGTGGATACACAAATTATCAAAAAGTGTAGCTGCAAGAGAAAAAAAGTTTGGAATTTCAAATATATGGCTTAATTTAAATTGTTAATAATATACAAAAAGTATTGAGAATCTACACATTACGTGTATAACTGTATACGTATATATATACCTTCTTTATAAAAAAAAATAAGCCACTAGTACCGAGGGTGAGATTTAGTGTTCTAAACTTAGCTGGTATACGGAACAATCACAATAACACCATTAGAATCGAAAAACCAAATTAAAAAATTAGCATGGTGTCTGAAATTTCTACAAAAATTTCAAAACAATTTGCATGTAGTGATTGACGATACGGCTCTACTCGTGGAAACGTCTTTGGGGCCAAATTCACTTAATTCTTAATTAATTCAAAAAATCATCGGCACAATGAGTGCCGACTTGGAATTTAGTGTTCGCGACTTGGCATGATGTCTGAAATTTGTGTACAAATGGTCTACAAATTTTAGTTACCATACCACGTATACGTTGAGAACACTAAACTCCACACTCAGTACTCATTGTTTCGATGATTTTTTGATTTATTAAAGAATTAAGTGAATTTGGCCCCAAAGACACTTCCACGTGTAGCGCCATATCGTCAATCGCTACATGCAAATTGTTTTGGAATTTTTGTAGAAATTTCAGACACAAAGCCAATTTGAGATTAATTTTCAAACACTCATGATTCCGAAGATTTCCTAAATTAAAAAGTATACACTTTTAAAAAAATTGTATAGAGAATGTGTACATTAAAAAAAACTGGGTAATAGTAGCAAAAATCATGTTTAATATTAATATACATTTGGGTAAAGCGAACACATAGTTATAGTAAGGCTGTGTGCCAACTTAAGGTAAAAGTCAATTTTAAGTAAATTTTTCGGTAAATTTACGGGTAAATTTTCGGTAAATAAATTTTTTGATGACGTCATAAATAATAATAAAAAAATAGGTTTTGTTGTGGTAGCAAAATTTTGTTAAATATAAAAGAGATAGCTATTTATAAAATTTAAACAAATATTTTTTAAATTTATTAAAATATTTATTAATATAAAAAAGAATTTTGCTATTTTGTTGAATTTAAATTCATTTATTCTTTATTTTGTTTAAATAATAACATTTCTAATATAAATAAAATATTATAAAAAAAATCAATTTACTTTATAAAATAATTCAGTTTTAATTTATTAGAATATAAAAAAAAATATTCATTACTCTAAGTCTCTAATGATCTTATTAAAGCTGAACATCGCATTACAAAAAAAAAAAAAAATTGTATAAATTGACAAACTTTTTGGCACGCCCTCCGGGTACTTTAAACTGAATACAAACATGTTTTTAAAAACTATATCGATTGCACTTAATAAACACATTTTATTAAACACTTGTTTTTAGTTTCGCAAAAATTAGTATTCTGAATATTTTAATTAAAAATTTGTTCAAAAAGTTTAAAAAAT
The DNA here is from genome assembly GCA_932526605.1 of Nephrotoma flavescens. NCBI lineage: Eukaryota > Metazoa > Arthropoda > Insecta > Diptera > Tipulidae > Nephrotoma > Nephrotoma flavescens. Next base: position 64,364,615 of record OW052222.1, on the reverse strand, counting down.
CGCTCGATCGATTTCGACTTGCTAGGTCGTTATCGGGAGTATCTACTGATTTATAAAAGTAAAAATTCTTGTGTTATATAGTAGAAAAAGCAAAAAATAAATAAAAGGAGGGACAAAAAATAGACAATCAAAATTAATCTATTGATCGTCGTAAAAAAATGGGAGGAGGACAACAAAATTCACGGTATATTAAAGAACAAGAGAATAGAAAAGGGTGGTCTGTAATTGGTGAGAAACGGATTTCTTTCTGTTCGTTAATGATACTTTGGTTAAGAAATATTGATTTACGAATTTCGCAAAATTCTAAGGTATCTAAACGTCTGCCTTTGGGTTGTATATGCAATATGTCTAAATTGTTCAAACTAGCTGTATGATTTTCTAAAGTTAAATGGTTATGGAAAGTTGCTTGATAGCACTTACGTTGCAAGTCTTTTCACTTCTATTACAATTAATACTTTGTCCCAAATAGTTTGTAATTATACTTAGATAAAGATGTTGTAGATGAGAGCTTACATCCCTCCTTCTTTTATTTATTTTTTGCTTTTTTCTACTATATATAACAAAATGTTTACTTTTACAAATCAGTAGATACTCCTGATGATGACCTGACAAGTCGAAATCGATCGAGTAATTTTTTAAACATTTGGAACCAATTTATTAATTAAAATACTCAAAAATAATTTTTTTTGCGAAATGCAAAAACAAGTGTTAAGTGAAATGTGTTTATCAATTACACATTTTAATGATAAGTGTAATCTAAAAAAGTGTAGATACACAAATCATCAAAAAGTGTAGCTGCAAGAGAAAAAAAGTTTGAAATTTCAAATACGTGGCTTAATTTAAATTGTTAATAATACACAAAAAATATTGAGAATCACAGTACTACATATTACGTGTTAAACTGTATACGTATATACCTTCTTTATAACAAATAATTAAAGTAGCTATATTTAATTCAGAAAATCATCGGAACCACAAGTACCGAGGGTGAGATTTAGTGTTCTAAACTTAGCATGGTATACGGAACATCACAATAACACAAATTTGTTTAAAAAATGTCAAACTATTTGAATTTTTTGATTGGCGATATGGCCCTACATATGGAAGCGTCTTCGGGAAAATTTTACTTAGGTAATTCTTTAATAGTTCAAAAAATTATCGGAACAATGAGTGGCGACTTGGAATTTAGTGTTCGCAACTCGGTATGGTGTCTGCAATTTGTGTACAAATTTTAGTTATCATATCACGTTGAGGGCACTAAATTCCACACTCAGCACTCATGGTTCCGATGATTTTTTGATTTATTAAATAACTAAGTGAATTTGAACCCAAAGACACTTCCACGTACAGTGCCATATCGTCAATCACTACATGCAAATTGTTTTGAAATTTTTTGTAGAAATTTTAGACATCATGTCAAGTTGAGAGCACTAAATTTTACACTCGTCACTCAAGATTCCAAAGATTTTATGAATTAATAGAAAATTTACCGACCAAATGGCACAGTGGTTAAAGCTTTGGCATTTGGATCGGGAGGTACCGGGTTCGAATCCCGATAGGGGCAGGATGCAAAAGTGAAATTTCATAACCGATTACGATCGGGGATGAAATATAACACATCTACGACCCCCTGTCGAAGTGCAACACTCATGGGCCGACCCAACTTCCATGTCAGTATAGGCTGCCATGGAGCTTGCAATGTGCAGATGGTTTTAAAAAACGGCCCTATATCCGTACGTCTCCGATTTGGCAGGTGATGCATAAAGTAAGACGGAAAAAATAAACCGCGAAAGAGCAGGGAGTGCTTCGGCCCCAAAACAGATGGCATGGATAAAAAACAAAATAGAAAAATTAACCGAATTTGGCCGAAGACGCTTCCACTTGTAGAGCCAGATCACCAATCACAACAAGGATTTTGTTTTGTTTTTTTTTTGTACAAACTCCAGACAACAACACAAGTAGAGAACCCTAAATCCCACACTCGGTACTTGTGGTTCCAAAGATGTTGTGAATTAAAAATTCTTTAAAAAAAATATTTATAAAGAAGGTGTATAAACTGATTATTGTAGTAAGTACTGTAATTCTCAATATTTTTTGGTTATTTTTAATAATTTTAATTAAACCATGTATTTCGAATTTCAAACTTTTTTCTTTTGCAGCTACACTATTTGATAATTTTTGTATCTACACTTTTCGTTATAATGTGTAGCTACACTTTTTATTAACGTTAAGTACTTTACACCGGTAAACAGATGAGCAATTCTAGCAGAATAGAATTATGTTATGGTGCTTTTTGTTGGACACCTCCATCTCTTTATCAATTACAGGCAAAACGACAATTTTTAAGTGAATTCAACAAAAATATTTTATTGTAACTATTTGAAGTGGTTTGATAACAGTTTCAAATAATTTTTAAAATTTTTTTTGGTACACAAAGTGTTCGTGTAACTATAAAATGACATTTGAAAAATAGTGTTATATCTTTTTTTTTTTTTGATTACTTTTTTTATTGCACTATTTTCAAGCCAGTGTCATAGTACCATTAGCGTTGCTACTAATGTATATGTGAGCTTTATATTAGTTTCTCTTGCTAGAAGACCGTGTTTCTGAAGCCGCTGATTAAATAAACAAACTATCTATGATAAAAAAACGAATCATCATAAATCGAGACAGTTTTCGTAATTAACAATTTCGGGCAGCAATTGTAAAATTATCGATTCTGATGGAGATGGCGCCCAAACTTGCGAGACCTAAACAAAATTAATTTTACAACTATACGGAAGTTAGCGCAACGTCAATGTCCTTGTGACACGTATCGTTGTTAAATAGATCAAATAAACCTTGTTTTTTTAATAACCCTCTAATAGACGGATGTGAAGTTATCCCTGGATTCTATCCCCAAAATTAAAAAAAATAAAATCAGGTAACACCAACATAATTATATCCTTCTAACTCTTGTGTGAAGTTATCCCCGAATTTATTATTTGAAAAATTAATATGTTTTTTAAAATTATTTTAATTCGGAAAACACACAAAATAAATGTAATAATTTAATAAAATCAAGTAAAATAATTTTTAAATTGGCTCATAAATTTTCAGATTATGATAATAAGATGGAAGACACATATCTCACATTTTGGAAAACACGAAAAAATCGTACCGTTACAACCTAGCGAAATTAGGCTCCAGGCAAAATATTAACATGTAATTGAGCCTAATTTCGCGTAAACCCTAATTGCTCTGATCAAATTAGATTTATTTCCCCAACTAAAGTACTGAAGTAACTAAATAAAATATTTAGTTTAATTTAATTTTTTTATTTATCACGATTTGTTTTTTTTTTTTTGAAAAAATAAATATTGTAAATTTTAGTTAAATCGACTTTTAAACATCTAATTTGGATTTACCTTGTATTAATATTGACTATTTAGATATAGATCAAACTAAGATCGAATTGTAATTGTTGCCCAAATTGTACTCAACAGCTTCATCCGTCGTCCATAAAATAACCACGCACAGAAATTACAACCTCTAAATTGTTGCACATATTTTATAGACTATACAAAGAGTTTGATATTTATATGATTTTCCTAATAAACTACTATAGACGTGACAATAAAATTACTTGCAGTAGCTGCAAGATTACTGAAAAAAAGAACTGTCACTTGAACGGTGACTGTTCAAGTGACAGTTGTTTTTTCAATAATCTTGCAGCTACTGCAAGTAATTTTATTAACTAAGCCATAGTGATTGATCCGAGAGATATCCTTGATGTTAAGGGTGCCTTTTTAAGCAACACCAATCTCGATGTTGATTCCACTCACGCGACATCTACTCCAATGCAAAGCGTTGATAATATTCCAGTTGTTACGGACGGCTACGGCTGACTCGCAGAAATCACTAAACTCGCAGAGGCCTCACACGGTGTTTTTCCGACTAGATCTCAGGGAGAAATACTTTGGTCGTAAGATTTTGAGCCTTGCGATGCTCCTGGCCTACACCGTGAAATAACAGAAAATTTATACACGCAAATAACAAAAAGAAATTTAAATTAAATCGACCGCAATCCGTCGAACGAAATTTGAGGAACTTGGTAAACATTTAATTATAACCGGGTGTGTCCATCCGGTGGCGACCGGATCTCCCCGAGTAGCAAATACCCAGTCTGCTGAAGAGATCCCCCCCCGAATCACCCATTGACTCCAAAAGGCTGATGCCTAGACGAAACGAGGCAGCATTAGAGGTTAGGGACGTCTCCCCAACAGACAAACTTCTCTTCACCCGGAGAAACCTCCAACGAATTTCCCTCAATTCACACTTTCACAGCTTGAAACCGCCGAAGTGCCACAAGGAGGCCATCGAATTTTACGGTCGCCCCCAAATGCACGACACATTCACTAGACTCACCCTCACCTCAAGGGGAGTGGCAAGCCCAGCTTGTACATATGGATCCAACACAGAGTAGAGTCTCCCCTCCACACCACACGAAAAATTTTTTAGTAATTCATTCTACGTATTTTCCTTTAATTTTGAGAAAAGTCCCACAAAAATATAATTACCAAGAAAAATCTAACGCGAAACCACTCCTACATTGCTGGTAACTAAATGGAAAAAATTACAATTACCTGAAAATTACATGACCATGGGGTAAAGGTAAATAAACATCCTTAACCAGAATACCCCTAGACACATTCAAAATTCTGGAGCGAGACCAATATTCCACCACGCTCGCGCTCACCACACCGGTCTTTCAACGCTCCATCTTGTAAATTTTGTATTACAAAAAATTGAATTTATAAAATAAAATAAAAATATAAAGAATTGGAATTTAAGTAAATTGGAAAACTTAATAAAAAAAATAAAAAATAATACCTTCTATGTTGCGGCCTTGGTGCCGTCATGCCATGGGTGGTGCCACACCCGGACTGTGGCGGCTTTTTGTGAAGTTACCCGCATGTTCCCCCGATGCGACTGTTACGACTCAATGGTCTTAACATTCCTTTCCCTTCTCTGTGAGTGTTTTGCTTTCTTGTTATTCCATAGTAAGGTATTATTTCGTCTGATCGCAATGCTACCTGTGTACGAACACAGAAATTTGCGTACCGTGAAAATTGGTGGCACGCACACATTAAATGCAGTATTCTTGGCATAAGTGTGGGTTTATAATTTTTCTCTATAATGAATTCAAACGAATAACAAACTAAACTTATTTTTTTTTTAAATTCTTCATTTTTAATTTTCAATTTTCACCAAAAAAACAAAAATAGTTGAAAACCCAACTCGAGCTTTCCTTATTTTTTTTACAAAAAAAATAAACTCGAACGTATAAAACACCACAGTAGACTAAAAAAATACTTTTCACGCGAAAAAACGTTCTAGAAAAATATTTTAGCTCGTACACATCTTTTGTTTTGCTTTATTTCGCGTCACTCTCGTTTTTCCTCGCACCGCGCGACTAAACGCACCCAACCAAACGAGAAAACAGAACAAAAATATTTCTCTACATTTACGCTATGGCACACTCGCACACGGTGTACACATTGGTCTCGCTCTTACAAACCCATTTGGCGTCCACAGTGAAACCAAGGTATAAAGACAATCTCACACTGCACAAAAAAAATCTAGGTTAATGTCACAATACAGATGGCACTGCCATCCGCAAAATGTGATTGGGGCATGATTATAATGAAATTAAAATTTGAAGAAAAGAGTGGGAAGCATTGTTATGACCGTGAAGTCGTAACACAGTTCCTATAGTCAAAATACGTAAACAAAATCGACAGATGGCGACAGAGCGGAAAACTCTAGCGCTCCGAAGACTAATAGTGACACTTTCCATCTAATTGCATGCCTCCACCAACATTTATTCCGTTTAACCCTTTTATAAATTATTTTCAATCCGTACCTCCACCCATAATGCCTGCTCCTAATAAACCGCCAAGCCTCTTGTTACAACCGATTGCACGGGCATGCCTATTGGCATGGGCATGCCAATTGAAAAAATTAGATGGTCCAGCTAAGAAGCATTATTGGTAAATTCTTGAGCGGAATTTTAAACTTGGTTTATCTAAATTCTGTATTAAAATGCCGCATCGCTTCCAGAAGAGACGAAACGACTGAGTCATCTAGCAAGTTCTTGAGAGCATAAAACATAAGTTAAATGAATCGTTCGTCGAGTTTTATTATGATCTGCTAATCCTGGCAATGCTTCTCAGAACGCCATTATCCGATAGCGGGTTAATCGACGGCGGCGATTTGGGCTTTTATTTCTGCCTGCATATAATTCAACGATGTTATAACTGACCCGAAGTGGCAAATCTCGAAATTGGCAATTTTGGTATTTGCCATAGAGATGTTCCTGGGTATTGTTAAAAATTTGGTTTTATTACTGTTCACCTCCAAACCAAGTCTTTTTGCGCAGCGATTGAGCGGTATGAAACTGTCCTTAATGTCGCTAGGTCTTCGGCCAAGAAGCACAATATCATCTGCATATCCAAAAATTTTGCCTGATTTAATGAATATACAGCGCGAAGTTTCAATGTTGCTTTTCCTCACTACATAATTAAACGCCAAATTGAACAGCAAGGGCGTTAGTGCATCTCCCTATCGAACAGCAGATGATATTTGAAAGAAATCTGATACAGTTCCTTCAATTACAGTTCACAATATTTCGCAATGACATTGTTATTTTATACAAACAATTTTTGTTTTGTTGGTTTATTATTAAGGTCTAACTTCAAAAGAGTAGTTTAGAATTGTCTTTTCCATGGGTGATCACCGGACTAGCTTCATCCTCATGTGTTGTAAAGAATACTCAGGAAAAAAGCAAGCAAACAACTAGAAGGTGGTCTAGATGACTACAAGGGCTGTCTTAAAAGTTTCCGACCTAACAAAGATCCAAGATATTTTTCCTTCAAATTTGATTCAAGCAGTTTCTGGACCTCGTTAACGTTCATCGTCACCCAAGCTGGTACGGCTACTTTAAATCCAGCTGTCCAAAACTTCACGATGGTTAATAGTGGTGTAGAGTCTCCGTACACAGCGTCCAACTCGTATTGGATTTGCGTAGGCGTATTGCCTTTCAAAAATAAATATTTAATCACACCTCGATACTAGATTTTTTTCTATTTTCACAAAAGCAGTCACATCGACTCACATCGATTTGTTGTCACAAATGATTGTTAAACAAAAAGTGTGCGTGAAAATGGCCAATATTTCGATGAGTACCGTTCAGCGTTTGTTGACGAGTGCTGCTATCTTCATGTTGAGGTCGGAAACTTTTCAGACAACCCTCATATATGCTAATTCTTTGCGAACATTTAGATCTTCAGCGACAACGAACAATTTAACCCAATGGGTCTTCTTTTAGTACCTGCATAGCTCGATATAAAAACGCATCTAACATTAACGTAAATAAAACTACGGATGCATAATTATTTAATAGGCCATTTTCACTAAGATACATCTGACTAATGAGAAATTTTAATGGTACTACACGTAAATAATTTCCTTTGATGGCGAATAAACCATCAAACCATTTTATAACTCATTAGCATTGTTTTAAGCATCTGTTAAAATTGATTATACGGCAATTCCAAGCTACATAAATTATTATTAGATACCTATTTACATCTTAAATCATAAAAACTGTCAACTTTTATAGTTTAAAATTTTAAACGAATCACCATCTTTAAGAATTATGGTCATCGCGCGCTCGCTATCTACACATACTCGAGTTGAGTTGACCAACATGAAAAACAATAAAAAAAAAATCGTATAAAACTTGTATGTAATTGACTAATGATGATTGGAATGTCGTTCTTATGTCAAGTTTTGTTTTCTTATAATATTTTGTCGAGAGTTGAATTGGATAATACAAATAAACCATGAACCAAGAAGAAATGTTTTTTTTATGATTTAAGATTAAGGAATTATAGGAATAATCGAAAATCAGTCGACTGAAAATTTCTATAGAATTTGGTCTTAAATTTTTATTTGACATTTTTATGTCGTATAATGACATGGATGCTGGTTGGAATACAAAAAAATGAATTGAAACTGGGAACGAGTTTAACAACTACGGATATCGTGTTACTGATTTTTTTTTTTTGCTGTGAATCGATTCCTAGGAAATTAATTTCTTTGATCAAAGTGGATTATGGTTTGGGATGACAGGTGATACGGTGCCGTTTAATATTTAATAGAGAATTAATATGAGAATTTCAGATTAGAAAATAGTTTTGGATTTATTCTTTTATTACTTGAATATTTACATTCAGTAATTTATCAAAACAAATAGTTAGTAAACGGGGTGTTCGATTGGGTTACAATAGGGTATGCACAAAAATGTCTTCACATTCAGCTCGTTGCTGAGTGTTTTGGAGTGGATTTTTTGAATAAAACAACAATACGGATTGAATTATCATTACCACATTATTTCAAAATTTGTTTTAAATCTTAAATTTTATTTTCACAAAAATTGTTTTTCAAAAACTTTGATTCATATTTGCAAGACTTCCTTGTTAGTGATTTAAGAGAAAGATGTACTATTTTTGGTTGACAATGAACACTATTACTAAATGTTAGAATCTACCTCCAAATGACGTATGAGCTTCAATTAATAAATAAAAGTTTGAAATTATACAAATTGAAAGATAATGAAACTTTTTCTACATGTAAATCCATTTGCTGAAATAGTCTGATGTGCGGTGGTTTTAATCTAAGGAACCAATGAAATTCAGCATATAAGATTCGCATTGATTAAATATTAAGAGCTTTTGGGCTCTATTGGAAACCTAACCTAGTTTAACGTAAAACTCCCGGGACATATTGGCACAGTAACAAAACGGAATATCTTTTTTACGACGGTCAAGCTATTTGTTCCATTAAGATGGCAAGCACTAGTAATAATAACGCAAAAAAGTATGCTGTAAAACTCTGGATTTTAGGGTTTGTATGGGATGAACGCCTCTCAGAAGATCTAGCGGATTAGTGGATTAGTTGCATACTGGGCGCATCCAGCTTATTGAGATCTCACTAAAAAAGTAGCATTCACATATCTCATGTGCTGGATGCAAAATATCTCACTAAAAAAGTAGATAGTCTTTTTTGTCTACATTTGGATAGACATTTTTGGGTTTGTGTCACTTTGAATTTTTTGAAGGTTATAATACTACAGCAGTCAATACTTACATGACTAATTATTTAAATGTTAATTTTTAACCTAATTGTTATTTTTTAATTAATTATATTCTAAACGTCGGGTGTATAAAACTTTATTTTCTGAATAGAAGATGAGACAACAGAGAGGGGTGTTGTTTGTACTCCAGGGTTGGATTTTTTTTTTATATAATAAATTTATTTATTTGTTTATTTATACAATATTACAACTGATTCAGAGATCATCTAGTAATTTATCTATCTGAAATTAGTTTCTCGGATTACGATGAGTAACCTATTGGTTACTCATTTTATAATACATTTGTATTCTAAATAAAACTTCCCAGCTCCAAGGATTTCTGCCTTTGTAGTCTCCTCACTCCGTTAGCGGTGTCCAACATACAAGGGTTGGAAATGGCGCAGACAACTCGAGTGCAAACACCGATTGATGAAAGATGTCCAAAATGGATAACAAGCAAACTAAATTGTTCCTTACGGAATATGCTGCCAGTAAGGAAGACTTCCGTAACCCAAAAAAACACAATTATGGAAATCGATTCAAAAAAATTTGAAATTTTGGGATATCCATTCCAACGGGAATCCACGGGAATCAATAAAAAGTTCGTAAATTTAAAATAAACTTTTTTTAAAATAAAAGATAGTCGGCATCGAACTGGTTGTGATAGGTCCCATTGGGAATACTACATCGACTTTAATGGTACTAAGAAACGAAAGAAACGAAAAACAAATGATTTAATTTAAAATAATGAAGCGAAATATCTTTTTTTAAGAGTAGGAATACTTTTATCTTTGTATTTCATCAACTTCATCGTCAGACATCAGAATCTCTGACAAGTGTTCGTCTGTGAACGGATTATTATTCAAAATTAAATAACCTGTCATTCAACATTCCATGATTTGAAACAAAAAACATTTTTTTTTTGTGCATTTGTCCTGGTAACCGATTTCAATCGACAATTACACGAAAATTGGATGCTGTTTCGGTCCAATTTAAACGGATTATTATTCAAAATTAAATAACCTTTCATAATTGGTACAATATTTCACGATTTGAAACAAAAATTTTTTTTTGTGCATTTGTCCTGGTTAAAAACAGCTGATTTCAGCCCAATTTAAGCCCCACTTGTGTGCTCCACGATTACATGAAAACTGGTAGAAAACAGCCGATTTCAATCGACGATTATACGAAAACTGGACGTTGTTTCGGCCCAATTTAAACGGATTATTATTCCAAATTAAATAACCTTTCATAATTGGTACAGTATTCTATGATTTGAATCTGGCCATGCTTTAACATCGACAACCAAGTTGAAGCCAATATTTAAGGATGAATACTCATTTTGTGTATCTGGTGGGATCAGCTTGGTGTTGTGTATTTATGAGTGACCATATCTGAATTACTTCAATTTGAGAACCGTAAAATATTCAGATTATTTCTACCAAAAATGCAGAAACGAATTTTCTTACCTTATTCGCTTATAGCAGTTTATATTTAGGAGTCCTGTTTCCAAGTACCCGATCACAAATGAGCCAAGTTTCGTGGACTTGTCCAGCCAAGTTTGAACAATGAGCCAATGTAGGACAATGTCTATCACCTTTGCTGTTAGTTTGAACTTGAGCGTAGCCGAACTTGCTTTATGACAGAATAGTGTTAGAAAATCTTTTCTGTATTTAAAAATATTTCTCACCAAATTTTAATCTTTATGTTGATGGCAAATTTTACATCATATCCAGGGCACCTAAGGTACAAATAAACCTTCATTCGTTGTTTATATAGAAAATGCACTAAAATACAATTCTTTAAAAACAATTTCATTTATAAATATGTTTTAAACAGTTAATAATATAAAAATTCAATTTTAAACTAAAGAAAATAAAGGTAAAAAGATTAGTAAACCTATAAATAACACTAAATATCGGTGATTATTAGATTATTATTTTGGTAATAAAGGAAACTTATAATAAATAAAAAATAATAAAGCCGATTTTGTGACAAATGATGGCATCGTTTGGAAACAAATACCACAACCAGCCACTCGAGCACAAAACAAAATATTTTCCCCCAAACATCTGGCCCAGTTTCCTCGAACAAGAATTTATCAGTTATAGACACATTAAAATACATTTTTTCGGAAGTGATGCCGATGTCATTTTAGGCAAAGCGGAACGAATGTTTGAAAAATGGAATGCTGGAAATGCAAACAAGTGCGCCAAAATATTAACGCGCTTAACACCAAAAGAATTTACGCATATTTTGGAATATTGGTCACAATGAGAGTGCATGCATCGATTTAACTTTGAGCATCATAGCCTATTTTGGCAGTCAGATTCGTATCCACTTTATAGTTCAAAATCTCAAATAACAGATTTCGCAGTTTAAGCAGATTCACTCGATTTGACAACGAACAGAACGATTGGTTACTGATAAAGCAGTAGCTATTAGTGGTATTTGGTTAATGTTAAATATCAATTTAGCATCTAAATATATCGCATCCAAATGTGTAATCGTGGACAAGCAGCTTTTCCTTATCGGGCTAGAACGCAATTTACCCAATACATCCCATCAAAGCCTGCGAAATGTGGTCTAAAAACATTTTACGTTTGTCACGCGAAAACATCTTCCAGTATCACAGGCTAGCTATATAGAGTAAAAAGGGCGAGATGGGCCAGAAAAGAATCATGCGCGATTTCCATTACGAAAAAATGTATCTCAGTAAAAAATACTGAGAAAACGAACAGAGAAAGGTAATAGTAAATCTACAACAGAGGGAAAGAGAAACTTCGATTTGTTTATTTTTTTATAGCAAATTTTTATAGTTAAACAATTGACAACCTAACAAAAAATTTCATAATTTTTTCTTAATTTCATAATTTATATTTCTTATTATTTAATTTAAATCGATTATTTTAATTTTTGGCATTTTAATTTTTGTAGTAAACTTATAAATCTATTACAAGAATGACAAAATCAAACCATAAATGAACTATAATCAAAAAAGGTCTAGTAGTGTAGGAGAATTTTGTTCATATTGCAACACAATATTTATGTAGATGTATTGGAATGATGCCATAAAAAGTACTCTATTGAGTATTTTATCCAATTTTTTATGGCAGTATACTACTACTAATACAATAATTTTGTCAGTAAAAGTTTACTGAATAAAATTTTTGTTTCTCTCCCAAATTTGACAAATCGATAAGTTGATCTCGCTTTTTTTTACTAAGATAAATTATTTCGTAATGGAAATCGCGCATTAAGGACAAAGAGTTGTTTAAGATTTGTGCCAACAATTTAAACGTTCCAGAAGACATGTAAACATATGGCAACTTTTTTCCGGTTTGCCCTTAGCACTTTTGTTGTTGCCGTGGCAACTAACAATGGTTGGAACCAAAATAAAACTTGCATCCCCGGAAGTTTTAAAAAATTCGCAGCTTAGTCTGAATATTCCAGCATGTTCGAATTCAGTGGTGATAGAAAAGTGAGCATTTGTTCGTACGTGCCCAAGAAAAATTGTATTGTCACATTATTATCGACAGAAATGATTCATTACTATAATGACACCAAACGCGGCGTAGATGGACAAAATGGCAACACATTATACAACAAAGCGGAAGATGCTTCAGTGGCCACAGGCCATGTTTTATAATATTATCGATGTCGTTGCTATGCAGGTCGATTCTGGTTTTCCTAAATGAAAAAGGAATTAGGAATAATATTTGCATGCCTTTTTTGTCAAAAATACCATTTTCTGGCCTACATGATTTCTCATGTTTGATGTAAATTTTTATAATTTAGGAAATATTTTTTTTCTTCGATCGTAGGAAAAAATATATCTTTCCGTTGTTTTTTCGAAACGAAAAGCTCATGATTGCAGTATCTTGTATTTGTTGCTAAGCAACAAGTAATAATAGTACGAGAATATTTTTTCTGGCCTAGGCCGAGAATATATTCCCGAATGGATTTTTAATTGTTTAAGAGAAATAAAAGTAACTTATAAGAGAGATCAATAAGATAAATCAGCGAAATACGCCAGAATGACGTTTTCCGAAAAGGGCACATCAAACCCCCATCAGATTGACGATAATCCATAAAGCGTTTATAAGCATTTTCGTATTTTTCCTTCGATTTTTGCGGGAGTAAATCACATGTAGCTGAATTAGCTGCTTCCACTATATCCGGCGGGGTACAAGATAAGGATAATTCGCTTTCACTGTCCATATCCCTTAAATTTCATTCACACGTTTTTTATAAATCAAATAGGTAAACAAACTTTACAACTTTTGAAAAATAAAAACAAAATGTATTTATGTCTTATGATGTCGTCTAACTAAGCAATAATTTTATGTTATTTTCGATTTTTTACTTTGTTTTTATTTCTTAATATGATAATGAATAATACTAAAAATTATTTTGAGTTTATATTCGTTTTAAAGTCCGACCGGAGAAAAAGTAGTATGTACAATTCCGAGGAAACGTGCATTCCCGGACTTCCGTGGTTGCCGAATTTCCACTATCGTCCGGGAATGGAGTACTTTTCCTCCTAATTATACAATAAACTATTCCGTATCGAAACTGGATAGGAACCAAGCACACAACTTTTCTATAAAAAAATATAATAACCTCTAGAAATAGTATTTATCTAGTTTTGGTTTCTTTCTGATCACCCCGTAAAATCCAACGCATGCTACAACCTTATTTGGAATTTTATGAATACTTTACTTACAGGTTCCTACCCGGATAGGAAAAATATTCCCAATTTAATTGTACTTTGTCATGCACATAAAGATTAAACAAATCGGAACTGTTAAAAGTGGTCTAAATTTTTAAAATTATTCATTCATCCAATTTTCAGTCATTTTGCGACTAATTTTCTTACTTAAAATGGCGAAGTTTCTCAAATTCTAGTGAATTTTTCGGGTGTCAGTTTTCAGACCGAAGCTTTGATTACTTCGTGAGGTTTCAGTCTCTAGTACTTTTACAAGGTCCTTCAAGACGTTGAGAAAACTTATTTTGAATCAGGGTCATTTTTCATCATTTTTATCAGGAATTCAATAACTTGGTCTTACAGGCCGAAGTCAATAAAAGTATTGTGTAAAAGTTATTTTCTTAAGGCAACTGAGGCACCGAGTCTAATGCATATAAAAATCAAATAATTTAAATTCGACAATTTATTGACGTCATAGACTTTCATCGGTACATCCATCTCAATAATTACCGACAAATAAAATGAGTATTATGAAGTTATATGCAAAGACAAACAGACAAATAGATCAATTCTAGGAGGATTTTAATACGTCCCCAGTTCCCTTCTATAAACATTCAGTGTGCTCGGATTTTCATTTTTAATCATTTATAATGCATAGCGATTAAACGTGTACTAACCTGTATATTAATTCTCGGCTCTCTGAATTAAAAAAGGCTGACTTAAAAATGGTGTTTTTTCGGAATTAAAACCAGCGTTTTTATTTCATTTTAAAAAAAAACTTAAAATCTGTAGTGAAAATGAAATAAAAAAGCTGACTTTATTAATGCATATCACATAAGTCATTTTGAAAATGATTCAAGAAGTGTGTTTATAAAGGACATAAATGTGTATTTTTTAATTCATTTTGAAAATGAAATAAAATGTGTATTTAAGATCGAAATAAAACGTTAAAATGTATAACAGTAAAAGTCCAATTATCCTGCATCCAATTACCCGAAACACTTAGTTAACTGGAATTTTCATTTTTAGGATTATTTCCCTATTTTCTCTTTATTTTCTCTTTTATATGCATTTTTTTATTCATTTTGAAATTTGCAATTGTTTTTTGCTAATTTTCATTAATGAAAGCATTAGTTGAAAATTGAGAATGGATTTAATTTTCATATTACAGTAAAAGCTCAATTATCCGGCATCCAATTAACCGGAACACTCAGTTAACTGGAATTTTAATTTTTAGGATTTTTTTCCTTTTTTCTCTTTATTTTCTCTTTCATATGCATTTTAATTCATTCTGAAATTTGCAATTTTTTTTGCACATTTTCATTAATAAAAGCATTAGTTGAAAATTTGGAATGGCTTTAATTTTCATATTACAGTAAAAGCCCAATTATACTGCATCCAATTAACCGGAACACTCAGTTAACCGGAAGTTAATTTTTAGGACTTTTTTGCTTTTTTCTCTTTGTTTTCTCTTTCAAATGCATTTTTGTATTCATTTTGAAATTTGCAATTGTTTTTTGCACATTTTCATTAATGAAATCATTAGTTGAAAATTTTGAATAGCTTTAATTTTCATATTACAGTAAAAGTCCAATTATCCTGCATCCGATTAACCGGAACACTCAGTTAACCGGAATTTTAATTATTAGGACGTTTTTGCTTTTTTCTCTTTGTTTTCTCTTTCATATGCATTTTGTTATTCATTTTGAAATTTACAATTGTTTTTTGCACATTTTTATTAATAAAAGCATTAGTTAAAAAGTTTGAGTGGCTTTATATTTTCATATTACAGTGAAAGTCCAATTATCCTGCATCCAATAACCGGAACACTCAGTTAACCGGAATTTTAACTTTTAGGATTTTTTTGCTTCTGTGTCTCTTTCGTTTTTCTTTCATATACAATTTTTTCATTCATTTTGAAAATTGCAATTGTTTTTTGCAAATTTTCATTAATGAAGCATTAGTTGAAAATTTGGAATGACATTCATTTCCATAATACAGTATAATCCCGATTATCCCGCATATAAAAAGGATGAAATGAGAAAAAAACAAAAAAATTCTAAAAGTTAAAATTCCGGTTAACTGAGTTTTCCGGTTAATTGGATGCCGGATAATTGGACGTTTACTGTAATATGAAAATTATAGCCATTCCAAATTTTCAACTAATGCTTTAATTAATGAAAATTAGCAAAAAACAATTGCAAATTTCAAAATGAATTAAAAAATGCATATGAAAGAGAAAATAAAGAGATAAAATCAAAAACGTCCTAATAATTAAAATTCCAGTTAACTGAGTGTTCCGGTTAATTGGATGCAAGATAATTGGGTTTTTCGCTGTAATATGAAATTATAGCCATTCCAAATTTTCAACTAATGTTTTCATTAATGAAAATGAGCAAAAAACAATTGCAAATATCAAAAGAATTAAAAATATGTTTTTTATTTTTCGCTACAGTACAACAAAAAACTGTAACAAGAAAAACAAGAAACCATTTTCTTAAAAACGTAAAATTACGCTTGCATTTCTATGCATATTAAAATAACAACAAATGTAAATTTTATGTTTATAATATGAAATAAAATATGCCCTTTTTAAGTCATTTTGAAAATGAATTAAAAAATATATTTGTGAAATGACATAAAATATGCCTTTCTTGTGTCATTTTGAAATTAAATTTGTTTTTGTAAAACACCTTTGTTAAGTCAGAAAATTTGTTAAAAGTATGACTTAAAAAAGGTTCAATTTTTTCATATAAAAATACCATTTTTAAGTCAACTCTTTTAATTTCAGCTTTCTTTAATTCAGGGGGCCTTAATTCTCAGCTTCAAATTAATTTTAATTAATTTTCGGTACTTCATTTGTAGAACCGAATTTATAGATGCAACAATGAGATAAATGAAAGTGAAAAAAATTCTTGCAGACGTTGGATAAAATCAAAGAACTATAATAAATCAACGTAGCAAACAAAAGCAAAAAAAGAACAACTGGTTGTCGAAGTTTGTCTCCTGTCAATCTAACATGACGTTATGTTATATTTTATCGTATTTTTTTACATGCTTGAGAAGAAACTGAAGACAATTTTGCTTGTACTGTTTACGGGAGGGTTCAAATGTTAATTGCTCTACTAAGGAATAAAGCATTAATTGGATTTTATTTTATGGAGTAATTCTCTCCATTGAATTTCTAATCCCAGCAAAGAGGAAACCGACTTCTGTGTATATTCATTCATAGTACAGATTAATTATTGATCTCTCCTCGTACAAGTGTCACTTTCAATTAATCATACATGAATGTTACAACATAATCATTATATATGTGTATAAGAAACCGAACCAATTTGGAGATCGCGAAATAAGATACAAAGATAAAAGGGGTATACAAGATCAATTACATCTTGAGGGTCAATACATCGATTTTAATTATATATCGCAACGAATCTTTTATGACATTTTTTTTTACTTTAAATTACTTTAGGATATAGACATAAGGTGATTGATGTGCGCTTGTTGCGGATTAGTCGTATAAAACAAACCGAATATTTACAATCGCATTAATGACTTAAAAAAAATGTAATGTGTGCGCTCACGGATAAATGATTATATTATTCATGTTAAACCGCAAATTAAATATACACACGATTACGAGGAGACGTCTTGGGTATTTATTTATAGCAAACAGCAATTTAATGTTCAACAAAAAAATTAATTCCCAATCGTATTTTTATTACAGATTTATAAACGGTTGGCTAATAGGTTTTCTAGTTACACAAAACTATTAAATCGCATTGTCGGCCTATTAATATTAACTTGAAAGGAATGAATCGGGGGCCGCGCGATCACAATGATGAATTTAATTTTAAATTGCAGGGGAGACGCACAAAATGACAATTGTCCCAGTAATATTAATATGTGTACATACTCAAAGTAATTAATTAAGAAATAAATATTATATACCTGTCACTTACAATTAATAACAAAATTGGAAAAAACCTTTCATGTACTCTATTTAACAACCGTGCGATCGTTAAATGAACTTCAAAGAAATACCAAAAACATTTCTTTGGACATTCTTTTTTATACATATTTATGTAAAAGAAAAAAATCAAATTAGTATTCTTTTTCATGTTTGTAAACGTCTTTATCGATCGTTCGATCGATCGATCGATCAATGAATTGACAGATGCACTGTTCAATGTAATTTTAAAATCGTGTGACATCGATGTTATCGAATTTTATTTTGTTTTTATATTGAAATTTAAAAATCAGATTTTGATATTTTGTAAACGGTTGGCCACCCCGCATTATGATCAAAATAATATAAAAATATCAATGATGATCTATAAGGATCCCAGTGGATCAACATTGAGGAAGAGGGGTAATATACGCAATGGACCCTGTCTTAGGATTTTTGTACGAAAATAAATTAAAGAAATAGAAAATTTGACAAATAAAATTATCCACTAAGAATATTGAGGACAAAAGCCGTAACACTAACTACTATGGCTGCAAATGGAGAAAATGGGCTCACATATATAAATAATACATACAGACACGTTAAAAACAAGCAGTCGCAACACTCTACTTACTAAGCTAACAAGGACGATAAATATTGGATAATATAGCAGTTATAAAGCCAGATTTAATGTAATAGGTTTACCTCAATTATGTATAATGTAAAATTTTAAGGAACTAATTTAATAAAGTGCGTAATTTCAATAAATTGTATTTCACTTTGTGAAGTTCCTTTTGAATTAGTAACAGATAGGTTGTTACGGTTGTATCAAGGACCGTTTACAATCCCCTTAGATGATGTTAAAGTTAGCCGAATCGCTCCAGCCGAAAAATGTCGATAATTCAGATTCAAAAACAACATGATATGCCCGACTATAAAATTCGGTATGACAGAGCCATATAAATAGTCAGCCGAAAAATGTCGATGAAGTAGATAAATAATTTTTGTGTTAAACAGTAATTACTATTTAAATCAAAAATGATTATTTTGATCCATTAATGTAAATTGTTCAAAATTAAATTTTTTATTAACCTCACTCAAAGAAATTCAATTTTCATTTAATTTTAATAAAATTTTGTATGTGTGTTTGAGTGGGCTTCTGAATGGTTTAGATTCACAATTGGACCCGGTAGGTGGCACTGCAATCGGATTCTATGATTTTTTTTGATTTTTTTACATTTTTTTTTGTTTTTTTTTTAGATTTTTTGCATATCCGAACATATAATCTCAAAATTTCACCACCCACCAATCTTTATAAAGGGTTTTCCAATAAGAGGTTTCATTTTGATATTTAATTAAACGAGAATTTTTAAGAGAAATCAAGGAATGTTTAGTGTAAAGAGAAAGGTATGCCATTAACATTTGAAAACGATATCAGCCAAATGGCCGACACGGCTACGCTTGCAGCACCATATCCTTTCATGAAATTCTCCATGACCAATTCGCACATTTGTGGCTGTATGTCCTCCATAACTTCACGAATGCCTTCTTTAAGGTTTTGAATCGACTGTGGAGCATTGGCATAGACCTTATCTTTCACGTGGCCCCAAAGAAAAAAGTCTAAAGGTGATAAATCACAAGATCTCGGCGGTCAACTGTGATCACCTCTTCGAGAAATAACACGGTCAGGAAACTTTTCTTGCACAATTGCGATTGTTTCGTTGCTTGTGTGGCACGTAGTGCCGTCTTGCTGAAAATAAACGTCGTCCACATCAATATCTTCCAATTCCGGCCATCAAAAATCATTAATCATAGTTCGGAACCGCAATCCATTCACCATAACAGTTACACCAGCCTCGTTTTCGAAATAAGTAAGGTCCAATCACACCACCAGCCCAAAAACCGCACCAAACAGTGACACGTTGAGGATGGAGAGGCTTTTCAACAATCATTCTTGGATTTTCTGAGCCCCAAATGCAACAATTCTACTTATTAACCTAGCCTCCGAGGTGAAATTGGGCCTCACTGAAGATGATTTTTCGATGAAAACTCGGATCATTTTGATGCATTTGAAGGACCCAATCAGCGAAGATACGACGATTATGGTGATCGATCGGCTTCAGTTATTGTCTTAGCTGAACTTTAAAAGCCTTAAGACCAATGTCTTTTGTGAAATGTCTAATTCCAAAGATCGACGAGCAATCGACAAACCTGGGTTTTCGTTAATACTACGGGTTACAATATTCTCGTTGTTCTTGAGCGACGCACACGGTTTCGATTCTTCACATCACTAACTTTTCCCAACAGCTCAAATATGTCCACCAGTTTCACTATTGCCGGCCGAGAAGGTGCTTCACGACGACCCAAAAGTGCTTTAGTTTTGCGAACTGGTCAAAATGGCGTAGTTTTTACTTGTCAAATGTCAAAAGATGACAGCTTCAAAATTGACAGCTGTCCAAATAACAGGCTACTCAAAAGGAAACCTCTTATTGGAAAACCCTTTATATATAATTCATGTATACGTGTATTTACATTTAAAATTTATTATTTCGTTTATTTATATTTTTTCGACTCTCTTCCAAAGTTGTTTATATTTTATATAGATTTTATTTTCCTTTCTTTTTGGAAAAAAAATCGTTTATTATTTTCCTCCTCGGTGAAAAAGGAAAGAAAAAAGAGTTAAATATAAATTCTTTCTTTTGGAAATGTAGAAATAACAATGTCAAATTGGCTCCTAGACGTTCGCTGTACGTCATTTTCAGTATAAAAAACTAGCAGTGACGTACATTGCACGTCAAAATAACGCAAGAGGTTAAATGCATTAAAACTATTAATGGTACAAAACGTATTTATTACTGGGAGAACTCGTCGGAATATATCAAGCAAAACTTCAAAAATGTCAGGGCAATTTTCATAGAATAGATCGCACACACATAACTTAAAAATGCTGATAAATAGATTCTTAATGATCTTAATGATGCCTAAGGTCTTAATGATGCTCACAGCAGGAGAAATTTCAGGTCATCTTTCATGTTGGGAGTCCGAGAAAATTCAATTGAATATTAACAATTCAAGTATACCTTGGAGTAATATTCGACAAGCATATGACGTCGGATGGCCATTTTAATTCTATTTGTATTAAAGTTTGCCTATTTAATGGCTTGATTGCTTCTCAATTCTTCTTTGCTTCTCTACTTCTCTTCTCTTTAACTAGTGATTTTATTTCCATTGGGTAGCATTTGCCATTTATGTTTTTGTTTCTTGAATTATTGGTATTTCGCGCTGCTTGGTGTGGGATCCGTTCATAACTGCATATTTTAAAATTGCATTTTTCAAAACGGCATATTTAAAAACTGCATAAAGTACAAAATTTTATTTCTCAAAACTGCATGTTTGAAAACGGCATAACGGTTAAAACAGCATTTTTCAAAACGGCATTTTTCTAAACGACATATTTCAAAACGACATTTTTCAGAATGGCATTTTTTCAAACTGCATTTTTCAAAACGTCATTTTTAAAACTGCACAAGACAGAATGAAATATTTTAATCCATTATGAGTCTAGAATCATCTTTTCATTAATTTCTGGAATATGACCAACAGTTACGGTTGTTTATTACACGATGTAATTTGAGATGAATGAAATTTTTGAACATTTGTGAACAATCCTTGGATTAAATTCTAGGATAAAGTTAAATTAAAAGGAACTTGACTATTTCTTAGTCGAGTAAGATTTAATTTCACATGTTAAGGTTTAGTATAGGTATGTTATCAGAAAGGACCTTCATGGAAATTAGAAATTATTTGAAGATTTAGTATGCATAAATATTCTCCTTCACCTAAATTTTTCTACCTATGTCGTTTCGAAAAATGAAATTTTGAAAAATGCGTTTTGAAAAATGTCTTTTTGTACCTATGTCGTTTTGAAACATGCAATTATGAAAAATGCCATTTTAAAAAATGCCATTTTGTAAAATGTCTTTAAAAAATTCGATTTTTTTTCATCACAGCCGACATTGAGAAAATATTTCGTCAAGTTTGGCTTAACACAGAAGAACAAGACTACCACCGTATACTGCGGAGAAAGGAGCAATCCAAGCCCATTAAGGCGTATAAGCTAAAAAGTATTACAAATAGCACTACCGCCACCAACTATCTAGGTATAAGAACATGAATTCAGCTAGCCAAGGAAAGATCCAGTATACATCCTGTAGCGGCGAAAATCATCATGACAGACTTCTATGTGGATGACTTACTCACTGTAGCAGAGAACATTGAAGAGACTCTGCTGGCAATACAAGAATTACAAAATTTCACAGCCCAGGGTAGATTTCATCTAAGAAAATGGGCATAAAACTCTTCCAAGATATTACAAAATATTTCTGGCAAGCCACAAGTTAACGTACACATCCAAATAAAACTAAATGAGTACATTAAAACGTTAAGAATTCTATATACATACAACACAGCAGAAGATTTATTTGAATTCGACATAACCGGACTGCAGCTAACTACCAACCAGCCCACCAAACGCTCGCTCCTGTCTGAGTCATCGAAACTCTTAGACCCCATAAGATGGTTGTCGCCAATAACCATCATGGCAATCAAGATTATGATGCAGGATGTATAGAAAACTGGAATAAACTGGGATGAGAACCTACCAGAAAATATAAGTACCAAATGGTAGAAATAATGAGCCAAATGAAATATCATACATAAAAATCCCGAGATGGGTCAACATGACATCAACATGCAAAATGAAACTGTATGGTATATTGTAGGGCAGTGGATGAGAACGGTGAAATAACGGCTCAACTACTAATGTTTGAAACACGAGTTGCCGCAGTAAAAACAAAGATATCAATACCTCGCCTCGAATTAAATGCGGCCTTATTATTGACAAAATTGATGAAACACATACAGGATACCATATAACTTGGAGACATCAATATATGTATGCTTGGTCAGACTCAACCATTACACTATGTTGGACCAAAGGTGACCCAAGCCGCTTCAAAACATTTGTGGCAAATAGAATTCAAATAGCAATCAACAATGATAAATAGCGTCATGTGGAATCGCATGAAAAGCCAGCAGACACTGCCTCGCGTGGCGTAACATCCAGAGAACCATCTATAACAACTTGTGGTGGTGGTTGCAGAAACAACAATCATACAATAACACAGAACTTTGGAAGAGAAATCGCATGTATAGGATTGAAAGCTAGATAAGGGCAACAAGCTTGTGTCACTAAACCCAATCCAAGATGATGAAGGCCACGTAGCACGCCTTCATCACTCAAATCTAATTACGTAACAGATAATTGAGGATGCCCATAAAACACATTACATGTTGGTAAACAAGTGACACTGGCAATCCTGAGACAAAAAATATTAGATCATTGATAGCAGGCGAGCAGTACGACAAGTAATACAAAAGTTCATAACATGCTTTTGCCACAAACGGAAAAACATGGAACAATTAATGGGCAGTTTACCATTATCAAGACTGAGGCCGGGAAGACCGTTCGCTATGCGGGGCCCATCCAACTAAGAACTAAAGGTCGAGGCAAAAAAATCCTACATGGAATACACCGCCATATTGATATGCATGGCAACAAGGGCCACATAGAGATAGTGAGCAGCCTAACGCAGTACTGTGCACAGACTTATTTTAAGACAATGGAATCTATTTTGTTACAATATTACCCGACGACATAGCAGCCATGCTGGTCACTGGTGGAAAAAACTGGCTCTTTATTTCTCCTCTCACACTCCACACTTTGGTGGAATATGGGAAGCATGGATAAAGTCCGTAAAATTACACTTCAACAGAGTGATAGGATAATCAAATCTAACATTCGAAGAGCTATATACTCTCACCACTCAAATCGAAGCAGATCTCAATTCTCGGCCATAACTCAAATAATGGACCAAATGGAGAACCGTGCAACCAAATCTAGCAGTAAACGACCTGGTACTAGTAACTTGGTTTGTAACAATTAAATGAAAGGACGCGACCTTCAAACGACCAATAACAAAACTATGTAAGCTACCTATGAATGGTGATTCAGAGGAGACAATATCTTTGAAACCAGTTTCATTGACGTAGGAGGTATAGCAAAGAATGATGCCAGTACAACTCCCACTGCGAATAAGAAGCCACCTCCTAGACAACAACAACCGCGTCGCGCCAAAATTAACGGAAGGATGAACCACCTAGCGTTAGCTGTACTCTCAGTATGCTGACTGTTCGGTCTCGATAGCGCCAATGTCGAAATTAAATCTTTCAACCAGTCTACAGGCATTTACTTCTTAGAAGTTGTCACTATGGAATGGACTATGGCGATTCAATACAACATGAGCAACTATTGGGAAGAAATCAAAAACTATATACATCGAACTACAAGCAGTCTGTAAGGAGCTGTCTGGACTAAACTAGACTAGTCTGCTGCATGTGCGTTTCCACAGTTGAAAAATTTTAGTAGCGTACGACTGTTGTCCTACACATTTTACGCATTCTGGTCTTTATTACAATAGAAATGGGGGTGTCCGGAAACTTTGCATCTTTTGCACTGGGGAATAAGTATAAATTTGTTGATTGCTTCTATTTACATTTCAAGTGAAGTATGTCGCTGATTGCATAAATATTTTTAATGTCCCATGTTCTTGCGAATGATAACATATATAATGGAAGAGAACACTTTGTATCCTTTCTCTAAGAGATACTGTTTTATTTCTTCTAGTTTGTTGAAAATTACTTTGTCTTTCCTTGTCTGCTTATCTTTGTTTGTGTATCAACTTGTCTTTTCTTTATTAAAAGCTCCACTTCACTTTACATATAGCTTTCACCATCTGGAACGTTTATTTTGATATCACCACTATTTAATGCTGTTGCTTGAAATTGTGATTAGAGCAGTTAGATATTATAACTGGTACTTTTCTCCTGTTGTACATTCTTACTTCCGGTTCAGAGTTCTTTAACATGTTCGCGGACACTTTCTAAATGTGTAAAACACAAATTTCGTAACTTTTGTAATTGCAATGATATTGACAAATATGTCGTTTTAATATTCGCGCGAAAGTGTTAAAAAATGAAAAAGATGTATGACTGCTATAGCTGTAGGACGGATCGATAGGCCATCGATGAGGAATTGTTCAACCAAATTGGGTCCATCCTCCTGGAGTAATATATTATGTGAATTCATACTAACCATTATTATTACCTTCTCCTGGCCTTTGATGAACCAACTCTGAACTACAAGGTGCTAGTTTACAATAATTTAACTACCCAACCTCTTCTACATTTATCATGTACGAGTATGGGTCGCTATCTCACTGTCATAGTCCTGACCTGACTTCCCATATGGATTGGTTATAAAGATCTCCGTCAGGTGCTCAGGCCCACGTTTTTGGGTGTTTGAAACTGTGAGGTTTTTGTTCGCCCTGGGCATTTGATTAACCCGGTATCTGGCATTATGACAGGCTTTTCCTGGTTCGCCATCTGTAGAGGCGCCCGGAGGGGAAAAAATCAAGAAAACCCAACATGGAGGATTCAGTTAAAAACAGTTATAATATTATTTAAGATTCTTGGAATAACGTGATAAGAAATGTATATATCAGAGAATGCACAGGGATTCGGATACTGCTGCAAAATGAGCCAGCGATAAATTTGCAAACATGCGTAAACTTGTCTAGTTACATGATGATACATACTTTAATTGATGTGGTAAAATAAAAGATGGGGTAAATATATTGTGTCCATCGCCTGAGTTTCTTTTACCACAAAACTATACTTAGATCTCGAATACAAAATGCTTGATTTCTAAAACAAAAAATTAAACTTACAGGGCTTTCGGTAAAACTGTCTTGTATAATCAAAAATCATTATTTCTGCTTAAATTTCCTTAAATTCAACAAGGGTAAATGCTAAGGTAGGCAACCCACGTACAGTTTTAACTGATAGTCTGGAAATTTATTTTGTTCATCCAAAATTCAAATTCCCGTTTTGCTGTCAAAATTATTCTAAATTTTATTGTTCTAGGCAGATAAATTGCTTTGAAAACGTTTGTAGAGTTTCACTAGCGTAGTCTGTATGTGAATGAGATAACTACAAACTTTATACGTCAGCTGCGTATCGCATATGCGAAATCGTGAGCTAAATATTTTTTGTTATTTCGCTAGCTAAATTTTACGTCAAATTTGTATGTAAAATTTATTTCGCGAGCTGGATAATGACCTTAATTAATATAATTGAAAAATTTGCATCGCATATACGTTGATAATTCGGACAAAATTTATCGATTCGAATTTTTACTATATTTTTTTGATTTTCTACTGACATACAAGTTCTATTCAGTTTTTAACTCTCACTAACTAATAGCTAAGGTAGTACTGAGACTACGTGAAAAATTTGGGGGCATTTTATGGGTTAAAGTTTCCTCTATAATTCTTTGTTTTCTGTGTGAGTTTTTGAGATATTGACCAAAAACTGAAAAAACTTATATGGCTGCAGAAAATAAAAAAATCTTCCAAATTATTGAAAAAGGTTAAGTAGG
This sequence comes from Nephrotoma flavescens, assembly GCA_932526605.1. Lineage (NCBI taxonomy): Eukaryota > Metazoa > Arthropoda > Insecta > Diptera > Tipulidae > Nephrotoma > Nephrotoma flavescens. The sequence goes on along the minus strand of OW052222.1, from coordinate 64,338,220 downwards.
CAGTTTTACTCGAATCAGTCAATTCATCTGGATAGTGGAGCACCAACAAACATTAAGTCTGCACGGAACACACAGAGATTTTTTAAAAAACATTTTTTTGACTACGGCGACATAGTCGTATTGAATGATAAAATAACAAAAAACTCGCTATATCGCCGAAGTCAAAAAAATTTGCCTTTAAATAAATATTTGCGTATTTGTGGTGGGGTTCCGTGTAGACGAAATGTTTGTTGATTCTCCATTTAAGTAGGAGAAAAGTGATTGTGAAGTAGAAGATTCCAAATTAATTTTGCAACAATACCGGTTCAGATATGTTTTCCAAAATTTTAGCGGAAATCAAGATTTTAAACAAAAGGTGTTTTTCAAAAGACAAAAAATGGCCAACGTATAGCAAAGGCGGATTCATGATCCTCCATGCTGGAGATGTTAGAAAAGAAATTTTATAATTAAGCTTTTTCAATAAATTGAGAGATTCCAGTGATTCCAACCGGAAGTGTCAGCTTCCAAAGAAGCTATTTTATTTTTTTGTTATGCTTTGAAGAAAAAAAATTAAATACAAAAATATTTAAAATTTTATTTCACATAAAATCAGTTCAGGGGGGCTATTTGGGAATTCGATTCGATAACGAGAGTACAAGATTCATATTTGATTTGAATGTGATTCGAACGATTCTTATTTAAAATCCAATATGAATCTTGTACTCTCGTTATCGAATCGAATTCCCAAATAGCCCCCCTGATCATTCATTAAAATTTACCGGAAATGGCAACTTTTGGTTTTATTACGGTTCCACGATTTTTATAAAAATTGATGAGAGGGATTTTCAAATCCCGGGAATCGATTGCGATTTGTTTTGATTTGAGAAAAATTGTTTAAAGGGTCTGTGCATATTTTAATGATTGGTGAAAGGGGTTTTTGAGTCCAACGGGATCCATTTCGATGTGCATTGCGGTCCGCTGAGGGATTGGCCGATGGGGTTCCTTTTCCATTTTTTTAATTTGCCTTCGGCTCCCACGATTTCTATAAAAATTATTGAGGGGGCGTTTATGTTGCTATCAAAAACCAAATGCGCAAGGTCCTGATTTAAAAAAATGTACTCAAGTGGTGGTTTGGTAGAAGACGAGTCATATTATTTAATTTTTTTTGGCCGACTCGATTTTAATAAATTGTAAAGGGTTGATTTCATATGTGAATCTATTTCAATGGGTAGTAATTTTGGGAAAATTTGTTTTGTGGAGCTTAATTTTGATAAAAAATTTCTAATTTCAAAAATGGATTGCGATGAATCTTTACATCGAAAAAATCGTTTAAGATATTTTTCTTTGTTTCCCTATTCAAACGAGTTCTTAGTGGGACATGGAACCTGAGAGAAATGGTTTTCGATCGAAAGAAAATTACAAAGAGTTGTATTTTCCGAAAAATTTATTTAGGAGTCCCTCATGTTGCACGATATTGCGTGATGTTGCAACATATTGCATGATGTTTCACATTGGTGTTGCGCTATCTTCCGTCATTTTGAGAAATGTTACAAGACGTGGCTTGATATTGTGAGATGTTGCTAAATGTTGCACCATGTTCCGTCATGTGCACCATACCGCAAAATGCATGATGATGTTGGACCATTTTATTTGATTTTGTTGCATGTTTCTTTTCTTCGTGTTGGCTCTTGTATTCTGCGTTAATTAGATGTTTGGCGTTAAATTTTATCATATCTTGGAACGTGGCACCATTTTGCGTTGTTTGCTTTACGCTGTTTTTTTTTAAATTAGTAACAATAAGATATTAGCACTATGTACCTTTAGAGATTGGTGACTTTTTCATATTTTCTTTCACTTCAGACGATTTTGCAAGCGGTGATTTAAAAATAATTTTAGGAAAAGCTTCTGGAATAAGGAAAACAGGAACGGAACTAGGTCTTTTCGTATAGTGGTTATTGAATTTTAACATTATCAATATTAAATTGCTGTATATCCTTGAATTCCGTATGCACCACGTGGGTAAAAGTACAGCAATCTTATAACACGTTGATCATATTACCACATGATTGGGTTACACGAAGAATTTAATAATTTTGCCACCAAACAAATAATGCTCATTTTAGTCAATTTGGAAAAAACTTTGGATGTATGTGCTTGTTCGAGATACTAATTCTTTTAATTAAATTCAAATTAACTTTAGTCTCCGTAGCAAGGAAGAGAGCTGAACAAAAACCATTTCAATTTATACTTTCAAGGAACGCACATACATCAAGGTACGTATACGTAACACTAAAATATTTAAAATACATACACAAAGTATAACTAAAACCTCCTTTAACATTTGCAATAAAACCTCTATCAGAATATCACCATCATCATCTAAACATGAGGAAGGGACCCTTTTAAAAAAGTAATGTTTATGTTGTACATACCCATATTCGGAGAGAACATCATCAAGCTTTTTATTAAGTTCACATAATTATGTTTTATCGTACATACGACATATTTAAACAAAAAATCGCACAGATGTACAAACGACTTTATCTGTGTTCCCATAACCTTTGATATATGACACAAAAATATTCTGAGCTTTCTGTGTGTTTTATAGTGTTGTTGTAATTGTTTTATAGTGTAGTCATATCCATATGCAAAAATTTTATATTTTATTCATGCATTTGTGTTTTATGTAGCAGCAGCATAGAATATGTTTTTTTTTTGTTGTAGTCTAGAGTTATGATCAAAATGTTATGTGACGTTTCACATTTTGATAATGGGAGTGATATGAAAGAGATTAGGTTTTTTTTATATGTATGTATGAATGTGTGTGTTGCTTGTGAGTAAATACGAGTTTATACATATGTGAACCGTATGTATCCACAATTTAATGTTTATACGAAGATGAATGTTAAATGTACGTGTGAAATGAAATTGCTTGTGAAATGGGAAATTGGAAAATTGGATGAGAATTCTTGTGTAACTCGAATAACGATCTAAGTGTTATTTGTACAAAACAATTTCAATGTGTCATTCGCTGTGTGTAGGGTTTGTTTGTTTTGGTATAAAATATAATGGGTGTTCATTGGGAATATTTTTTATTTAGACTTTTTACAATCCTTAGACAGTTTACTACTCTGAATTTTTACCACTATTCCATATCCACTTTTTAGTTAAAACTGTGTCTGCATTGAAATGTGCATGCTTTAATATTTGACCATCGTTACTCTCGAAAATTTCAAGACATTAATTTCCCTAAGACGACTATATAATCTCCTCTTGGAATGTCATTCTCAAACGCAATTTCCAGTATATTGGAAGACTTATCGTCATAATCAACGCATAATCAGCATAATATACGCCCAGAAATATTTAATAATACTTGGTAGTTTACACCTTAACCAAATCTTAACTTATTAAAGATTCACTCAGCGATGAAATTATTACGTCATGTTATAGGGCGATTAATGTAATGGTAGAGTAGATTGTAAGAATTGTGACTAATAACTGAATCTCTTTTTCGACAAAACATTTCAGAAATAGAACAAGGTTAGGTACAAAAGCTATCCATAACATTTTTCATGGGACTCCCAATTTACTTAAAAAGCCTTAGAAATTTTGGTGAAATAAAATTAATATTATATCAAAACTTGTCATTTCCAGTAAAATTTAAAACAATTATGTGAACAGGTTTTGTTTACCAAATTAAATTTAAGATATTTTAATTTTGAACGGGTTTTCGTAACTGTTATATACTTTTCAAAATATTTGCAAAAAAAGATATAGCTCCTATGGAAGAATGGCAGCCAATGGGGCGACCTTGTCCAAAAATTACTTAGATCTCTCAACAGTCTCAACCTATAGAAAAATCTTGATTATTAAGTTTCACCTCGATCGGTCAATCCGTATGGCTCTCCTTCGGGCCATAAAGCACATCAAATAATAACTTTTTGTGGATGTAATGGTTTTTGAACAATAGCTCCTGGAACAAATTTGACAATTCTGCTTCTTGGAATAGCCATTCAACCAAAACGGAGCTTAAACATTGAAGAAAATTTTGTATCGATATCAATATTGGCCCATTCACCGAATTTTCTTTTAAACTTTTGATAAATTTCTTTAAAATTAATTTAAACAGATTAGAATTTTGTGCATAAGGGCCCCTGCTCGGGCGCCACCTAATTTCTCTTTTGCACAATTTTACAATCGAAAATCAATACCACTGCATTTGGATTTCGAAATTGATACTTTTGTGCATTCTTGTTGCACAAGTATAACCATCTATCTGTAAGAGTCTTTAGATTATAAGCTCTATAGACAAAAATAACAGTTTTAGTTTTAACGTTTTGGTTGTCGCGTTGCTCGAAAATACCAGAAAATGACGAGAATTTTCTGAAAACGTCCCATAATACATAAACGCAACAATATTTTAAAATCTGCTTGTGCAGAACACAATGTTCACCTGCGGACAATTAAATCCTGCGCTAAATTACAAAACAATAGAATTCACAAAATGATAAATATTCTACTGCCCATTAAACCTTATTTTTTTATCTTTACGATTTTTTAAAATCATCTTTACAATAAAAATTCAAGAACGAAAACCATAAACCAGAACAAAAAAAAATTATTGGAATAATAACACTTAAAGCCAGAATAGATACCGTCGTATGAACCACAGCAAAATAAAACTCAAATTATATCACAGAGGATGAATTTTATTTTATGGCAATCGGATGGGTATATGCGGTAGTGGAGGACGAAATGTGCCCAGACGGAGAGAATGAATATTCAAACAAGACAAAGACATCGTTTAGAGAAATAGACCTTTTTGTTGATTTTTATTGTTATTACAGTGAAAATTTTCTAATACACAAGAAAACGATTTTCACTCTATTATTAGACGACCATTGATAAAATATACATACATACTCATCTTTAATGTGGTTGTGCATAGTAGATTTGGATTGGGTGGCACACTATTATGTATCCATCTAAAAAAGTTCATCACACAAATTGAGTTTTTCCCGCATTATAATATTTATATTATATCGAGAAGAGACGACCAAGTTTTTGAGATGGAACTAAAGAAATTTTTTTTTTGCATTATACACTTTTGAATATTCGTCTTAAGAATTGAATGAGTTTCGTGAGCCAACCGCATAAGTACAACAAAATAGAGTATATAAGAAAAAGTTTGGATCGCTCTATTCAATTCTTTTTTTTTAAGACTGTAGCGAACACAATACACAATATAGACTGAGTTTTTGAAGAGTGCCACCAACAATAAAATAAAATATTAAATAAGAAAACAGTAAGATAACTCTCCAATTTAAATTTTTTTTTGACAGTTCGATAGATATTTTATTAAATTTTATAACGAAAAAATCTACTTGATTTATGTATATTCAAATAAAATCTACTTATTCAAATTTTTTTTTAACTTTTTCGAGTATATTATATAGACGTAAGTTCAAGAATAAACTTTTCATTACTTTAGTTTTTCTTTCAACAACAACAAAAAAATCTTCTCTCGTCGCTCGCTAAAAAAATCAAAATAAAAAAAGAAGTATTATTGATAAGCTTTTTACAAATCTAAATAACTGATAATAGAAAACTTTTAGATGTTGCATTAAACATTTTTTTTTATATTTTCGTTACGCTTACGTTACTTGAGCATACAAAAATCTTTTAGTTTTCTTTTCGAATTAAGTTTTATCTGATTTGTAATTTTAAATTTAACATGATTTCGACATGTAATTTATGCGCAGTCTATAACAAGTTGTATTATTTGATAGAAGTTTATAAAAATGATAAGGCCCTAGAAAATGTTTAATTTAAAATTTTTGGCCTGCCTAATCGCGTCTATATATTGTTACGTTTTGCAAATAAAATACTCCGCGTTACAGTTCGAAACTTTATTGTTTAACACCAACTTTAAATTTCGTGAATTATATTTCATGCACGTGTGTCACAATTGTAATCTACCTGTCTGTGGTTAAACATTCCTTCTAACATTCCAAGTCCGTTCGCATGGAATCTATCCCAAAATCCAAATTCTAATTAGTATTAGCGAAATATTTGATCTGTGGGAATGTGTTGGATGAATCGTATACATATGTTGGACGTATTCAATATGTTGAAAAATTGCATCTAATGAAATCCGTCACAGTACCCCACCTTAATTCTGTTCCGCTCAGAACAAGTAAAAATTTAATGGAAATTGTCGAATCTCGAGTGTTTCAACATCAAAGAAGAAAGTGGAAAATTTTACTCCTGTACTTTCTTTTTTATTTACAGTAAATACATTTTCTGTTTTACTGACGAAAAAATTTTATGTTGCTATCGAGTTTTCATTGAAAATTTGTTTTGAACTTTAGAAAATTTGATTTGCTGATTTATTTGCATTTGCTTATCCATTTTAGTTTTATTAAATTTGGAAAAATGGACATGAGAATGATATAAATCCTTATAAACATCTGGTAACACTACTCTACTTTAGTCTCTAAGAAGTAAAATACATCATTATTGCTGGTACATTGTGAGTTCGGCCTTTTAAACATCCCATTCATAGGTTTGGATAGAAAAGTTATTGGAATCGTTTTGTAAAATAGTAGAAGACTTTTATGCAAATTTAAAAAAAACGATTAAAGTTGCCGTTGAAAAATTCGAATAATTTAAAAAAAATTAATGCAAATTATCCGCCGACAGAAATTTCCACCGATTTCAAGAATAGCGGCCCAGGAAAGTTGACCAATACTAATAATTTTATAAACCCAGCGAACGGAATCGTTTGTTCAAGCATCCGTCATTGAGGTTGCTCACTAGTTGTTTTCGTTTGGTGATTCCTGCGAAACGACTTATGGCTGGTCTCCACTTGCATATTTTTCTCTTGACAAAAAATAAATGGCTTCGGCTCATGACATTATTAGTATAGTATACTTACTACTACACTCTTAAAAACTAGACATATTTTCTCTGTTTTGATTACGTAGAAAAATGATTTGCTTTGTCATTTTAGATAGTGTGCTGTGCTGTGATTCTAACAAACAAAACATCCACGATTTTTTAATTTTAAATGTCAAAGTAATATAATGTGCGCTCAAAATTGAGCATAAAAACACAAATTATGCTCAATTGGCACAACGTCATGACAAAAATATTGAATATTTTGATCTTTTCCTCTCTTGACAAAATTTCAATGCGCATGCTCAAAACCATTTTTGCGTATGTATTTTGGAAAATGTACTAAAAAATGTCACAAGAAAAAAAATTGACTAGATTTTTTTTCCGTCACGAGAAAAATATGTAAGTGGAGACCTTGTTAAAGTTAGCCGACTCGCTCCAGCCGAAAGATAATGCAGATAGTGTCTTGACTATTATTGAACTATCTTTATACTCTCGCTCCTATCGATTTTTAAATTCCTACAAACTGAAATAATTTCTCCTTCACCCGAATGATATAACCCGGTCCTAAATTCTCCTAAATTCGAGTTCATGACTTATTTTTGCTGTATTCAAGTTTATTCGAATCTGCATTATCGACATTATTCGGCTGGAGCGAGTCGGCTAACTTTAACAGTATTAAGTGGAGACCGGCCATTATTGTGAACATTCGTTAAAACTCATCTTTACGCACGATTCGAAGTGTTCGAGTACGTAGACACTAGGATTTTTTCAAATTTTCATTATTTTTCCCCCATTTAATCGTATAAGTGACCGATGAAAACAAGTGACCAACCCTAAACAAACGAAGACCAAACGACTTCAATCATCATTTTTATTGAGTTTAATGGCGTGCTAAAACGGGAGCTTAATTTCTGACATTCGCACCTTTCATCGATTCGAGAGTTTTCGTGAAAGCCATCAAAAATAAAACGCGAAGGAGCTTTGGCATTGTGAATACAATTCGTCCCAAATATAGGTGGTGGGTAAAGGATAGACAAAGAAAACGAAACGTCCAACGGAGTATCATTTGTCTATTTTAGCCACACAAATCCAACGCGCCAAAAGTGGAAATTTGTAGGTATGTACTTCAAGAAAAAAAGGGGACATTTTCTACATTACTTTGACTAGATTTCATTTCATGAGTGGAAGTTTTTTTTTTACAAAATGCAAAGAACCATTCAAAATTTTGAGGAATTAAATACTAAAAATTAATTTTATTGTTCTTTGAATTATCGAGAAGCGCTCGAATTTATGAAACGTGTTATTGCTTAAAATTTATTGTTATTTTTACTTTAGGCTGATCATACGAGGCAGTACCACCGTATAACGGGGGTTAGGACAGTTTTTTTTATTTATTAATTTGTAATTACAATATGAACATTATACTTTTATACAAAAAATTTCTTGTATTTTTTAAGTTGCTGTAACCCAAAGGGTTTTATGCAACTACTTTTTAATTTTACATTTAAATCAAACTGTTTTTTAGTTCGGGCTAAATATCACAAATAAAAATTTAAATAGATAAATAAATTAAATAAATAATACTATATAGTAGTGCATTAATTTAAGTATACTAAAATATTGAATTCAAATTATTCGCTATATAGTTTCATTAAACATATTTTTATTTAAATTCATAAACATTTTTGTTTGTACTTTGAAATTTTTTGAGGTTCTAATATTTTGAATTTCGGTAGGAAGCTTGTTATATAACGGAATTCCTCTATATAATAAATTGCTTCTTGTACAGGTATCTCGAGCGAGAAATTCTCTTAACAATAACGACGCATTTCGTAAGTTATAGCGATACGTGTCCCCTGCTTTTACAATGATTAGATTATGTACAATTAAATTGTTTAAAATCTTATACCCATACAATGTCAATTCGAAATTGTTCATAAATGATAAAGAACCGAATTCTTTGTACAATTCAATTGTTGGGTAACGTATTGGTACACCCTTAATTAACTTTAAAGCCCTCTTGCGGATAATTTCTAATTCATTCAGTTTAAATTTTGCTACTCCACTCCAAAGAGGGTTTAAGCATAATAATCTGGAGTTAATATACGCATTATATATCAGTTGCAAATGTTCTCCAGTTAAAAAGTTCCTTATACGTTTAATAACAAACACGTAAGGACTTATCGATTTTTTGATCCAATCTACATGATTCTGCCAATTTAACATGTTATCGATTGATAATCCAAGATAACAATATTTAGTCACTTTATCAATTTTTGTGTTTTTATACTTGAAGATTGTTATCTAAGTCTAAAAATCAGTTCTAACATTAACAGTATAATTTTCACTTTCACATATCGTAAAATCGTCCATATGTGAGCAAGGTATAATTTTTCAAATATTTAAACCAACTTCTGGCTGTTTTTGTGTAACAATCCGCAAGACAGGCGAAGTGGCCAATGCTAGAAATTTTCCAGTCCTTAACTGGTTACTGCACAGATCGATGCAGAAAATTGAATTTCTTTAATTGCAGAGGCTTCCGCGGCGGATTATTGCGTGAGCTCGGCTATGGCTCAGCGGATGGGGTGAGTAAGCATGGAAACATGTAAAAAAATATCTGTAGTTACCGCCGAATGGTAAACTCTAAGGAACTACGATTAGCACGGACAACTACACACCTACGAGGGATTTAACTTACCATGATCACATCCTCGACTGACTTCAGTTATTCCATTCTTTAAAAATGGAAAATTAATAAAAATAAGTATGTATATACATACAATAAATCTTACCATAACCGATTTTTTGACGCATTATTGACGCAGTATGAGCTATGAAATAATAGATTTAAAGCAAATAAAATGTATTTAAAAAATATACGAATTGATGTAAATATATTACAATTTCCATCCATAAGGTTGTATAGTATTCAATCGTGAACATATAAATTATTAAATTAAGGGGTTGACACCTGAACGCCTATTTTCATCCAGAATTGAGAGACGAAACCACAAATTTGTGTATACGTATACGACGTATAATACACAATTTTGAATAAGTGTGCTGTCATTTGTTACGCATGTATGTGTGTTGTTTTTGTGACCATATGCATCAAAATTTATCGAACCGGGTGGGATCGGTTCAAATTTTTGGTGCTTCCACTCCTGTTTTGTGACACTTTCCCATGGTCTCTAGATGGGGAACAAATTTGTTCGGACGTAACGCCACACCATTCGCAATATTTTTATTTTAGGTTAATAATTTTATTTTTTGTAAATTAACAAATTTTATATTTTATAAAAAAAAAACAATTGTAAAACATTTCGTGTTTATTTATTTTTTACGTGTCGTTTTATCGAACACGAAATGTTTTACAATTGTTATTTTTTTATAAATTATAAAATTATTAACCTAAAATAAAAACATTGCGAATGGTGTGGCGTTACGTCCGAACAAATTTGTTTGTTACTAATATAAAAACACATATATTATACACTATTGCGTTTCGGTAATTCTTCTCTCCTGTTATTATTTTAGGATCAAAATACGCGTTCTGAACGCCACTTGGGGCGAAAAAAAACGTTACAATTGGTAGATTATTTAATACATATAAATTAGCACAACTAGAAATGTCATGTGATCATAAAACAACGAAAACATCCGGTCTACTTTTTACAAATTAATCTAGATTTTTGTGATTAGTGCTCATTGTCAAGCATCCGGTCTAGCTATTTGAAAATATTAGTTTTTACAAGTTAATCTGTTAATTTTGTATAAAAAATACTCTACCAGTGGCACTATTCTGGTAATTCCCTGGGAATAGGGAATTGGGGAAAGATTTTATATGTAATTTCAATTTTAAAATTTTTTTTCTGGCATGCTGAGGTAAAAATCTAGTGGTAATTTTTTTGAAAACAAAATGAAATTGGGAATAATTTTCCCTGCCAATTTAGATATGGAAAAATTATTCCCAATTTATAAATATTTCCATCAAACATTTCTTCTTAGTAGGCCGGAAAAAAAATATTTGAACTGAAATTACATATAAAATCTTTCCCCAATTCCCTATTCCCGGGGAATTACCAGAATAGTGCCACAGAAGATTATACATCATAGCTCAACATTCAAAATATGAATTTCAGGAGTTCAAAAATTCATAAAAGGAAGATCAATAATTCGGCAACATCACTTGTTGACGCTTTACCCAACCCTTGTATATTTATTGATGTTTTACCAACCCTTGAATTTGTCTCTTTCCTTTTATTCTTTTTTTTGTTTGTTTTATTTTATATAATTTTTTTGTTTTAAGTAGTCGAGTAAAAAACTTTAACGAAGGACATATACTAAATAACGAAAAGGTGTAAAAATAGTAATAAATAATTATTAATCGAATAAATATATTAAATCGAATCAATATATCATATAGTGTATATTATTATTATTTGGAAAATAAAGGGTTTAACGAAACAAAACCATTATTATCGAAAGATAGTTGATACAACAAAAAAAAGTTCGTATAATACAGTCCACAACGCAACATTTTGATACTATTAAAGTAAGCCGAAAGTTTCCAACCGAAAGATCAAAAACTCGATAATGCAGATTGCGTCTTGGCTTTCTCAGCCGCAAGTATATAAATACGTTACCGTTGGTCAACATTCTTCAGCCGAAAGTTATCACCCGAAAAGTTATTTCAACAACACATCACAGATTTGAATGTTTTAGTATGCGAAGGTGGTTGTAAAACCTAATTCTGTTTAATAATTATAATTTGAAAAGCAATATTGTTAAGGTATTTAGTTTTAATTACTGACGATGATATCTTGAATATCGAAATCGATATCGAATAATAAACTAATTTCACATAAATGAAACTTAAAAACTATTTGTTTTATTAATAATAATATTTTTATATTTAATTTTTACAAAATATATAATAATAATATGTAATAATATTGTTAACCTTGCTTCAAATGAATATACAGTAAGGTGGTGATGCCACTATGGCCAATTGATATGTCATAATGTTGGTTAACTTCAGCCTAATTATGTAGAAATTCTGAAGGGGATACAGGGGTGTTATTTATCAAAATTTCGCTAATTAAATATATCGAAAACGCATTGAATGCCCTGTCGTTCTAGGTTAGCATGCCTTAAAATAATATATTTAAAAATATTAAAAATATTTAAATATTTTTATTTTATTAAACTGCCTATCTGTGGAGACATATTGAATTAACGAAATTGCACCCGCGTTTGCGAAACGAAATTAACCGGTTAAAGAAATTCTGAACGCCTATTTTGATCCAAAAAAATTGACAGGAGAGAAGTTTTACCGGAACGCAATAGTGTTGAATAAATGTGTTTGTATTAATAAACACATCTAATTTGTTCGGACGTAACGCCACACCATTTCAAACTCAAAAAATAAAATTTAAACAAAAATCTAGCTACGTCTCAAAAATGGCCTTAATTTTTTTTATTTGATTTCTATTTTTGTTGAAGCTGCTTCACCGAAAAAGTTTTTATTGAAAAATGTGTCGCAGAAAATGTTTTCGGTGAAGCAGCTTCAACAAAAATAGAAAACAAATAAAAAAAAATTAAGACCATTTTTGAGATGCAGATTTTAGTTTAAATTTTATTTTCGAAAGAGCAAAACAAAAAAAGGTTTTAAATTAGCAATTGAAAATGTATTACGAGTAATATTGAAGCGTGATGCAGTGCTTAAAAGAAGCACAGTGAGACACGCGGGATTCACATAGATATATCCCTTTGTGTTTTACTAACACAATTGTGCGAGTAGGGCAAAAGTACCATGTCAAAAATTTGTTTTTTTAGTTTTTTGAACCAACTTACACATTTAAGTTTTCCTTTCAAACTTATTTTGTCCGAAAAATAACACTATAACTATATACACGCAATTGTGTTGGTTGTACTTCAAAACAAGTGAAATTTTTTATCAAAAATGCCATTACATACTATGATTTTTTACTCACACATTTGTGTGGTTTGAACTTCAATTGAGCCATGTTTTTTTTGGTTGAAAATGGGATATAATATATTTGTATTGAAATTCACACGGGGTATTCAAATAGATAAATATATTGTAAATATTTCAATTTACATTTTTAAATTATATAATAATATAATACAAACAAAACTATCGTTAAAAAATAAATTCACTTCAAAACTTACCATTTTGCTTTAACGATGAATATGAAACACTGACAGTTCAAATTTATAAGTCAAATTCCCCATATACATAACATGGGAGAATGTCTCAAAACAAGAAGGGAAGCACTAAAAATTGGAATTGATTCCACCCGGTACGATAAATTGTCATGCATATGGTCAAAAAATCAACACACATACATGTATAATAAATGACAGCACACATATTCAAAATTGTGTATTTGTGGTTTCGTCTCCCAATTCTGGATCAAAATGTGCGTTCTGATGGAGATGCGGGGTTGCAATTTGACAAAATTTCCATAGTTTAATTTCTGAAAAATTCATTGAATGGCCCGGCACTATTGTTTAATTTAAATTCGCATCGATTCCACTATGGCCTATCAAATGGCCGTAATGTCTATTGACAACAGTCCAATTTTGAGGAAATTCTGCTAGAAATACTGCATTACGGCCTATCAAATGGTCATAGTGGCATCAATGCAAAATTAAAATAAACGCGCTGGGCCATTCAATGAATTTTTCAGAAATTGAACTATGGAAATTTTAACAAATTACACCCCTGTATCCCGATCAAAATTTCTTCACAATTGGTCTGCAGTAGACATAACATATCATAAACTAAAACTTTTATTTCAATATCAACTTAAAGATAATTTTTCTTAAATATCGGCTGGTAACTTTCGGCTGAAATATATTGATCAACACCTTGTTAAAGTTAGCCGAAAGTTGCCAGCCGAAAGATAATGCAGATAGTGTCTTGACTATTTTAAAACTCTCTTTATACTCTCGCTCCTATCGATTTTTAGATTCCTATAAACTGAAATAATTTCTCCTTCACCCGAATGATGTAACCCGATCCGAAATTCTCCTAAATTCGAGTGCATGACTGATTTATGCTGTATTCAAGACACTATCTGCATTATCTTTCGGCTGGAAACTTACGGCTACAGGTTCAAACAGAATGTATCCGTTCCGTCCGCTACATTTTATGAGAACAGTCAATTTATATGAAAAAACGAAAATATGAACACAATGAACGGAGGAGAAAAAAACGGAGCGGACACTAAACCCAATTTCAAATTTTTGCGGGCGACATAACCTCACATAGTATTTGGCATGTCGAAAAAATCGTAAACGAGAAGTTTTTGCAATAAAAGACGTACTAAATTGTATTGATTCTATTAATCTCTTCTAATAATCTCCCACAAATTAAAATTTCCAAAATATAATATATAATTAATATCTATTTTTGACAAGCGGAACGGATATGTTGTGTTTTAGGAAATCAAACGGACGGAGCGGAACCGAAATGAACGAACCGGAGCGGATCTATTCTGTTTGAACCTTAACTTTAACAGTATTTGATCAACATTATTGAATTTTTATTTTCGGCTATCAAACCAAAGACACAATCCGCATTATCATGTTTTTATTTTCGGCTGGCAAGTTTCGGCTAACTTTAACAAGGTAACAGTTTGGTCCTTAGAGACGAATTTCCTCGTAAGTAGTTTGAATAAATATCGTGAATTGGTTATTGAATCGTTTCAGTGAGTCTATACAAATTGAAATAGTGCTGAGATAACGGGTAGAGTTCGAGTGATTTGTTAAATTTATGGTTAGGTATAGGCTGGAAAGTAACAAGTAATATTCCATTAGTGTGGCAGAGTGCATATCGACACTAGTGTAACTTTTATCTGGTAACTTTTTCGTTTCTTTCCCATTTACAAATAAAATAATTTTTTGATTTTATTGGTAAAGGGGAAACAAACAAAGAAGTTACCGGATACCAGTTACCCTAGTGTGGCATCATGCATACATTGTGAAGTTTATGCGGTTTCTCTGTCTCGTTTATAGGTGTACATAGGGAAAACATCGAAAAAATATATCGAAGAATCAATAACGCGTAGTTGCTCGTCAATACAATTTTACAAATTCGATGGGTTGGGAATTACAAATTTGATTATAGTTTAGCGATTATCGATTTTTTATTCAACAAGTGGCAAAAAAATCCTAAGATTTGGAGCTTCGCTATAGTCATCTGAATTCGTAGAAGATGTCCATTACCAGAAACCGGACTATATAGGTTTTGAAGTTCCGGGATTGGCCAGCTTATGCAACAAGTGGTATAGTCCGGTTTCTTGTAATGGACATCTGCTACGAATTCAGACCACTATGGCGGAGCTCTAATTCATAGAATTTTTTGCCACTTGTATTATTATTTTGGTTTATTTTGTGTTTTCCTACTCGTGTACTTAATTTTCCTATATAACTAACTTTATATCATTTCATGTTTTTTTGATATCATACAGGTTTTTTTGTTTTCAAAAATTATTTGTTTTCTTGTTAGGAATTTTATTGTGACATAATCTTTTCCGGGTTGGCATCAGTTTTCAATACAAATTGTTTATGAATTAGTATTTTTATGAATTAGTAAAAAACTGTCATGATATATTTTTTGATATATTTTTTTCCGGGATGACATTCAAAAATATCGTGATATAAATATTTTTTCGGGATGACATTGTCAAGTATCGTGATATTTGTATTTTAGTGTTGCCATCGCATTTTTGCGGGATCGTTTACGGGCTAACTTCCCAGACATCACAATTCTGGGGAATCATACATGTACAATAGAAGAACTAAGCGTACCCTGATCATTCAGGTTGAAGCGTGTCTGAATTCCAGGCCAAACATCATGCTAACTAATTCCTGCATAAAACCAGAGGTTTTTTAAAATACGGGAATTAAAAATAAACCACAAAACACCTTCAAAACACCAAGTTTAGCCGATAGGAACATATTCATTTGGATAACGTTTGGCATCTAGCTAGCTAGCCTCATATATTTGGTTTACTGAAGCAAAAACATTTAGATGAATTTTGGGGTTGCAGATTTTGTTAAAGCATAAGTTCATTTTGTTTGATATGATTGTATATTTCTTCCATGCAAAACGTATACGAACAGAACTAGTTGTAATTCCAATAAATAAATTTACGAATCCCCACATTTCATCAACGATTTTAATCGATTCCGCTTTCCAATTATACAGTTTTAAGTTTTTATGTTAAATGCTATGTTGCGCGCGAAAATTGATTAAACTGACGGATAACATAAAATATTCGAGTACTTTGCACCTTTGAACACCAATTTACGTATACACACCATATTATTTTTTATTAATCAACGATAAAACAGAAAAATTCATCTCGAAGCGGTAAATCAACAGAAATTAATTTCATTCATTGCATGGCAACAAGCTTCCTCGCACAGCTAATCGTAATTACTCCAGGCTTTTATGTTATTACACAGCGGACTATAAATAATTGTAAGTATCCAAGACATTTATCTTATTGTTCAATATTCCTGTTATTATTCTGCATGTTAGCTCGATACCAAAAAATATAGATAATCAAATAAGGTGCTAACTAATATTCTATTATAGGTACATTGCATGTCGTGGGGCGCAAACATTTATATATGCCGCATGTTGCAATATAACGATGACGGTTTTAACACATCCAAGAAGAATTTTTTTTTAACATAAATAAATGATTCATAATATTTTTAGGTAAACGAGTCTGTTTTTACACATATGGATAAATATTTTCGTAAGCGCACCATTTTACAAGTGAAAATGTGTATGTAGCAATTCGTTGTCATTCTTCTTTGATAAGCTGACTACCGATTCTGGAACACATAATTTTTTGATCTAATCAATGTTCACGTGATAATACGCAAGCTGATGTATAAAGTACATTAGAAAAACAACCGCGATGGTGTGCAATGTGCATCGATCGAAAACTTAAATTAAATTATTAGTACGGATACGATAAATCCTATATTCGAAGGGGATCCCTTAAAGTATGAGAATATTCAACTAACAGAGCGCAGGATAGAAGTGAAATAGGATTACATTTGAATCGGCCCATCATTTACGAGTGTATGATTTTTCCGTTAAATATGCTGCTTTTCAAGTAATTTTAAAAAATCGAATAAGAAAAAATGGTTTCTAAATTAAGATTTACAACAAAATTAATGCAGTTAATTTTTTTTTTGAAATTTTAGTGTAATCTCGATTTTAGGGGAAATCTGATAACAACTTTTGGATCTGAGAGATCTTGAAATATTTATATATCGTTACAACCAATGGCTCAATCCTTTTGGCGTTTCCGCGATTTAAATTTCCGAGATTTTTATTTACGAGGTTTTTTAAATTCAGGATCGGAAAACGTTCAGCCCATGTGACCAATTTACGCTAAATTCACATTTCGCAGAGCAATAGGCGAGATCGTAACAATACTTTTTTCAACACATTTTCAACCTCATATTTTGTCGCAAGTAAACGATTTTTTAATAAGAGTGAGTCGATGTTCAATTGGAATAAAACAAGCTGTGTGTGAGATATTAAAGAAATTCTCTTTTTATTTGAAAAGTCCATGTATGCCATTATTTATGGAATATAACATCGTATCACGGCCGCGACTTCACACGGTGGCACGGATTCGGGTCGTTCAATTTTCAATGACTCTGCTGCATAGATCCGGCTGAATTTGCGACTCAATCGCGACTTATTGGCCTGTGACTTGAGAAAACCCTGCAAGAAAAAGTCTAGTGGGGTCAAATTGCACGATATTGGTGTCCAATTCAAGTCACATCTGCGAAAAATAACCCTACCCTCAAATCGTTCATGCACAATATCCATCGTTGCATCTGCTGGGTGGCACGTAGGCCCGTCCTGCTGGAAACACATTTCGTGTACTTCCATATCCTTCAATTTGGAGCAAAAGAAATCGGTTAGCATCATTATGTAGCGCTGGCCGTTGATGGTGGTGGATTCCCCAAAGTCATTTTCAAAATAGTACGCACCAATCCGCACCAAATAGTAACTTTTAGTGGATGCATTGCCACCTAGTGAACATCGTGTGGGTTGGCGTCATCCCATATACGGCAATTTAGCTTATTAACATAGCAATTCATCCAAAAATGCGCCTCATCACTAAAAATGACTTTATCATTTGGCGTAACTTGTCATGTTGTTTTGGCATCAGTGACTGAAAAAAATTGATTACACAGCCGCCACTAAAATACAATAACATGGCCACCACAGGCTGCCAAGAACGACTCGCTCTTATTGAAAATCCGTACATTAAAATCGAATTACCAAAAAAAAACTTAATTGTGTCCTTAACTGTTCTATAATTATTAAATTTTTGTTTCTGAGGCATGATACAACGATTTAAAAACAAAAAATATACAAAACACAGTTCCCAATAAAATGGAAAGGTTAATATACTACACTTGATTTCTAAAGCAAAAAATTAAACTTAAAATAGTTTTCGCAGAACTTTTGAATACATAGGACAGATGTATTCAAAAGTTCTGCCACTTCTGGTACACAAATGTCGCAAGGATCAAGGGGATCAAGATCATCTACTAGACAAGTAGTGGAATCGATTTAGCTTCGGCACTTGGGCCGGGAAGTACTGGGTACCCAAGTACTGGGTTCGGACCCCACCAGAGGCAGGATGCCAAAGAAAATTTTCTTCAAAAATTAGGATCGTTGGTGTAAATAAAAAATACAACTATGAACCCTCTTGTTGGAGAACAGAATTCAGCACGGATCCCATGTGTACAGGCAGAATTT
Source organism: Nephrotoma flavescens (assembly GCA_932526605.1). Classification (NCBI taxonomy): domain Eukaryota; kingdom Metazoa; phylum Arthropoda; class Insecta; order Diptera; family Tipulidae; genus Nephrotoma; species Nephrotoma flavescens. The sequence goes on along the minus strand of OW052222.1, from coordinate 64,319,502 downwards.
GTTAATTTAAATTTAAAATTTAACTTCTTTAGTAAATTCTGGGACCATGCACATCAAAGTTTTCGAGATGAACGATGGATTTAATAGGAATCTAAACGATCCCATTTATAACAAAATTAAAGAGAAAACGTGATTTTATGAACCACCATGTAGAAACAAAAATTATTATTCATATAATAAATACTTTTCATTAAATTCATTTACTGGAAATGTCTACAACAACGTTGCCATCGTTGATTTTCTTAATTAAATATTATTACAAAAAACAACAAAACGTAGAAAACTTCAATTTTATGCGATTACAAAACCGAGATTTCTGTCATTTCAAAATCCGTTTACAGATGTCTCTATTTATAAATTTACTTGAAAATACTGAAAAGAATAAAATAATTAAACTACATATTTACGAAAATTATTAAGTTAAGCGTGAAATCTTTAATATAATAATATAACATAATTAATAAAAGTCAAAACAATAATCATTTTTATTTATGGTAACGCCGCGGTTGGCGTAAATAAAAGTTTTCGTCGCAAAATATTCACCATCATTGTTGCTGCGCGCTTTAAAACAATAATAGTTAGAAAAATGTCACGATTTTGCCAATTTTTTTTTTTCAATCTACTTCCGCTGAAGCTATCTAACTTATATCCACACCATATGTTCGTGTGGTGCTCCGGATGGTTTTTGTTTGTGTAAGAACCCCCTAGGTGGTCGCTTTTTTAAAAATTCTTATTTATGGACCGATTTAGCTCAAATTCACATACTGTTAAAGTTAGCCGAAAGTTTCCAGCCGAAAGATAATGCAGATAGTGTCTTGAATACAGCAAAAATCATTCATGAACTCGAATTTAGGAGAATTTAGGATCGGGTTATATCATTCGTGTGAAGGAGAAATTATTTCAGCTTATAGGAATTTAAAAATCGATAGGAGCGAGAGTATAAAGAGAGTTTAAAAATAGTCAAGACACTATCTGCATTATCTTTCGGCTGGCAAATGTCGGCTAACTTTAACAAGGTCAAATTCACACCATATAATACTTAAATAAAATCAAAGTCTTTAAAAAATTGGACCTGATAGGTGGCACTGAAGTGAAGATATTTTCCCGATACGTGGCGCTGTGGTAGAAATATTTACGAAAATGTAGTTTTTCCGGTATATAATTTTCATTTCAACAATATATAATTTAAATGTAACCACAAAAATCCGTTAGGTGGCGTTGGTTGTCTTTAATACATTTTTATGAATTTTTTGTTTTTCAAATTTAATATATGATATATACATTCAGTATTTCCAAGGTTACAATCATCTTACAATAAATAAAACTATGTTCTTTGTTAAAAAAAAACAAAAGTGTTTAATAAATGTGCTTATTAAGTGTAAGTGTAATTCGCCAAGTGCCTGCTGCAAATAATGTTAAACAGTGGCGTATTCATGGGGATGCAGGGGGTGCGAATGCACCCCTAACTACTTATATACAATCTTTAGAGTCTTTAAATTTATTAATTCCTAGGAATAAAATTGATGACATTGAAAATAAATTAGAAACACTTTTAAACACATATACCTTGGATTTGGAAGACTGCAGTTTACACGTATTGATTGCTGAGTACCAGTTATGGCTACGGAAATTTGAGTTGGTGGACAAAATTCCAGAATCTACTATTGAATTGCTTTAAATCTGTGATAAAGAAATGTATCCAAATATTTTTAAATTATTAAAAATTTTAGTAACGTTACCCGTTACAACATGCACTTCGGAACGTTCGTTTTCAACGTTAAAATTTTTGAAAAGCTATTTAAAAAATTCTATCTCGGAAACCAGATTGAATGGTCTTTCATTACTTTACATATATAAAAATATTCAAGTGGATCAAGAAAAAGTACTAAATATTTTACAAAAACACAAACGAAAATTGAATATTAGTTTGTAATTAATAATTTCCGTTTTATGCTGTTAAAAAAATTTATGTGTACCTTTGTATAAAAATAAATGCATATAAAACCATATATTTGTTTTAATTATTTATGTTTTTGCTATAAATGGAAAAAATGCACCCTCCAAAATATATTTCTGGACACGCCACTGATGTTAAAAGTAAAACTATAGATCGTAGTAACCTTAAATATATTACAAAGTGGTGTTTATTGAAAAAACAAAATCAAAATGGTTTTTCATTTGCCATTGCAGTATTAGATATTTCATTGTGCTGTACAATTGTTTAGAAATAGGTTCGTTTCAGTCATTTGGAACTTCCAATTCAATTAACTTTCATCATAAACTTTCAATCAATTTTAAATAGGTGAATTTATGATACGAAATTTCAAAACAATATTGATTATCTATAATACAAATATATGGTTTTCCAATAGGAATGATATGATTTTTAAGTGACGTTTCGGGCGTTTACAAATTATTCAGTTTTATTATCAAAATAATCGTTCTTCAATTGCAACTTTTCGTGCGTTTTTGCCATTTTATAGTCGTAATAATCGTCCAAGTGTGCTCGTTATTCGTTGTGAACGAGCGAATTGTTGAAAATTTTGAGCGTACATTTTCTTTACATAATGTTCAAGTGCCAATAAGACAAAAAAACGCTCGATGTAATTCAAATATTGCTGCCGTTCAGGCAAGTGTCTCTGAAGACCGAAATTTGTCGATTCCAAGATGTTCTCAAGAATTGGGACTGTCTCAAACCACAGCCTGGCGGATTTTGAGAAAGGATTTGGGTTTGTATCCGTATAAAATTGTTCTCACTCAAGAACTGAAGCCACCGTAAATTAGACAACCGTAAACGGCGTGAATTTCCCGCTTTTGGCTTGTTAGAACAACTTAAAAACGATAACGATTTTTTTAAGAAAATCATCTTCTTCGATGAGGCTCAATTTCATCTTAGTGGTGCGGTAAATAAACAAAACTGTCTATTCTGGTGCGAAGAAAATCCACATACTATTCATGAAAAACCATTACATTCACCTAAATTGACCGTTTGGTGTGGTTTTTGGTCTGGTGGAATCATCGGTCGGTATTTTTGCGAAATGAAGCTGGTAACACCGTTACTGTCAATGGAGGTCGGTATAGATCGATGATAACCAACTTTTTATGGCCGAAATTGGAAACAAGACGGGTCTACGTGCCACACAGCAAGTGCAACAATTGAATTATTGCGAGAAAAGTTTGGAGATTCGATTATTTCAAGAAATTGTGATATTGAATGGTCTCCAAGAAGTTGTGATTTAACACCATTATACTATTTCTTGTGGATTATTTGAAGTCATTTGTTTTTAACAATAAACCAAACTCTCTTCAAGCTTTACAAGTCAATATTGAACGTGCTATTCATGACATACGACTTGATTTAGTGGAAAAAGTGCTTGAAAATTGGGTTCATCGAATTGGTTCCTGCAGAAGAAGTCGTGGAGCCATTTGAATGACGTTTTATTCAGAATTTAATTGTATCGGCTGTACTTCACATTAAATAAAAAACGTTTCAATTTCCTTATCAATTAGTGTGTTTTTTTAACAAATCATATCACTGTTATTGGAAACCCCTACGAGCTATCGTAGCCGATTTAGAACATTTTTGGCAGAAACAAATAACCTCATCCTATTGTTTAAGCAAGTTTCCAATCAATTGTAAAACGATAATTATATGATTGTTATAAAAGCCGATAAAGTGTCTATTGGTGAACATTGGCTGCGTTTTAATGATCCAACAGTGACTGAAGTAGGAATAGTAATGGTTGGCGATACATTCGAACAACGCGATATACGCATTATGCACCGCAAGAACACCACACAAGTCATTTCAGATACACATCGTTTTTACAACGTACTACAGTATCCTTTAATTTTTTGGAAGGGCGAGGATGGCTACCATATACACATCAAACAAAGGGATGCTTTAACACGTTAATATAACAGTTACAAATTCAATAAACAAATTTATATTTACAATACATTTTTTTAACTTTTAGGTGAAGAAATGAATAAAATAGTTAGCGCCATGAATTTCTATGCACACAGGCTTATGATTCGGACCAATATTGACAATGACATATTAAAACGCAGATATTTATACCACCAATTTATTGTCAATATGTTCGCTTAAATTGAAAGTGAACATCTCCGTCATATTCGATTCAACCAGTTAAAATTAAAGTCCGAAGAATACATTCATTTGCACGATGCCATAAACAATAATGTGGCTGGCAATGTAAACCCTAATGAAATTGGTCAAATCTGTATGCTGCCTTTGTCATACACTGGAAGTCCCCGGCATAAGCAGGAATATATTCAAGATGCAATGGCTTACGTACTTGCATACGGTAAACCAAATTTATTCATCACATTTACAAGTAACCCACAGTGTGACGAAATCACAAAATATTTATTGCCAGGCCATCAGCTAATGATCGACATGACATAACGGCACGGGGTTTCAAACAAAAACTAAACTCTTTAATCGTTTTTATAGTAAAACACCACTTATTTGGAGAAACGCGGTTCTGGATGTATTCAATTGAACGGCCTAAACTTGGATTGCCATCACATGTCCATATTTTAATTTCGTTGATTAACAAAATTAGACCAGAACAAATCGATCAGATTATATCAGCAGAAATCCCAGATGAAACAGTAGATCCAGAATTGTTCCAGATTGTAACGACAAACATGATACATGGTCCATGTGGTGCCATCAACATCAATTCACCATGTATGGATAATGGTAAATGTACTAAGCGCTTTTCCAAGGGCTTACTATCGGATACTATTACAGGAATTGATTGATATCCACTATATCGTCGCCGATCTACTGAAAATGGTGGCCATGCCTTTGTAATAAATCCAAACAATAACCAGGAGGGTATTGAAATAGATAATAGAAGGGTTGTACCTTATTGTCCTCTTCTATCGAAAACATTCTTCCTCGATGCTCCCGGTGAAACATGTAAAACCTTTCTGGCCAGGGATTTTGTACGCTATTCTCATTTGTATAGTAAATGTATACAAACTCTTATGAGAATTTGGTGAGAATAGCGTACAAAATCCCTACGCTGATTTCATTGCTTTTGGCCACAATTGGTTCGAGATCTCAAATGGCGTTAGCCGTTGCATCATCGGGAATTGCCGCCACATTGCTAGAAGGGGGCCGGACGACACATTCTGCATTGAATTTGCCGATAAATATCCAATGTGGATAACAAGGCAATGTGCTCAATTGCCAAGAAATCGGCGTTGGTCAAGGTTGTGCAATCATGCAAAATCAACATCTGGGACGAACGAACAATGGCAAATAAACGATCATTGGAAGCGTTCAATTGAACGATGAAGGATTTACGAAGTGACTCAAGGCGTGTTGGTGGAGCGATTATTTTGCTGGCCAGCGTTTTTCGTGAAACGCTACCTGTCATTTGGGGAACAACAGCTGCAGATGAACTCATCGCATGTCTGAAATCGTCAAGTTTGTAGCGCTATGTGAAGAAGTTGCAGTTGACCACGAACATGAGAGTCGCGTTACAGAACGACTCATCAACTGCTGAATTTTGCAAACAACTGTCGGCGCTTGGCAATGGTCAAATTCCTGTTGAAGTTTCGTCCGGATTGATTTCGTTTCTCTCGAATTTGTGCATGTTCACGACGTCAAAGGAAGAGCTTATCACGAAAGTGTTTCCGGTCATCCGCCGATATTATTTATGAATCACGATTGGCTCAGCGAACGAGCGATTTTGGCAGCGAAGAACAAGGAATAGTTTGAATTACTTGATTCAAAACCAAATCGCTGCGGAAATGCATTGTTACGAATCCGTTGACTGTGTGACCAATCAAGACGAGGAAACCAACTATCCGACCGATTTTTTGAATGCGCTTCATTTGCCGGGAATACCACCGCACAACCTGATGCTCAAGGTATAGGGTCTGTCATAATCATGCTGCGTATCTAAATCATCCGAGATTGTGTAACGGAACGCGTTTGGCTGTGAAGACACTGATGAACAACGTAATTTAAGCGACGATCATTAAGAGCAAATTCAAAGGAGAGGATGTTCTAATTCCGGGAATTCCTCTGATTCAAACTGTTCGACTTCAAGCGAATTCAGTTCCCCGTTAGTTTCGAGGTCGCTATGACGATTAACAAATCGCAAGGTCAATCGTTGGGAGTGTGCGGAATAAATCTGGAATTTCCGTATTTTTCTCATGGTCAGTTGTACGTCGCGTGTTCGAGAGTTGGCAAACCATCATCATTGTTCATTTACGCGCCGGACAAAAAACTAAAAAACATTGTTTACCACAATGCATTGTATTGATTCCATTTAATTCGACTCGAATAAAATACATTGAATTATTTTGAACTAACTGATTCCAATTCATTCCCACACTTAGAGAAAAAAATCCGAAAACAACTCAAATTTGTTGACAAATGTAAACAAAATATTATATGCATATGACAACACCAATAGTCGTTTTTATGCTTATATCTGTCAACACGGTTATGTTGCTTATTGGTTGTTAATAAATGTTCATTGTAACTTGAATTCTATATCAAACTAGTTGTGTTTCTGTTTCGCCGAAATTGCACAATCAACAGGTTATGGGCCCAGGATAACGTTATCCAGAAAGTAGAAAGTGATCGAGTATATCGAAACAGAAAATAAATAGTTTTATTACAATTTAAAAAAAAAGGAAAGAGTGAATAATTTGAAGTGATGTAACCTCACTTTTTATATTAAAAAACGTGGAAATAAATAGTGAACTTTTTGCATATTTTCCGAAGACAAAGAAATTCCTGTTATAATGGCCGTGTCTGCTAATTTTATGCCGGTTACAAAACTGGTTGGTCGTGAAAATTTTTCAAACTGGAAATTCGCAATGCAAGCTTATCTTCAGTTGGAGGACTTATGGGAATGCGTACTCGGCACAGAAAAAGACGAACAAAAAATTATAAAAGCAAAATCAAGGATAATCCTGGCTGTGGATCCGATTAATTATGTTCACATTCAGAATGCAACCACAGCCAAACAAGCATGAGAAAAGTTAGAGGCTGCATTTGAAGATTCTGGATTGACTAGAAAAGTTGGTCTTCTGCGAACCTTGGTGACAACTCAACTCAAAAATTGTAGCAACGTGGAAGATTATGTGAATAAAATAATAACCACTGCTAATAAATTAAATAGTATGGAATTTGAGGTTAAGGATGAGTGGGTTGGAACTCTTTTACTGGCAGGCCTCCCTGAGCAATACAAACCTATGATTATGGGTCTTGAAAGTTCAAGTGATTTCATAAAAACCAAATTGTTACAAGATATTCCGTCAAAGCCGTTAGTCAAAAATTCTGAGGAAGATACAGCACTAGTAACAAGGAATATCAACAAACCACCTATTAGATGTTATAATTGTAACAAAATTGGACATATAAGCCGACAATGTAGATTGGAGCAACGAAAAAAATTGCAACCACAATACGAAAACGAAAATAAAAATGCATTTATAAGTGTTTTTACAGTTGGTGAATCGAACAAATCGGCATGGTACTTGGACTCTTGTGCTTCCTCGCATATGACAATGTATAAAAATTGGCTCTTGAAAGATGTTCGGGAATATGCTACCGACATATACACGGCGGGTGGTGAGCGATTAAAGTCTCAATTACTTGGAACTTCTAAAATAAAAATAGCTGTAGGAAACTTGTATGATGAAGTTGAGGCACGGGAAGTTCTATATGTACCCAATATTTCAAGTAATTTACTATCAATTAGTAAATTAGTAAAAAAGGGAAACACCATTCATTTTGATCAATCGGGCTGTCGTATCATCAACCAAGATGGTATAATTTTTGCTACAGCGCGAGAAGTAAATGGTATTTACAAAATTAATGAACCTATTGAATCATCTCACCTAACGCAAGAAATCGACAAAGGCGAATTATGGCATCGCAGACTTGGACACATGAGTGAAGGTAAAATGAACCAGCTGCAGAATATTTCAGACGCAAAGCTTGACTACACAAATATTAATGCTCATAATTGTACTAGTTGTGTAATGGGAAAACAACACCGAGAACCATTTAAGTCGTCAAATAACCGTGCAGAAAATATTTTGCACTTGGTTCACACCGATTTATGTGGACCGATGGAAGTAGAATCTCTTGGAGGCTGTAGATACTTCCTTACAATGATTGACGATTATTCTAAGAAGTTATTTGTTTATTTCTTAAAAGAGAAAAGTCAAGTTTTTGAGTGTATGAAGGAATTTAAAGTGCTTGTTGAAAATCAGCAGGATAAAAAAATTAAAATATTTCGTTCAGACAATGGTGGGGAATATGTAAATTATCAAATAATTAAATATCTAAAGGAGTCTGGTACAAAGCATCAGTTGACCGTCCGCTACACGCCACAACAAAACGGAGTTGCTGAACGTATGAATCGCACGATTGTTGAAAAAGCAAGATCAATGCTTTGCGATGCGAATTTACCTAAACAATTTTGGGCTGAAGCGGTCAATACTGCAGCGTACTTAATAAATCGCACTCCAGCTGCTAGTTTGGATGGACAATTACCTGAGGAAATATGGACTAAAAGACGAATTGAAATTAGTCATCTACGCATATTTGGATGTAAAGCAATGGTACACATTCCAAAGGAAAAAAGGGTTAAATGGGACTATAAATCTTAACCTATGATTTTTGTCGGATATAGTGAAAGCACAAAAGGTTACCGATTTATTAATCCTAAAAATAATAAACTTGTAATAAGTCATGATGTAAAATTTTTTGAAAATGAAACTTTGACAAATCCATATTCTGAAACAAACGGAGAAAAAGTATCAGAAAGTTGCCTTCTCCCTATCGAAGTATCTAAAGAACAGAGGGAAGAAGAGGTGATTGAAAGTGAAGAAGAAATCGCCAGCGATATAAGTGAATCAAATAGAACGAGTTCTTCTGAAACCAGTTCTATATTGGAATATCCATCTGAAAGTCAGTCACGAGCTATTGAAATTCGACGATCAACAAGAATTCCAAGGCCGAAAGTACTTAATGATTTCATAACATATAAAGCAGAAACTGATTTTGTCGCTGACTCGCAAAACATTGAAGAAGCACTTGGTCGGTTGGATGCATCATCTTGGAGGCAAGCAATGGAGGAGGAATATAATGCCTTGTTAGAAAATAATACTTGGACGTTAGTAGATGCAGCTCCAAATAAAAAGGTTTTAAGCACACGATGGGTATTTAAAACCAAATCAGTTGAGGATATAGAAAAACCAAAGTACAAAGCCCGCCTGGTGGTTCGAGGTTGTGCTCAAACGAAAGGCATAGATTACGAAGAGATATATTCACCTGTAGTAAGAATTAACGCTGTACGGTTACTTTTGTCGTGGGCAGTAAAAGAAGATCTTGAAATCCACCATATGGATGTTAAAAATGCATTTCTACAAGGAGAATTACATGACGAAATTTATATTTGTCAGCCAGAAGGCTTTGAATTGCAGGGAAGTGAATCTAAAGTATGCAAATTAAATAAGGCCATGTACGGTTTAAAACAGGGAAGCAAACAGTGGAATCGGAAAATTGACACGACACTAAAATTAATGAAATTTCAACAATCAAAAACCGAACAATGCATATATTACATTAATGCTGGTGGTAAAATTCAAATTATTGCAGTTTACGTTGACGACCTCATCATTTTGTCTAACGACATACACCTTATGCAAAAAACCAAGGATACTCTTCTAAAAACTTTCAAAATGAAAGATTTAGGAGAAATAAATAAATGTCTTGGAATGCGAATAACCAGAGATCGAAAGGCGGGCAAAATTTGGATAGATCAATCAGAATATATTGAAAGTATTATTGAGAGGTTCAATATGTCGGATTCGAATGAGGTGAAAACGCCATTAGATTCAAATCAGAAACTAACCGACAAAATGTCACCAAATGAAGAAAACGATCAACTTAAAATGAAAAATATACCATATAAAGAAGCTGTGGGTAGTCTCTTATATGCTGCACAAATTTCAAGGCCTGATATTACTTATGCAGTTGGTGTTTTAAGTCGTTTTAGCTCAAATCCTGGCCAGGCTCATTGGGTAGCAGTTAAGAGAGTGCTACGATACTTAAAAGGCACGGTACATCACAAACTTCAATACGATAAAGACAGTAAATCCACAATAGAAGCATACAGTGATGCTGACTGGGTAAACTGTTCTGATAACCGTCGCTCAGTAACAGGTTTTATTGTCATTATGCAAGGTGGGCCTATTTCTTGGACAAGTAAAAGACAAAGAACGGTTGCCCTTTCTACAACGGAAGCGGAATATATGGCACTGTCTTCTGTGTGCCAAGAAATTGTATGGCTCCGAAGCTTAGCATCAGAAATAGGTATCTCATTGGATTGCCAGCCGACAATCGTTTATTGCGACAACAAAGGAGCTATGGATTTAGCACTTACTGAGGGATATCGCCAAAGAACGAAGCATATCGATATTCAATATCACTTTCTTCGTCAACACATCGAGAACAAAGACATTGAAGTAAAGTTTGTTCATACTGGAGAAATGCTTGCAGATTTTTTAACGAAGGCTTTGCCTATTCAAAAATTTAATTATTGTATTCAAAATTGTCTAATTGTATTAACCTAAAATTTTTTGTTTAACAGAGGGTGTTGACAAATGTAAACAAAATATTATATGCATATGACAACACCAATAGTCGTTTTTATGCTTATATCTGTCAACACGGTTATGTTGCTTATTGGTTGTTAATAAATGTTCATTGTAACTTGAATTCTATATCAAACTAGTTGTGTTTCTGTTTCGCCGAAATTGCACAATCAACAAAATTTCGATAGATGCTTGAGTTTGAATCGACATTTCATTCACTTTTCAATACATCACGAACACAACCATAAAGGCGGCATCTTTATAGTTGCGTTCGTTCGTTCGTACTGACAATTTCTACAAAAAATCATATTGCTCAAAAATTACGATTTTGTTCTTGTGGATTTTTCCACAAGAGATGATTGGTCGAAAAAATGACCGAACGAACAAAGACAACCATAAACCTGCCTTAAGTGTTAAATTCGATGTAAAAGTGAAGGGAATGGCCATTTAACTCAATCGTCTATTGAGAATTGAGTTGAGTTGTTTGATTTGTTCTCTCATCAAAATCAATTTTCGTAAGTAGTTTGGGGCGGAACGATGTTCGCCCAGTACATAATAAATTGATAAATTTTCTAATTAAAACTTTGGTTTTCAAATATATATTCGTGATTAAATGCGTAAGGCGTCTAAAAAAAATTCTTCCGACCAAACACGATCACAAACGAAGAACTTCTGCGGCAGACCAGGTAAATCGAAATTGAGCGTGAAATTAAGAAATGAAAAAAGAGACAAATTGGACTAAGAAAGGGACCAATGATATGGAAAACAACTCGGGAAAACATAGGGAAAACTGAAAGTAATAGCTCTGAATAGAGTAATACCATAGGCAGACTTCTGGTTTCATAACTATTATTTCGAGGTCATAATTTCTTAAATGAGAACTCAAGACACACTACAATTTCTTTTGTCTTCTCGTTTAGTTTTAAACAGCAATGGAGTAGGCATTGACAATTAATTAATGTGGAATTCTATTTACCTTTCCAAATCAATGTGAAATTTGTGGTTCAAATAGAACAAAAATCAAAATTGATGTGGTTTTATGTATGTATTGGAAATATTAAATAGGATTTTGAAGTTTAGAAATATCACATCAAAACGACATCAATTGTGCACTATAGACTATACGAAATGTTATGTATATATTTCCGAACGAATAATTGGCACATATTTATTAATGAACGATTAAAATATATTTCAATTAAATTTAAAACACATGCTTTAATTTATTAGGAATTTAACACACCAATTGACGTTTCTACAAAAATTGACGTTTCATTTTGTGGTATTTCTCCATCAAAAAAAATTCACAAAAAAAATCACATTTTTTAAAATTGATGTACATCAAAAAAAATTATTTTTTCTGGCAAATAGAACAAAATTTTTGATGTACACCAATTTTTTTGCCGGATTTTGGTAAATAAAATTCCACATAACTTTTATATTGTCAGAAATGACTTTCCTATTGACAGAACAGAAAAAAAAATTGGTCCCGCCAACCAAATATCTCAATGACAAATAGAAAAATCAAAGGAAACTAGTTTTGCTTGGTAAACTATTAGAGTCCGGAATCTCTATTTTTGATGCATTCGGCGTTGTGAGTACTAAAAAGCATCCAAATCAGAAAAAATATCTCATTTCGAAACTGACTTCAAATTTAGTTTGAAACTATGATTAAACATGACACACTAGTACAAAATCATAATTTCGAGTTAATCGTAATTAAGAAACTAACAGTGTGTCTTTGACATAAGATGGTACTGTCTAGTAGGGAAAAAATATGACTAATCATAGTATTGGAGACTTCGAGCATCCAATTATTTTGATAATAATGTGAAAATTTTGATTAATTCATTATTTTAAACCAAAATGATTTTAGAATTTTCGAGTTTGATTCAATTTTGTCGTACATAGGTATAATAACACTAATACAATTTCAATGGGTCTTAATCAAATATGTATAGCGCAACCCAATGAGTTTGGGTTTGCTTGGACTCAAGGGATCATCAATGCATGAAATACACAGTCTTACAAATCGTAATGTATTGCGATAACTCGTTTAAAAATTAATTCTATCGAAATACATAAAGGTTGTCGAGACCATCAGTTCAAATTTGAAATATGCGATACGTCATAAATTTAATTTGCAATGTGCCAATGTTGATAACTAGGCTTAATTACATTATAGACAACATGCAACAATTGTTAACAACTTATCTCATACAAGACATGACTAAACAACTTCTCTTATAATTATTAATCGCATCTTTAAAAAAAAAATCGTAATTTTCTTATCCACCTTTATACCCCGTCCATACATTATTGCATCAATCAAGCAATATACGAAAATATAAAATGAAAAATTAAAATCATAAATTATAAATAAAATAATAAAAAAAAAATTACAAGATTTATAACGATTGCAGTTAATAAAAGCAAGTAAAAAAAAATTGTTAACCTCCCATCAACATCATCAACAATTCTTATGGTACACGATCAAATATTAAATTTTATATCCTCGCTCAATCTTCTGAATGTTCCCAAAACCAAAATAAAACAACAAACAAAAAAAATCTTATTTTACGCAAAATTAAAGTTCTGTGTTTGTTATTCTTATTTATTATCATTATTATTATCGTTGTTATTATTATTACTATCTGTGTTGTTTTAAGACTTGATTATATTTTTTTTTATTGCAACTTTAATTTTTAAAGCGCGTGTGGTCTTATGGTTTTACATTATATGATGATTATTACTTTATACATTTTCATATTATATGCAATCGTGAATTTATTATAAAACAAAAAAAACAAAATTATTTCGATTCAACAACGTTAATGGCACAGTCCGCATAACTTAATGACTGTCAAATGTTGCCACCCGAATAAAAAACAAATTCGATTAAATTAATTAATGTAATAATTTCATTTGGTGAATTCATTAATCTCTATATAATGTTTATAATTATCGAAATAAATCAACACACAAATCGACAACATTTTTGGGTGCTGATGAAATAATATTTACACCCACAATCCGCACAGTGACAACAACAACAATATTGGTATATACAATTTTTTTTTATTTTCATTAAAAAATTTAATAAATAAAATTCACTTTGTGATACAATTTGTAAATAAATAATATTTTTATTTTATTAAATATATTTAAATTGCGTTTCATGTTTAATATTAAATATCAATTAAAATGTGATATTTATTTACACGTGGAAACAAATTGGTTTTTCTTATCGGAAAACTGCAAATAATTACTGCAATTATACATTCTACATGATGATTGAAACCAATGTTTACGCGCGATCCATTTAAAACCGAAAACAGAATTTACATTATACAAATATCCTAACTACTTCACTAAACACACACGTTGGGCGCTTTTGGCTCACCCAAGATTTGGCATCATACATGGACTCTCCACCTGCTATTGCTATCTAGTGATGCTAGAAAATTTCGATCAAATGGCAATTGGGGACTAGCAATAATATTTATATGCTATCTGGATGCTATGAATACATGCTATATCGGCAGAACTAGATAGCAAGTATATAGTATGCATATTTTGACGTTTCTTCTATTTCAATATGGCCTCTACTGAATTTTTTAGTAGCTTTCATACAAAAAATGATGACAAAAGACGGCGTAAGAGAGATTTCTTAACGTCAAATTATAGCAAGTTTGCTACACCAGACTCCATCTTGGCAATTTTTGATGGAAAGAGAAAATAGATTGCATAAGTATCCAGATAGCAAGTGGAGAAACCGTGATAGTCTGTAAAATCATGGCCAACGCTATGAATATTTTGCACTTTGAAATTATCAATTCTATATAGCCTCGTTTTCACAAATCAAGATACCAACCGTTGGGAGACCTGAAAGCGCAAAATGTGTATGCATCAAACATGGCTACTCCACCTGACATAATTTATAACATTAACATTAAATTTATGCTGCCAGAAAAAAAAATAAAAATGGCGTTCGGTGAGAAACACCTACAAGATATTGACGTTTCAAAATTATTTGTAATTTGGAATTTTACGTGTTTGGTGTGTATGCCTAATTCAAATGTTGTCAAAAAAATTAAATTTGCCTGAGGAGTAAAAGTCCTACAATACTTGAATTGAAATTACTGCATGATCGTGAAATAAAGAAATCGAGGAAAAGCGAAAGCGAAAAGCACCGGTATTTTGGGTTAATCCATTTTTAATTAAACGTGGCGACCATGATGTGGAAATGCATTTGTTAAAAGATTTGGACTGGGGTATTGAAATCAACTTTCAAAATTTTACAAGGATACATATAGAAAAATTCGAAGAAATTTTGAGCTTGGTAGTGTAACGATTATGGCTTTCATCTCGATACAAACGAACGAATTCATCTACTGACGTCGTTATATCATTTACCTCTTTCATGCCATTTCAGTTGTGCTCGACAACATCTTGTATACGTTTTTTTCCCCTTTATGTAACACAAACAAGTCTACTGGCAATGCTCATAACCTGATTTTTTTTTTTTACTAGACAAACGATCGTTTTGTTATTCGGTGGTCTATGTTATGTGTGTGTACATGTTTGCTCTAGAGATGACATTGGTGTTTTCTCTGCCGAATGTGCATACTAATTAATAATTCTATTTTGCATTTACCATTAAGACAATTCTGATGGTGTGTGTTCATGTTCTAAACCAGCACAGTGGCGATGTTTCGTTGTTGGATTCAGATTTTCTTAATGTGTAATACAATGTAGCTCCGCTACTGGAATTAGAGGGTCGATTTGTTTATCTATATACCCAGGGTGCTGTTGTCTTAGCGTTTGGACTGTGTTTCTCTCAAACATATACAACCGCAAGCCTTATAATTAGTATGAAAAGAAAAAGCAGAAATTATTAAAATATTGAAAATACGATCAGTCAGTTTCCAAAATTCAAACAAAAATCCACATTTTTAGTGATTACAGTGATTAAGTAAAGTGTTGCATTTCATTCTGAAAACAAAAAAAAATATTAAGTTTTGTGAATAAAATTTCAGGTACAAAAAGGAAAGAATCCTAACTTAGTTACCAATTACCGAGGGACATTTATAGTCGGTGGATTTTAAGTGGGAACTTGCAGTAACCCAGATCTGTATTAATTCGACTGTAATTAAAACTGTGTAAGGTACGTTATTATGTCGTTACATTGTGCTAAGTGTTCAATTTCACGAATTCTGTTGGTTATACTTTTCGTTTGTTTTATTAATTCTCTTAGAATAAACAAATATTCCAAACTTGCGGCCTTCGGATTAAGCTTTAATATAATTTATTAAAATTTGGAAGAAAGAATGGTTGGTGCACGATAGGGTGCTAAACAAAGAAAAACTTGCTGAGTATTTACAGTTGGTTCGTGGGAATATTCAATACTTCGTAAACGTGCCAAATTTTCACATGGGATGCAAATGCAAGTGCATTAACGGTTTACATACAACTCGTGTTTGGTTATAAAAAAAAATATCTGACAAATAACTTGTATGTGTTGTTATATAACCCGTTAATGTAACGATTAACTTAAATTTTTTTTTATTTTTAAATAGGATTAAGTTCGATTTATTTTTTGCTTGTAATTCAGATACATATTTTCTATTTTTTTTTCTCCTTCTTAATAATTATTTTTTTTTATTTTTATTACCTTTTTTATGTATAAAGGATAGTGTTAAATTTTGTTTGAATTTAACTGCATCTTTAGTGTAAATACCGTCGCGAAACAAAATTTTGATTTTTTTTTATAACAGGATTAGCAAGACGTACTGTGAAAGTACTTTCTGATGTGGAGCCTTGTTGGCCTTGGGGTAAGTCATTTCATACTATATTAATTATTTTTTTTGTATGGAGCTTTATATTGGGCTCTGGGGTTATTTTCAAATTATGTTCTAAACATGTATGTATATATTTTAATTTTAGTAGTCTCTTAAAAATTTAACTTCTTAATCTAAATAAATGAAACTGATAATTGATATACTAACTTAATTTTTTTCAATTTATTAAAATTTTATTTTGGTTGTTATATTCTTAGTTTGGTTATTTTGATATTTCTTTTCTTCTGATTTTTGTTTATTTTCTTGTATCGTATTCATAATGTCGATTTAATTCTATAATTAGAATGGGACATAGGCAATGCAATGATGGAAACCTGTTAATTAAAATAAAGTGAAATATCTTATTAAGCTAAATTTGTTATGTGGTATTATGGTATTAATATTATCTCGACGGTTAAAGAAGATCCGGAACAAACTGTAGCAAAAGCCACGATAGATTGAGCTTAGCCGCGCAAGAATGTGTGATTGTGATCGGCTTAGGCTAGTAAGCCACGCCAAGCATAACGTTACAGTAGGTATATACATTCATTAAATTATATGTGTGATGTGTTATGTAAAATAGCAAATCGAGGTCTCGGGTTCGATTCCCGGTAGCGACAAAGAAACAATTTCACGACTGGTTTAGGATCAATGAATTAATCACTCATTATCCGAAACGAAAATATGATTATGAAAACTCATTTCAGGCTGCCAAATCCCTTGATGGGATATAGTGCCAAAGAGAGAGAGAGAGAGAGAGAGAGAGAGAGAGAGAGTAATGTAAAATACTCATAAACTTACAGAATAAGTTACAGTAAGTAAAAAATGCAAAAACCAAAAAAGACACCATATTGAGTGACGCTATTTCAGCAAGAGTTAGAGTAACGTTAAGATTTATTGCAACAGGTGACTCATACCGTTCTTTGGAATGTATGTCCAGATCATCTCCTAAAACTATATAGAAATTTGTTCCTGAGGTTCTTCAAGCCATTTGGGTTGCGCTCGAACCAAAATATATTAAACTTTAATTATACATATCTTATTAAAAATACAATAATAAATTTTCATATTTTTACTGTTATTAGGTTCCACAAAGTAAAGTTGAGTGGTATAAGATTGCAGACGATTTTAACAGAATAAGGCAATTTTCCCACACATTGCATATAACAATAAAGAATTAAGCATATAAGAATTAAGGCTCCCGCTTACTCTGGATCAAACTTTTACTGTTATAAAGGCTATTTCAGTATTATTTAGTTTGTTGTTGATGCCGATAGCAATTTGATGTTGAGTCAAAAGAAAAAATTAACGACAGCACCATATAGAAAGAAAGCCCGCAAAGCCTTAATCCAAATCTCCAGGATATTCCATCGGCGTTCAAGGTATCAGAACAAGATATTAACACACCATTTCTTTATCGGAAATGATGCGTTTTCATCATCACGGCACATGTTGAAGCCGTTAAACCGTAATATTTCATTAAACGTACCTCAAAAAGTTATCGGCTATATCAAGCCAGAATGATTATTGAGTGCGCTTTCGGCAGATTACTAGCGCGGTTTCGAATATTCCAAAGACGCTACCGATTTAATTGTGAAGGCTTCGTATGCCCTTCATAATTTGTTAGTTAAATAAAAACAGCTAATGAATAAAGAGGATGAGGAGTACACACCCGTTAACAATTTTGATTCAGTCAACACTTTTTATGTTTACAATAAAAATTCAAAAAATACAGAAAACTGTTTCCATTTAATAAGTTAATTAAGTTTCTCTGAACTAAAGGATGACGATTACTCGCTTTGGAAAGCAACTAAGGGACTAAAAAGAACCAAAATGCATTTGCCGCCTATCAAATGCGATGACGAATCATGGGCTAAAAGTGACAAACAGAAAGTCTCTCTATTTGCTGCTTATTTAGAAGAGACTTTTCAACCGTTGCCGAGACAAACAACAAATGAAAATACAACAGTCGTAAACTAAGCAGCTGACCTTCACATAAGGCATGTGACGTTATTGGAGCTTAAAACTGAAATCAATAGTAACTTAAGTATCAGAAAAGCTCCAAGTTATGATTTAATAACTGGGCAAATTGTGAAAGCCATTCCCGAGAAAGGTTTGCATAAATTAAATCAAATAATTAATGCAGCTTTCGGAATATGTTCCACGACAATGGAAGGTGGCCGAAGTAATAATGATTCCTAAACCAGGTAAACCAGGAAACGATAAAAAATCATATAGACCGATACCACTACTTCCAGTCATATCAAAAATATTTGAAAAACTGTTGCTGAAAAGACTCAAACCTATAATAGAAGAGAGATGCTTAATTCCACCACACCAATTTGGGTTTAGAGAAAATCACTCTACAGTTGAACAAGTTCACAGAATAACGGATGTCATTGATTATGCACTCGAGAATAAAAAAATATGCTCCAGTATTTTCTTAGATGTAGCTCAAGCTTTCGACAAAGTTTGGCACCAAGGGCTTGAATTTAAACTGCATCGAGATCTGCCTAAACAATTTTATCAAATTCTTAAATCGTACATAGCTGATCGACACTTTAGAGTCAAATTTGAAAATGAGTAGTAAAAAGAAATAAAAAGAATATCAGCAGGTATACCACAAGGTAGCGTACTTGGACCTATTCTGTTTATTCTTTATACGAGAGACTTACCGAATATTGAAGGTACTACAGAAGCAACATTTGCAGACGAAACAGCTATTCTAGCAGTTGGAAAAGATATTTCGGAAGCAACAAGCAAACTTCAAAATGCAGTTAACACGGTGACCAACTGGACTAAAAAATGGCGCATCTAATTAAACGAAGCCAAATCAGTACACGTCAACTTTACAAATCCAAATGTGAACTGTATTCCCGTGGTTCTCAACTCAAATCAAATTCCATATACAAATACAGCTAAATACCTTGGCATGACCCTCGATGCTAAGCTAAGATGGAAAGAACACATCAAGAAGAAAAAAGAAGAGTTAAACATCAAATATAGAAAAATGTACTGGCTCATGGGTAGAAATTCTGAGCTCTCAATACACAACAAACTGCTTCTATACCGGCAAATGCTAAAACCAGTATGGGCCTATGGTATCCAACTTTGGGGTTGTGCCAAGAAGACCAATGTACAAATGATACAATGCTTCCAAAATAAAGTACTATGAGGGATTGTGAATGCCCCATGGTATATTAGGAATGACAACCTCCATAGAGACTTGGAGATGGAATACGTCACCGATGAAATAAAGAACCAAGCAAAAATGCAGATATCCGTCGTATGTTGGACACCACTAGCGGAGTGAGGAGACTCCAAAGGCAGAAACCTCTGGCGCTGGGCAGTTTGTTTTAGAATAAGAAAGTATTATAAAATGAGTAACCAATAGGTTACTCATCTTAATCCGAGAACTTAATTTAAGAAAGATAAATTACTAGATAACCTCTGAATCAGTTGTAATATTGTATAAATAAATAAATAAATCTATATATATAAAACAAAGTCGGGTTAGTTACACCATTTATAACTGAAGAACGGCTGGACCGATTTTTATGATTTTTGTTTTGTTGGAATTGTCTCCGTTCCGAATAGCATAATAACTATTAAAACATTTTAAAAATTCACCAAAAAAAAGTTATCAAGAAAATTCATTTTCTCATATATTTATTTTGTTTTTTTTATTTTGTTTATTTATTTTGTTTTTTTTATTTTGTTCGTCTCAATACAGTGGTGGTTTAAGAAAAAAGAAAAGTCGGAAAAACTCAAAAGGGAAGCCCCAAAAATCTAATAAAAAAAAACTTTTTTTATATGAATTTTGTAGGTGTAGTTTCTATGTGACGAGTGGTGCAGTGGTTAAAGCTTCGGCGCCTGGACCGCAAGGTACTGGATACGAATCCCGACTGGAGGCTGCATGCACATTTACCATTTTAGTTTTTATCCAATTTTTTTTTATTTCATCTACTTATCTATATATGTATATATAACAATTTGGAGTATTCATTTAATTTATTTAATCTTAATAAAAAACTCCATTTTATTAAGCTAATAACTTTAAAAAACATTTATTGATTTTGAGGCGGTACGAAGTTCGCCGGGTCAGCTAGTTTATTAAATAAAATAAAAAAATTAATAATTCATTTACCAATTTAATTTCAACGATAAATCACGTATTGATTACAAACAGGTTTCATATTCGACGTTCGTTTCTTCCATTGCGGTGGTCATATTTAATTTTGGGTTACTATATAGAGGTTTTTGAAATTCATCCTGTCAATAAATGTCCATGGATGTTGATGATGATGATGTCGGAGAAATTGATGGAGGTCGAATAAATTTGATCGTTTTAGCTTTTAGAACTTTTATTGGTTCATTAAAAGTTCGAAATTTGATTTTGGCTCTCAAAACTGGCATCGAGATTCAATTCGTATTGCGACTCTTCAGGTATCGGTATTTTATAATCCTGACTAGCATTCGTGTTTTCTATAAACAATGCAGGGATCCGAAAAGGGCATTTCTTCATAATAGTATAAATTTGGCTCTTTCACCTCTTCAAGCACTGCTCCCGATTTCTTGGAATTTTCAAATTTCCGTTTTTCTGCCGTACAAGAAGTGCGAAAACTTTTTATTTTCTTTTTAATGATTTCCACGTATATTTCCATTTCAGCGGTGATTTTGCGGTACGCATTATTTTTTATATCGGTTCTGCGGAAAAATTTCACAGGCACTCATGGCTTTTATAAAACTCAATTGAATTCATCACTTCACCAAAACAATAATTAAATTAAATTTTTTTTAAATTGTCTTAAAAACACCAATTTTTAACGATATAATAGAAACACATACAAATCACCCAAATAAATGATTCCACCATTTTGAAATTTAAAAATTGACATAAATTGGTATAACTTGAAGTCGTGCAAGGCCAGTAGAAAATATTTTATCACATCTGGCAAGACATTAATATTTTGCGTCTCCAACTGGCAAAATTTTAATGGTATAACTTGCTGTTAATGGCAGATTCAAGGTGTGTTTAAGCAGCGTTCAAAACTACCTACCAAATAATATTAAAAATTGAATTTTCTCATTGTTTTCTCTATATTTTACATTAACCAGCCTGAATTTGTTGCAAAATTAAGTATACATTTGGATATTAATTTTTAATAATAATTTTTTGAAACAAATTGTAATATTTATATTTATACGCCTTTTTGAAATATGAAATAAATTTAAAATCTCTAAGTATCTAAAAAATATGGAATGTAACAACTTTGTAACAATTACATTTTCAATAAAGTTCGATTTAACCAAAAAAACAGCAGTTTCTACTTGCACACCTAATATAAGTAATTGATTAGAAATTGTGTAACGATGGTCGCGTGGGTAGACCACGATTTATTCTTCGCCCGGGCGCCAGTCTACCTGGCACGTCTTGCCGGGCAATGTGCTTCAAGGGCAGAGCAACTAAGGTGGGTCTCACGCCTTGAGCGTACCGCTCAAAAAAACAGCGCTGTGACCGCGTGTCGGATAGGAGTGTGGAGTGGGAATGAACGTAAAGTAATTAGGGCGAACCCAAACTTGACTCACCTAGCTGGATGTACATACCGCCCCTTCTGTCCCTGCTTTTCGGAGATGTCCCTGGCTTTGCGATACTTCCCTGGGGCTCTTTTCTTCTCTATCCACTGTAACCGCATTTTCCTTCTTTTTTTTGTTCTTAGTTATTTATTTGACTTTTTTTATCTTTATTACATTAATTTGCTTTTTATTTTTATTTTTTTTTATTCATACACGGAATTTTACCCGGGATCGAATAATCTCGTTTACTCGCTCGATCTCTTACAATCTTTTTCTTTCATTTCCTCTCTCCACGTTTCGTGACGTTCCTTTATTTCTTTTCTCCAACGCGACTCCCCGAAACCAGCAACCTCACTTCGCTTTTCCTTTTTATCTCTTTTTCCCGCTCTTCTATTATACATTTTCTATTTATTTTTCGTAAAGGCCTACTCCAACGGCATCTCTCCTTGGTTTTTCCTTAAGCGTATTTTCGACTGTTCTTCTCTCAGCACATTTGCTGTATTGCTCCTTACACGGTTTGTATTGTAATTGCAGCTATCAAATTTCGGTATGATATCAAAGGGCCGAATGTCGAAAGGCCGAATGTCGAAGGGCCGAATTTCGAAGGGCTGAATTTCAAAGGGCCAAATGTGTCGAAGGACCGAATGTCGAAAGGCCGAATGTGTCGAAGGGCCGAATGTCGAAGGGCCGAATGTCGAAGAGTTGAATGTCGATGGGTCGAAGGGCCGATAATTTTTTTATTTATTTTTTTTGATTTAGATTTATATATTTTTTTATTTAATTTAATAATTTTTTTAGTTTTTGTACATATCCCTTTTTCAACCCAAAAAAAAAGTTGGAACAAGTTAAGTCCAAACCACACAAATGTGTGGTTAAAAAATAATAGTATGTAAAGGCGTTTTTGATAAAAAATTTTGCTAAAGTGTAGAATCGGGTAAGATGAAATGTTTTAAAAAAAAATTCTTTGTAGGATTGTGCATCTATCGTTTTTAGACAGTGCAAGATAAAAATTTCGAGAAAATTATAAAGTTTTGACCTTTTCATTTTTTTGGTGGCAAATTGCGTATTATTGATGTGTAAACATCTTTACGCGCGTATGCCAAAAATTTTTGTATGGTAGTAAACTTTCAAATGAAACGAACGGAAATGACGTACTACGTTTAAATATCTTCATTGAAAAAAGAAACAAAATATAAAATAATAAAAAAAGAACAAAAACAACAAAACACATATATAATTTTTGTACATACACAATACACATAGTCTGAGTGTATGTGTATATATAAATAGTATGGAAAGAAAACAAAGAATTATTTATAAAATTAAAAAGAAACGACGAATTGACGAATCGACATTTTGAGCGAACAGAAAAAATAAAAAAATTTAAAATAGCGTGTGCCACCACAATTTATCACTATAGAGAGTGGTACCTATAACAAGATAGTATACTCTTACGGTAAAAAACACAGTCAATAACTTGTGTATGTGGCTTTATCACGATCTCGTAGAGCAGTTCATCACGACGGCTAACAATGATTATGTCTTCTACCATGAACGTAAAAATGCAACCTCAATTGGTCCTCTTCAAAATCAGTTAACGCGCCTGCTTAGTATAGCTCAGGATGAAAACTGCTAAGTATAGCTCAGGATGTAATGTCGAATTTTGAACGAGATAATAATGACGTCTGGTTTTTAACATTGAACTGCCAGAATCTCAGGTAGCTTCACCTCGACCTAACTAATACAGTCACGCAGGGATGCTCAATTCTTTTGCTCTCCTAGAATGACCTGCATGTTCAATTTTCCTAATTTTCAATGCTGCGTTCAGTTCAAGAGAAATAGTCAGCGGGCGGTTGGAGTAGCAGTATATAAAAATTCAAGTAGAACTCATACAGTCAGCTCGCATAAGAAAATCATCGTTGGACAAACAACTGGTATGAGCGTAACAACACAACCCATTGGCGATATAAGATGCTTTTGGTAGTTGTATACACCTCGCCTCGAATAAAGCTGTCGAAAACATAATCAAGTACTTACATTTCGTCCTTGCTCCATATACTGAAAGAATTTCAAAAATTCTTCAAGGGGACTAACATCTTTTGTCGATGATTATGAGCAGAGATTTCATTTTGCTGCTCCTTAAGATTAGTGATGAATCACTTATAAACTTCTTGCGATACGAATTCGATTTGCACAAGAACTCAGATCGAAATATATCTTCTACAAGATATGTGAGAAATATAAGATATATGTACCACGAGATATGGGACCACGTCTTTGATGCTTGCAGCTACCATAGGCCAATTGCGTTGATTATACCGAAAGAGTAATAGACCAATTTGATGGATAAACGAATGAAAAAATCTGGTTAGTAAAATTTCATTTCTTCTTTCTTCAAAGTAAACCATACACACGCACTATACATATGCCATGTTTACACATCTCCTTGAGAGTACTGATGGACTCACTCTTTTGTTTTATTCAAAATAGTACAAATGTGTATTTTTTTTTAAATTATGATATTAGCATTGTATTTTAACGGTTTCTCGACAGTACAAGTAATTTTTCCGGGAAAATTTTGCATTTTTTCTAAGAAAAATTTACTATTATTCCCCATATTCTCCCATCGTCTAAGGTGTACAACGAATTAAAATTACATTTTAAAAAAATTATATTTACAATGTGTGGCACTATCAGAAGAAGCGACATGAGCGATAAAACTCTTTGAACTGTGTCTGCAAGGTGGACGAAGCAACTAGTATTAATAAAAATAAATAAAACCAAAAAAATATTGAAAAAATAAAAAAAGGGAAAATTTTTCCGGAAAATCAAAATGTTTTATTAAAATAAAGCAAAAATGTAATTTGTTCCCGTTTCATGACAGTGTAATCCGAATTTTTATCATTAAAATTAAAATTTGATAAATAAAGACGGCAGCTTATTAATTTTTGGATGAAAAGAATCAAAAAAATATTTTTGGAAAAACTGACAATTTTCCGGGAAAATGTGGTGAATTTTCCGAAATTTTCTGCTTGTACGCCCTAAAAATGATAGGTATACAATCCTATAAAGAATTTTTTTTTTTTAATTTCATCTTACCTGATTTCGACGATGTATACGTCATCTATAATTACGCCAAAAATTTCGCTTGTTTTGAAGTACAACCAACACAAGTGTGTATATAGTTATAGTGTTTTTTTTCGGACGAAAATAATTTTAAAATTAATGCACAAATGCGTAAGTTGGGTCAAAACACATACAAAAATAAATTTTTGACATGATATTTTTACAGTACCCACACAATTGTGTTAACGGGGAGGAAAAGGGATATACCTATTGGTGGCAAAATGACTTTTCTTTCACCAAAATGTACGCTGACTGGATACGTGATGAAAAATAATAAAATACATAATAAATTCATAAAAAATTCATTTATGTTTAATAAAAAAAAATTACAAAATATTCCATAAAACATCAAATTTAAAAAATTATATTTCTAACCATAACTTTACAGTATCGCAAACTTGTATAATAAAATCCATCCGGTAGAATATCTGCGACAGCCGCTTCGTCGTTTGCTTGTGGTACCTCACTGGAACCCATTTGCTCGTTGGTTTCTTTTGAAGATATGTATCCAAAACAGTATATACAATGGCCCAGCCATGTAATACAAAAATGCCACTTTTTTTAAATTTTGAGAACCAAAACATTTTCTCCGCATCACCGAAAATTATACCATCGCAATCCAACGATTGTGGCCTGCTCCATCGGTCCATCCTTCTATGTCTAATTTGGAATTGACTGATGGTATGTTTACTATTAGAGGAGTTCTGCTTAAAATTAAAAAAAAAAAAATTATAAACCGTGCGGTAATCTGATGTTGTTTGATGTGACCAAAAGAAAACCCAGGTTATCGATGTCAAACCCTAAAAGTCGTCCCCTTGATGTGGGATGAGATCGACACGTGATTCACCCAGTACATCCAGCCTCGTGAGTCATCGGGATGGAAAACGAGTGGATGTTCATGGAATGCAGCGGGTGTGCTATCTCGGATAACGGGCTGCATGTGCGCTTCGTATACCCTGTTACGACCGGGCGATCGTCACAATTATTTTAATTAGTTAATAAATTTGAAGATGTTTAATATTGTTAAAAACTTAAGAACGAGCCACAGTCTTACGCAAAATGTATTGGCAGCCGTAAAATTTGGATCTTATGTTTTGTTCGTATATATGAAAAACCAAGAGGTTATGAAACTTGTCACTTCCGGTTCACCGGTTTCCGTGAAATTATTATCGAAATTTTTTATTTTTGCAAATGGCTTTGGTATGTAAAATTTAAAACTGGTCCACCTATTTAAAGAGGACTTAGATAAAAACAGTTTACGATTATAATCACCACTGAATCTTTGAGAAAATGAGCAATTTTGTTGCAAATTCAATTTAGAATAATTTTAGGTATATTGAATCGATTTGATCGTAAATGCTACTTCTTCCTCAATTTCTCTAGCTCTAGCTTTTACAGTCCATCCATGGTTGTCCAGTTATCTCAGTTCATGGCACGCTCCAACACGTATCGACATCCTTAAATCGTGTACGACGTCGTTGCGTCAGAGTAGTCTAGCTCTTTTCCTGCGACATACGCTGACTGGTTGTGGACAGAACACATTTCTAATCATATTCGTCGTATTCAGAGTGTCAAGTCGCGTTCCGTAAAGCAATGAAACTTAAAAAAAACATGTATTAGCAATTTAGTAGGTTGAACTATTATGAGTAATTCAAACCTACATTATTACCAATGAAAGACACTTTTTCTTTTCACATTTTCATGTGACCAAGGCATCATAATTGGTTAAATTTAACGAGTCCGACAATATCACAATCTCAATCATCTTCCTTTCAAAGGTAAATAATAATACCATTAGTGGTCAAGGTCCGAGTTTGGCTTCCGAAAGTTAGCACAGATCTTAAAGTCGTTTGTTTAGCGCGAGACTACATGATAGGCTATTATTTGGTCATCTGTTCAGAGATTTATTAATGGATGGGCCTTGGAGTTGATAGACATTTAGTTTTCTTGCTCTTCTTTTTCAAACCCAGTTATTTCGTCTAGAGTAAAAGCGATAATTTATTATTCATTGACAAGAACTTGGTCTGCCTTGTTTAGTATGTCGCACGAAAACCAATACCACTTTTTGATGTGTAAACATCTTTACGCGCGCCTACCAAATTTTTTTTTTGTATTAGAGTAAACTTGTAAATGAAACGAACGGAAATGACGTATACCTACTTCGTTTGAAAAAAAAAGCAAGAAACTCAACAAAAACAATTTTTACTATACATGGCATGCTTTTATGTATATGTATAATAGTAGGGAAAATGAAAAAATTAATTTAATGAATGAAATAGAAACCATCGACATTTCCATCGATCAGAAAAATCAAAAAAAAATTACGATACGAAATACGAATTACGAAATTGCATACTCATACGATTAAAAACACAGTCAACAACTGCTGTATATTGCTTTATCACGAGTGACGAGTCTCTAGGCGCTGATCATCACGTCGGCTATCAATGATCATGTCTTCTACTGAATGGGGTTATAATGACATCTCGTTTTTAACATTGAACTGCCAGAGTCTCAGGTCACAGTCACGCAGGTATGCTCAATTCATTTAGTTTTCGAGACCTGGCTGCGCAATGACGAACTTGTTAATATTCCTACGTTTAATGCTGTTTTCAGTTCAATAGAGATGGTCAATTCAATAGAGTTCAATAGAGTGGGCTGCCGGAGTAGCAATTCCGTCAAAAGATCCATAAAATGAGCATAGTGGACACAAATAATTTGCCGTACTTTTTCAAAACCAATATTGACGTAACAAATGGACTGGCGAATGGAACTATAGGCTGTCTAAAGTATATCGAATGCATAGGCATCCTAACCAGGACAACGAGAACGAAACGTCGACAGTAAAACATGTCAAACGACTCTGGATGGATTTCGGTTCAAATTCACAAGTTGGCAAGAAGGTCAGGTGGCTTGAAGCTGGATGGGCGCAGAAAAACGAATATCGACCGATGTTTGGTGCCCATTTATAGAAAAAGCTCAACTATTAATCGAAACAACAATTAATGTTAAGCATAAACAACAATTAATGTAAAGCGTCGTACTTTCATGTGCCACCACAATTCATGCATCACAGGGTGGTACCTATAACGAGATAGTCAGTATATACTCTTACGATAAAAGACACAGTTAATAAATTGTGTATATAGCTTTAGCACGAGCAACGAGTCTCGAAGGACTGTTCATCACGTCGTCTATCGATGATCATGTCGTCTACCATGGACGTAAAAATGGGACCTCAATGGGTCTTCTTCAAAATTAGCTATCGCGCCTCACCACAAATCCGCTTTATCCGTTGTAATGGCGAATTTTGTACGAGATAATAATGACGTCTGGTTTTTAACATTGAACTGTCAGAGTCTTAGGTCATACACATCACCTCGACCTAACTGACACAGTCACGCAAGGATGCTCAATTTTCTTGCTTTTCCAGATCTGCGTTCAGTTCAAGAGAGACGGTGAGTGAGCTGCCGGAGTAACAATATATAAAAATTCAAATAGAATACTCATACTATACAGTCACCTCGCATAAAGAAATCATCGTTGGACAAACAACTGGTAGGAGCGTAACAACACAACTCATTGATGATATATGTATATACGGCTAAACTTCAGCTTCTCAATGGGAATAAGATGCTTTCTGTAGTTGTATTCACTTCGCCGAATAAATCTTTCGAAGACATAATGAAGTTCATACATTTCGTCCTTGCCCCATATCCTAAAGAATTTCAAAAATTCTCCAAGGAGACTATCATCTTTTGCCGGTGATTATGAGCGGGGATTTCAATATTAATGTTGCTGTTCCTCAAACTGAACCACTTATAAACTTCCTGCGAGACGAATTCGATTTGCACATGAACTCAGATAGAAATATATTTACTACTAGATATGGGACGACCATATTGTGCAGTTTTTCAATGAAAATTTTTAAAGTTAGAGTCGACAGTATATAATATATCTTATTTTAGCTACCAAAATCCAATTGCGTCGATTATACCGAAAGAGTAATAGACCAATTAAACGATAATAAACAAATGAAAAACTCTGGTTAGTAAAATTGCATTCCTTCTTCCTTCAAAGTAAACTGTACCCACGTACTGTACACACGCCATGTTTACACATCTCCTTGAGAGTACTAATGGACTCACTCATTTTTTTTTTAACACGTGCTAGAGCGCCAGATTCAAAAGAACAGTAGGTTTAAGCACATCTCCCTAGCAAAAACCTGAAGTTGTCACAAAGTGATCAGGCAAAGTCCTTTTCATTGTAATTATACACAACGAGCCAAATGTTGTTAGTTTACATAAAGAAAATGAGAGAGAGAGAGAGAGAGAGAGAGACAGAGGGAGAGACAAGCTTCCTCAAAGTGGATTACTAGTCAGTGGATTATCAGTTGTGGCGAAAACCAAATTGGTGTTCACAAATGATATTTTCGGCATTCTGGCAAGTATAACGTCAGCAAGCACTTTGTAGCCCGTGCCGCGATAATTTTCACAAATTACACGAGAGCTCTCTTATGTAGTATAGAAATATGCATTCCGCCCCCAATTTCCATTCAATACACTCAATCTAATTATAATAGATTAAAACATGGCCGAGTTTTGTTCAATGTGGCCAATTTCCAGAATGTATTCCAAAAATCATTTTACAATGACATTTCCAAAAAGCCTATAGAGTCCCATCAAAATCGGTTAACAAATTGCAGAGTTCTCACACAGGTGACCACAATACAAAACTACTTTCAAAAATCACTTTCGGCTTTCTCATTTCATCATACCAAACCCCGTTACGATAGGTTAAACATTTGTTAATTCTATCCCAGCTGGTTATATTCCGGAACTTCTATTAAAAATTAATTAATTAAAAAGGGCTTAGCTCTGTTCCAGGTACCTATATCCTAGAACTTCTTTCAAAATTTATTATAAAATTCCATTTTCATTCAGCATACGCAATCCAAACAAAATCAGTAAAGTAATGACCGAGTTCTGACCCAACAGACCATATTAAAGAATTTCTTAGAAAAGTCTTTTTAGAATTGCACTTTCACTTAATATACGAAATCCCATCATGATCGGTTAAGAATGGCCCGAGTTCTGTTCCAGATCGCCAAATGCCCGAACTTTAATAAACATTTAGAATCAGAATTCCATCCATGATATCCAATCCCTTCATAATCGGTAAAGAATAATCAAGCTCCGTCTCAATTGGCCATTTACCAGAATTTTTTCCAAAAAAATTTTTTAAATTTCAATTCCAACCATATAACATATCCAATCCCATCAAGACGATTAAGAAAACGCCTAGTTTAACCTTTAAGCGCCTTAAAACGCTGAGTTTAAACATTTTGGCTTGCGGCGTGCACAAAATACAACGTATGGATCTTCTAGAATATAAATTGGAAATTGCTGGTGCTTTACTTTCCACTGTCAAGAGAAACAGAAGAGACAGCGGTAGTGAGGAACAAAACGAAGTTTTAGAACCCAGCCCTCAGAGGTTTTGTTCACCTCTACCTTGTATCGGAAAAAGATACGACGGGTATGAACATTATAGCCGGTTGTGGATTTTTTAAATAATGCCCGAAATTGTCGATTCGAAACGTCCAAACGCGTAATCGTTGCGAGAAATGCTTAACGTCAGCCAAAAACTGCTTCAAACATTTCCATATGTTCAAAAAGTAATTTTTTAATAATATGTTTCATTTATTTTTATTTTATGATTTAAGAACCAATGTAATCTACAAGTGATATTTGATTTTAAAATTGTATTAAAAATACAAAATGTGTTTAATTTTTTATTGTCAAATTGTTCCTGGATTTTAGTTTTTGTTAATGTGAATAACATTAACAAAAGTTCATATACACAAACGTGTGAGTGCCC
Organism: Nephrotoma flavescens; assembly: GCA_932526605.1. Classification (NCBI taxonomy): domain Eukaryota; kingdom Metazoa; phylum Arthropoda; class Insecta; order Diptera; family Tipulidae; genus Nephrotoma; species Nephrotoma flavescens. The sequence continues at coordinate 64,288,420 of OW052222.1, read as the reverse complement.
ATTTTGATACAAAAAACAATTTTATTTCCAAAGCAAACATATTTTTACTTCATTCAAGTAATTCTGAACAATTTTAATTTCTTTGAACTTTACGGCAACTTGAAATGAACCATTGTATTAATTGGACTGTAGTTAAGATGATTTTATTTTGGAAATACTGTTACACAATAATATACACAAATGTGTAGGTTTAAGTTCATCCATGAATTCAATGTTGACATGTGTGTCTGTTGTTATCATATTTTACCTACACAATTGTGGGGTCAGAACACGAAAGCGATACCTATTTTCAGCTTAAATGACCCAATCCGTTTATTTAATTCCAGAATTATTTTCTGGGATTCCCCATTTGCCGGATTTCTATTTAAAGTTTATTTAAATTTATTTAAAATTTTAAAAAATATAATTTCAATGTGCCTGTCAAATTCAAAGTGAGACTTATGTACCCAAGCTGAAATTGAATACAATTGAAAATGTCACAGCGATTCAGGTGAGTCATCATTCTCAAACATTCTATGACCTAAAATCCTTACTATCTATAGCATATTTACAAAATTTAAAAATTTAACATTAGTTGAATGATTTTTATTTTTATTAAAGTTCCAGTTATAAAATTTTGTACGAATAAATTTTATAATTTTCCATCACTCCCGTTAGTCTGTTGCAAAAGCATATATTGACTGATAATAAAAAAAATTGTTAAACAAACAAAATATCATTGTAATAGAGAATAGATGCTTTACACACACAGACACATATATATACATAAAAAACCAAATGAAGCAGAAAATTATATGAGCTTTTCCCTTCTGTGATGTGCTTTTTGTAGTAATGTAATGGAATTTCATTATATAGTTTGACAGATGCAACAATCTATGGAGCAAAAAAAAGCAAATCGATTTATTTTTTGTCTCTGTTTCGCACATCCCATGCTATAAATATATACCATATAGGGAAGATTCTATTTCTCCAGGCATTAAAACTAATGTAACTAAACGATATTAATTTATGTAAATAGATGTTGTAATAAATTTAAGTAAATTGAAATTTTTGTATCTAGTCTGTATACTCGTAGGAGCGGAATACTATACATATGTATATATATAGCCAGTTATGTATACGAGTGTAGTATATAAATAACGATGGCTTAAGTTTGATTTATATTTTATTTTCTTGAAAACGTAAGAATATTATTATACAGAAAAATACTAAACGGATATGAACTTTTATAGATAGATACGTTAGATGAACTTTTTCAACCCTCATTAAATAGATATTAGCTAGAGTAAGCCATATGGATGTGTATGAAAAAGAAAATTTAGGAAATCGCTGTCAATCTGTCCATCACATTTGGAAATATCCATTTTCAGTCAACTCATCATTTTCACATTTTATTTTTTGCACTCTTGCCTCCAATCCAGATAACGTGTGATGTTTAAAATTTCATCCGTGCGTTGAATTAGATTTTTGACATTTCTAGCATATATAGTTATACATACATATATAGAGAAAATGTTGTTCTACCCATATGGCCAGGTTGTTTTTTGTTAGATTTTTGGAAATATAATAAAAATGTGTACAGTGGTTTTTGGTGCTGTTATCAGTAAATTGAAATAAAAACTTGATAACATTTTTGGGTTTTGTTAACCAAATTCATTTTTAATGAAGTTTTTTGTCCATTTTCGTTTCGGGTTATTCAAAATGTAACATGTTTTGGAGATATTCGTTTGGTTCAATTCATTAGTTTTGTTTGAAACTTGGAGACCAAATACACAAAGATTAGGCTAGATTTAAGTCAATAACTTATTTGAGTCTAATTGTAATAAATTTTAATTATTTTTACATAAATTGTTACGAAAATCGAACTTAAAATTTCTTGCGATTCTCTAGTTGGTAACACTCCATTGCGGACAACTGAACTATTTGACCTCTGCATTTTATAGATGTGTAGTTGAATGTACAGATATTCGTCACTATACATTGGGAGCCCTTTCACCCTGTGTTCAGCTTTTGCTAAACAAGAAACTTGGTATTTGTAATTTTGGTTTTAAACAATCGCGTACCATGTCCCGTTAATTGCTGTCCCATTGCGTTCATCGCACCAGTATTTATATATAGCGCTGTGCATTTCAAATACATGTATCTGGAGTTGGCGCTAATTTCAACCCAAAAAAATGCGATGGTAACACTAAAATGATGATTTCTATAAAAGTAAAAGTATCAGCCCAAAAAAATATTACTATCGTGATAGTTTCTCATAGTCGGCCCAAAATTTACTAAACAAAAATTAAAACTGTCTCACTGTCACTCATACTCTCAACTTAAAAATTGATTATGAAATGTTAAAAAATAAAAAAAAATTATTTCAAATTCACTTAATAAACACATTTTTATTAATCACTTGTTTTTGTTTCGCAGAATATTTTTCAAAAACTTTAAAAAATCACTCGATCGATTTCGACTTGTTAGGTCATCATCAGGAGTATCTACTAAATTGTATTATTAAAAATTTTTTGCTATATAGTAGAAAAAAGCAAAATATAAATTAAAATAAAAGAAGGAGGGGAAAAAAATAAGCAATAAAAATTAATCTACGGATCGCGCAGGTAGGCGATGAGTCATAGGTTGAGTAACAAACTTCAAGGTATATTATTGCGTACGTGAGAATAGAAAAGGGCGGGGTCTGTAATTGGTGAGAACCGGATTTCTCTCTGTTCGTTAAGAATATTTTGGTTAAGAAATATTGATTTTCGAATTTCGTAAGATTCTAAGGTATCTAAACGTCTGCCTTTGGGTTGTATGTGTAATATGTCTAAATTGTTCAAGCTAGCTGTATGATTTTCTGAAGTTAAATGGTTATGGAAAGTTGATTGATTGCAACCAGATAAATGTTCTTTAGCTCTAACTCCAAAATTGCGCCCAGTCTGACCAATATAGGAGAAACTACAATCATTGCAATTAATCCTATAAACGCCAGATTTGGAAAGGCGATCAACTCTAGGTTTATTGTTAAAGATCATTTTCTTTATTGTGTTATTATTATAAAAAGCAATTTATAACACAATAAAGCAATAATAACACAATAAAGAAAATGATTTTTAACAATAAACCTAGAGTTGATCGCCTTTCCAAATCTGGCGTTTATAGGATTAATTGCAATGATTGTAGTTTCTCCTATATTGGTCAGACTGGGCGCAATTTTGGAGTTAGAGCTAAAGAACATTTATCTGGTTGCAATCAATCAACTTTCCATAACCATTTAACTTCAGAAAATCATACAGCTAGCTTGAACAATTTAGACATATTACACATACAACCCAAAGGCAGACGTTTAGATACCTTAGAATCTTACGAAATTCGAAAATCAATATTTCTTAACCAAAATATCCTTAACGAACAGAGAGAAATCCGGTTCTCACCAATTACAGACCCCGCCCTTTTCTATTCTTTCTATTCTCACGTACGCAATAATATACCTTGAATTTTGTTACTCAACCTATGACTCATCGCCTATCTGCGCGATCCGTAGATTAATTTTTATTGCTTATTTTTTTCCCCTCCTTCTTTTATTTTAATTTATATTTTGCTTTTTCCTACTATATAACAAAAATTTTTTACTAATACAATTCAGTAGATACTCCTGATGATGACCTAACAAGTCGAAATCGATCGAGTGATTTTTTAAAGTTTTTGAAAAATATTCTGCGAAACAAAAACAAGTGATTAATAAAAATGTGTTTATTAAGTATAAGTGTGTTTCGCCAAGTGCCTACGGCAAATAGCGTAAAAAGTATTTCAAATTCAAATTAAATACAAACTTATAACGGATAATAAAAAACTAAAGAACTCGAAAAAATCGTTATAATTAATATAAAAATTCATTTTTACAACTTCAAAGTGCAGGTGTAAACTAACGGTGCCATCACGTTTTCCATAGGCTCTGTTACAACTATATTCCAGAAAACTATATTTAAGCAACCCAACGTGGCCATCTTGGTCATAAATAACCCAATATAAGATCAATGAACACTCCAATTTTTTACTCAGTGACTTTTACTCAGTGACTCAGTGATCCCAGCTGAAGTATGCTGTTAATGGGATCCGTTCATAACTGCATATTTTAAAATTGCATTTCTTAAAATGGCATATTTAAAAACTGCATAAGGTACAAAATTGCATTTTTCAAAACTGCATATTTCAAAACGGCATTAGGGTTAAAACAACATTTTTCAAAACGGCATTTTTCTAAACGACATATTTTAAAACGGCATTTTTCAGAATGGCATTTTTTAAAACTGCATTTTTCAAAACGGCATAGGTACAAAACTGCATTTTTCAAAACGACATTTTTAGAACTGCACAAAACAGAATGAAATATTTTAATCGATTATGAATCTAGAATTATCTTTTCGTTAATTTCTGGAATATGACCAACAGGTACGGTTATTTATTACACGATGAAATTTGAGATGAATGAAATTTTTGAACATTTGTGACGATTCTTGGATTAAATTCTAGGATAAAGTCAAATGAAAATGAACTTGACTATTTCTTAGTCGAGTAAGATTTAGTTTTACATGTTTAGGTTTAGTATAGGTAAGCTTAGTATACAGACTTGGATTTTGACTAGTTAATTTTCATTAATTGCATCGGTAGCTTTAAGGTGTAATATTACTGCAAAGTATCAGTCTATATTACTGTGTGTTATAAGTATAACATGCCGGGAATTTTACGGCCAAGTCAACTTTAATGAATAGTCCAATTTTTGGTTTTAAATTAGGTTAAATTGAAAAAATATGTATGTTTTATTGTATGTAAAATTTTGTTTTGTACGTTATGTAATAAATTCCCACGGACAATAAAATATGTATACTAACACATTTCATAAGAAGATAAATTGCTTAACATTTTAAAAAATGAGATTTTAAGTTTTCTCAAATAAATTAAAATAAAATACTTCTTTAAAGAATTTATTTGTTTTTGAAATTCATTTTTTATTATTTCAATGTTTTAATATAAAATATAAAAAAAAAAATTAAACTTAAAGCTTTTACTTTAATGAAGGAACGTTTAAGAAATGTTTTATTTTTGATCAATGCTTCGCTTATTTGCTCATCTTGTCGATAGTTTACAGTGTTAGCGATCAAACAAATAAGTCCAACGTTCTCGCTGAAAACAAGTTTTTGAATTACTATGAGAGAAAGAAATAAGACATATAAATAAATCCAAAATTGAATATACATTAATAAATGTAATTAAGCCAGCCTGTCCGGTCCACGAGTATAGACGAACGACCTTATAGCTCAATAGCTCTTCCAAAATGTTCGTCACACTCCCATTTAGTTTGCCACTCACATGTCTATGCAATCTAAAAGTCTGGAGAAGAAATAATTTTTTTAGTTAGAAATAGAAAAATTGACTAGTTCTACATATGTACATTTGGCGGTCTGCTGCTCACCCACATTTTAAGTAGTTTTTTCATAACACCGAGACACACCACATGAAGATAATCAAGCAGGAACTGCTTTACCATATCAATGTTTAACTCCTCCAGAATTGACGTGCTAATGTGATAGTCCTCGACGTATTTATTTCCAAATGATTGATTTGTACGTAACAGCGCATCGTGTTTTGGAAAAGTTATTCTGTTCCTTATGTGATCCCCTTCTTGCGTACTTTTTGCACATCCAAATTATCCGCAGTGCGATTTTATTCCCAATACACTAGATTTTGCAGGTGCATCACATATAAACGAAATATTTTTAACAGGAATATGAAGAAAATGAGTTGATCTTTTGATATCGTCAACAAGCGGGCGCAAAAAATCGTTAAAATTGGATGGCTTGTGATCTCCATGATAAATTCCAACAATGAATACACTACTCAGTGGGATGTACTACTTTTTGTTATTGGTACGCCATCTATACTAAAACTGAGTTCAATCTGATCAGGTACATTCTCAACGTTTTTTAAAATTACTTCAATGTTGCTCTGCACTCCAATGTGTGTGTACGTTCCCGGTGATATTTGTAAAATATCTCTTGATTTCGGAGTCAGAAGAAGAGTTGTACTGTCTTTGGGAAGCCAGGAATATCCATTTATTTTTAAATGTAATAGGAGCTCATTCCACGCATTTGTTTTAATATTATATTTAATGGACCACTTGATAATAAAGTCCGAAAAGTTTTCATTCTCCGAGCTTGTCTCATTATTAGCTTCATCTGTATTTGGATGTTGTTCATTAATATCAAGAGAAATATCAGTATCAAAATCTACTTCTACCTGCTCTGTTTTAGTTCTTAATTCTGTGGCTGATAATTTTCTAAAACTCTGGTTTGAGGAGGATGTCTCATAACGCCGCTCAAAGATTGTTTTGATAAGTTCAATATGTTTTTATATTTTGGCATTTTACTGAATATAACGTGTGAACCAGTTATGTATAGAAATATAAAAATTATCTAATTAAGAAATTTAAAATGAAGAAATTTAGAATTTAAAAATTTAAAATTTTTAGTTAAGAATTTTGAAATTTCGTTTTCATAATTTTATAATTTTCAGCTATGTTTCATAAGACCATAAAAAATATTACTTGTGAATAATAAAAATTGCATAAAATCCTAAATTAGTCAATCAACAAAGAAAAACCAAGCAATGCCGAACGATCTTCTTAAAATTACTGAGCAATTAACACGTATTATTATAAACAATTTTTAATTAAAAAAACTGAATTACCGAACTAAGTCCACCCGATTACCGAGGAATCTTAACCTTGGACCTATCGAAAATTGCACGTGATTTGAAATTAATAAGAGAAACATGACTCTCCGAACTAATCCCGAAAAATTACCAAAGAAATTACCATATAATAATAAACGCGTAATACATCCATTTCATTACTTATAAAGTTATCGGTAAAATTTATAAAATTAATAAAAAATATGAACATAATTACTTAAAGTAATATTAAATAACAAAAAATATTAATTTGTCAAGGTAATAACGAAATAAAACAAATAATAAACTTTCTCTACTAGAACTGATTGAACACTAAAAAAAAAGACGGGAAAGGTTCGGAGCCGAACTCTTTAAGCATTTTTGTAGCCTATAAAGAACTTATATGCCGTTTGATTTACGTATTTTAAATATTACGACCACCCACTCCCACACCCACCTAACCCCATCTATACCCAGCCCAACCGATCCCAATCCACCATATCTCAACTGACCCCAATCAACCACATACCATTACATCTAAACATTATTACCATCCCCCACCCACTATCCAATTAAAACCCCAAAACCCATCTAACCCGCACCACCCTATACCGCACCACCCATATTATCACCATTTAACACCTCCATACCCACTTCCACGCACACACCCACCACCTACACAAACTCTCATCCACCAAATCCCAAATTCTCACACCAAACCCAAAACGCCTCATCCCACCCCTCCACCTCCCATACCACCACTCCTACCACCCCCATAACCACATCACCTACACAACCCACATCCAGACGAGTTATATTTTTATTTCACATTCACATGCTCGATGAAATCAAAATAGAATAGAAAATAAAAAAAAAATCTATCAATTTTGAGGAGGGGGGTTAACAAAACCCTACATATCTCCGAACACCCTAAACACAAAAATGTCCAAATCAATAAGGATCATTCCCATTCCCCTCCACTTTTAGTGAAGAAATTAAATAGATATCTCCATCCGTTCTCAAGTTATCGTGCACACAGACGGACAGACGGCAAACCGAAACCATATAGCATTTTTTTTAACAAAAATGCTTAAAAAATACCGAGAAAACCCATAAAATTACTGACCCATCGTAACGGGAGCAAAATGGAAAAATGAAGAATTTATAACTATCAGAATTACTCGATAGCTATATAAAATTGTTCATAAATAATAATAATTGTTCAGTTTAATTATTTAAAAAATTATGATAAATATATACTTACAATTGGAAATTATATTTGTATAAAAAAGCAAAAATATAACAGTAAAAAATAAATACTTTAATCACTTATAAAACACTACTTTATTAAATTTTTTTAGTTTTATCTAAACGAATCGCTTAAACACTTTATACTCAACCGACTTTGCCTGCGCAAACTAAGCATACCTGCTACCTAATAAAAGTCCGAAATATGAACGAAATCCGCATATATCAACATAAAGGAAGAAATATTATTTGTCTCGCTTTAAAAAATATTTTGTCTCTGTTTAGTTTGCTAAATATACAACAACTAAGTTTTTTACGAAAAAAGACAACACATATTTTACAACATTGTTCCTTTCTCGTAAAAATAAATAAATAAAGCATACACATGATGAGTATAGACACACTGTACATTTATGTTCTGTTCTTATATTCTAATTTGGTCGGTAGTTTTCTTGTTTTAAAATTTCACATTCAACAATATTTCTGGTCTTCGGTAAATTTATGGTCTTTGTTCGGTAATTTAAAGATTTTGAACCATTATCAGCGGTTTACGATCGTGTCAATAAATGTTTAAGAGGTTTTTGCCGTTATTGTTCTATAAACATATAGAGTATTTGTCCGAAACCTTTAATATTTTGTTCTTTTATTGAATTAAAGTTAACTTAAATTCCACATTTATGTTCTTCAATAAATTGATGGGCTTTATTCGGTAATTGACTAGTTTTCAAAGTTTATCAGCGGTTTACGATTGTGGCAACTAATTTTTAAAATGCTTTCGACGTTACTGTTCTGTAAAGTTAGAGTATTTGTTCGGAACCTTTAATATTTTGGTCGTTTTTTGAAATTTAGCTAAAGGAAATTTCACATTTCTCTCTTTCGGTAAATGTTTGGGTTTTATTCGGTAATTTAAAGGGTTTAAAATTTTGTCAGCTGTTTAAGATCATGTCAATAAATTTTTAAGAGGTTTTTGCCGTTATTGTTTGGGGAAATGCCAGGATTTATTCAGTCTTTAATATTTTTTGCTTATTTTGTTATTGCAGTTTATGATATTTGAACATTACTATTTTGCGGTAATTTTGAACGCGGTTGTTTGGGTTTTGAAAGTGAAATATTTCGAAAAAGTAAATTTCAATAAAGGATGGCAAAACGAAAAATTATAAATGATCATTTGTTTCACTCACTCTAATATATTCAGAATTATGAAAACAATATAAAAGTAAAATTAGATTTTTTTTGTTTTGTTTTTTTTTTACTTTGAGTTTTTGTTTTTATAGTTGAAAACGATGCTCGGTTTTTTGGACTTTTTTTTGTAACTGTTACATTTTTAAGCCTGAGATGTTGTTATAGGTAATAAAATGTTTGTCGGGATGAATACCATACCACGTAAAGAAACAGCGACAACCACAATATTTAAACAGGCGCAACGAAAACAACTTGACAACACTAGAAAATAAACGCGAGTTGTTAAAACTAACATTTATTGGAAATCTCCTACTAGACACAATCGACTCACCGGATGTAATAAAGTCAATTAAAATAAACGTTAATACTTTTTACACTATTTGACGTAGGCACTTGGTGAAACACACTTACACTCAATAAACACATTTTATTAAACACTTGTTTTTCAATTTCGCAAAAATTAGATTTTTAAATATTTTAATTAAAAAATTTGATCAAAAAGTTTAAAAAATCACTCGATCGATTTCGACTTATCTTTTATCTTTTATTTCTTTTTTGCCTTTTTTCTACTATATACATATAACTAAATTTTTACTTTTACAAATCAGTAGATACTCCTGATGATGACCTAACAAGTCGAAATCGATCGAGTGATTTTTTAAGCTTTTTGAACAAAATTTTTTAATTAAAATATTCAAAAATCTAATTTTTCCGAAATAGAAAAACAAGTGTTTAATAAAATGTGTTTATTAAGTATAAAGGTTCCTGGTAGACAACACGTATGTGAAGTTATCCCGTAATTCTATCCCAGAAAATAAAAAATTTTAATCAGGCAACACTGACATATCAATAACCAATTTGCTCTTGTGTGAAGTTAGGCCCAGCCCAGATTTTTTTTTTTTAATTTGAATTGTTTATCATATAATAAATGGAATTTAAATCTAACGTATAAAACTACTGTAAAATTTTGAGTTTCATAAAGTAATGGAAAATTACAGGCAATGTAAAAAAATTGTTCCGTGACAAGTTCCTGAAAATGAACTCTGGGCTGGGAATTTCATTTAAATTATTATTCACTTAAAATTATTTCGCCATTACTAAAAATGTCTCGGATCAGGACTACATGGTTTTGAATTGTATACACCAGTAGCTAAATATAAGTTCCCGAAAATGAAGTCTGGGGTGGGAATTTCTTTTGATTTTTATAAGAAAAATTATCTTCATGTATTTGTTTCAACCGATTTGTGCGCATTTATAAAATAGGGGGGTAAGGGGCAGAAGGTCAATACACCAGCCCAAATGTCAACCTCACCAGCACGTGGTGCTCCCTGCTAATTAACCAACGAGGCTCTGGCGACCGAGTAACGGCGGGATAACCGAACACCGAGAACCTAGCAAATGATGTTCTCTCCACTGACCCACTGCCAATTTCACTGGTTAGATTGGTAGCTGCTTCAATAACCAGTCATTATAATGCAATGAGTTTTCAACAAAAAGGAATTTTTACCCCAGGTGGTACACTAACTGCTCAGTTGGCTAATCCACCCTCTAACGAGGCCGGCACAAAGGACTCTGGGGTGAGCCAACCATTGCTATTCCCATTCGATCGAAGTTCAAAATTAGCTAGGTCACCACCTAGACAAATAGAATTCGCAACTCAGCAGGAAATCGAAAATGCTGAACTACGGAGAAAACTGAGTGAAATAGAAAAAGTCGCTAAGTTAAAGAAAGAAAACGAGGAGCTAAAGAAGCCCAATCTGATAGAGGTTGTGGAAACTCCTCTTACTTGTTATAACGAAACCAGTACCCTTGCCCGTACTGACGCTGAGGGACTTGCAAGAGAAACTGATTGGATACACAAACAGAAGAAAAGACCAAGGAAAAAACGAAAAGCAGAATTCTCGCCAGAAGTTGAGGAGCACTCGCAAGCAAAAGTTAATGAAACTGTCAATCCAGTGCCTGCACCTCAATATCACCAGCGACAAGAACAACGCAAGGTTGCAATGAAGGCCAAAGCACCACCGCTAATTAATGTGATAGGCATTACTGAGTTTGCGAATATCCAAGCTCTAACGAAATCAGTGTCCACAAACGACTATAGAGTAGTTGCACTAAACAATAATGTTTGGAAGATAAACACAAGAGATCCCGATTAATACAGAGCTTTAGCCACAAAGCTCACTGAAGAAGGTAAAGAGTGGTATACATATGAAGACAAAAATAACCGAAACATCAAGGTTATGGCCAGAGGTCTACATCCTACCTGCAGGAAGGAGGATATAATAGAAGATCTCAAAATGAAAGAACTGCAAATTGAAGATGCAGTCAATATCCTTAAACGAGAGAAAGTGGAAAATAGTCAAGGATCGTTAAAATAGGGCTCCCGCTATTCATGCTCACATTCAACAAAAGCGAAAAAATTGAAAATATATTGAATATCAAAGCAATACTTAATATGAGGGTTAAAATAGAACCACTGAAAAAGAACACGAGACTAATAGCTCAATGCAAGAAATGCCAAGCTTATAACCACACCCAAAGATATTGCGGGAGAGATGTTAGGTGCGTAAAATGTGCCGGCAGACACAACGCGAAAGACTGTGCTCTTAGTCGAACCGAACCTGCAAGGTGTATAAACTGCAAAGGACAACACCCAGGAAACTATAGAGGATGCGAAGTAGCGGTACAACTGCAAAGATTAAGAAATAAAACACGCCAATCGACTCAAAACAGTAATGTTAGAAGAGAAAGGATTCCAACTACAACTAGAGCGCCGACACAACCAGAGCCCATAGGGCCAGAGAGGAGATCCTACTCTCAGATAACCCAACAGAATACTATTGAAGAAAATCCACTAGAAAGGATATTTCGAAGTATAGAAACGATAAATGCACGCCTAGCAAAACAAGAACGTGGTCTAGAAGCTATATATTAGCGGCTGGATAGACAAGAAGCTCCGAATGAGCTTACATCAATGCTATACTAATCAAAGGAATAGATCATTTAGAATTGTTATTTGGAACGCGAATGGATTACCACAGCATGTTCCAGAACTAGAAATTTTTCTAAACCTAGAAAAAATAGATATATGTCTTGTTCAACGGATACTAGCTGCTTATGACAGCAGTAAAACTTCGATGACCCAGTCATACTTACCTGGAATAAACTCTACCTGTAACACATAAAACTACCTGCAATACATCTTATAAATTCATTACATAAACCTAAAAACCTAGAATAAACATTACAATTATTTAATACTTACCTTCCTATTATATACATTTATATTGAGTACCTAGAAATTAGTTTAAATTATTATTAGTACAACCAAACCAAAACATATGTAAACAATATGCATAACAATAATTTGTCCTTGAACTTGAACTTCAATTGATGATCAAACCAAATTGTGTTATGCATATTGGAAACATAATATTAATGTAGAATTTCACTTTTTAATTATTAACTTATAGATACTTACCTATAAATCACATTAATTATTATTACTATATATATATATATACATACTAACAATATTATCAATAGATAAATGTAAGTTTATTATTTCCACTTACAATTTTGTTATCTATTAACATTTTTGTTATTTGTATTCTATTGACATTTGTGTACCACTACAAATGCAATATTGATGCTACCCCTACGTATTATAGAATGCGTTTTATACCTAATATTATATAATGTAGTGCCATCTAGTGGCAATTACTTTAGCGATTGTTGACCCTCTATATTTAAGAATATACAATAATTTTGTACCTAATAATGTAAAATAAAAAATTATCCCTCTTCTCATTGTAACCACAAAGACGTCAACATCAAAATTTTATAACCAATCCGAGTGTGATAAAGTAAAATTAAAGTTAAAAATTATAAGATTTTATTTTATTCTTTTTATTAAAACAATTGTACGCACAATATTTCCAATTTTGTACATGTCTTGTCTCGGAAACTCATTTAACAGAAACTTCATTTATTAAAATACGTGACTATCAATGCTACCATGCTATTCATCCAGGAGGAAACACTAGAGGCGGGTCTACCGTAATTGTTAAAAATAATATTAAACATTATGAAGTGCCCGGCATTGAGGAAGAAATTATGCAGGTTAAAATCATAATAGTTGAATCAATAAATAATAGGGAACTCAGTATCTCCTCTATTTACTGTCCCCCACGCCATCAATTAAAAAAAGAAGACTACAGTCGACTTTTTAAATCACTAGGATCAAATTTTATCATAGGCGGTGATTTTAATGCAAAGAACACCTATTGGGGACCTAGACTTACAACCTCTAAAAGGAAAGAGTTATTTAATGCAGCTCGCGAGAACAACTGTGAACTCCTCTCTGGCGATAAACCAACATATTGGCCTGCTGACATACATAAAATTCCAGATCTTCTTGACTTCTTTGTAACAAAAGGAGTTTTAGAGGACTACACTTGCATTGAAAATAGTGAAGGACTATCATCTGACCACTCACCTATGATCATGACACTGAGTACAATGATAATAAAAAAAGATAATTCACCTAAGTTAACAAACTTATAAAAACAATGGGGATCTATTCAAGAAATTAGTAGAAGATCGAACAAATCTCGGCGAACCAATTAGAACGAAGGTGCAGCTGGAAGATGAACTAGAAATATTTAATAACAATATCCAACAAGCGGCTTGGGAAAGTTCACCGATTTTTCATACCAACGCTATAATGAAACATAACTATCCTCTTGCAGTCAGAGAGCTACTTAAGGAGAAACGGAAAGCTCGCAAAATCTGGCAGCACTCTCGTGCACCGCAACACAAAACTGTTCTAAATTTTTTGTGCAACAAATTAAAACAACTAATAAAAGAAATAGAGAACGAAAGCATAACTAAGCGACTACGAGGTCTTTCTGAATTAAAGGATGACGATTACTCGCTTTGGAAAGCAAGGAAGGGACTAAAAGTATCCAAAATGCATGTGCCACCTATCAAATGCGATGACGGATCATGGGCTAAAAGTGACAAACAGAAAGTCTCTCTATTTGCTGCTTATTTAGAAGAGACTTTTCAACCGTTGCCGAGACAAACAGCAAATGAAAATACAACAGTCGTAAACAAAGCAGATGATCTTGACATAAGACATGTTACTTTATTGGAGCTTAAAACTGAAATCAATAGTAACTTAAGTATCAGAAAAGCTCCAGGTTATGATTTAATAACTGGGCAAATTTTGAAAGCCATTCCCGAGAAAGGTTTGCGTAAATTAAATCAAATAATTAATGCAGCTTTCAGATTGAAATATGTTCCACGACAATGGAAGGTGGCCGAAGTAATAATGATTCCTAAACCAGGCAAACCAGGAAATGATAAAAACCATATAGACCGATATCACTACTTTCAATCATATCAGAAATATTTGAAAAATTGTTGCTGAAAAGACTCAAACCTACAATAGAAAAGAGATGCCTAATTCCACCACACCAATTTGGGTTTAGAGAAAATCACTCTAGAGTTGAACAAGTTCACAGAATAACGAATGTCATATGCTCCAGTATTTATGAAAATATGCTCCAGTATTTTCTTAGATGTAGCTCAAGCTTTCGACAAAGTTTGGCACCAATGGCTTGAATTTAAACTGCATCGAGACCTGCCTAAGCAATTTTATCAAATTCTTAAATCGTACATAGCTGATCGACCAATTTGAAAATGAGTAGTCTGAAATAAAAAGAATATCAGCAGGTATACCACAAGGTAGCGTACTTGGACCTATTCTGTTTATTCTTTATACGAGAGACTTACCGAATTGAAGGTACCACAGTAGCAACATTTGCAGACGATACAGCTATTCTAGCAGTTGGAAAAGATATTTCGGAAGCAACAAGCAAACTTCAAAGTGCAGTTAACACGGTGAGCAACTGGACTAAAAAATGGCGCATCTCATTAAATGAAGCCAAATCAGTACACGTCAACTTTACAAATCAAAATGTAAACTGTATTCCCGTGGTTCTGAACTCAAAAAAAATTCCATATGCAAATACAGCTAAATACCTTGGCATGACCCTCGATGCTAAGCTAAGATGGAAAGAATACATCAAGAAGAAAAAAGAAGAGTTAAACATCAAATATAGAAAAATGTACTGGCTCATGGGTAGAAACTCTGAGCTTTCAATACACAACAAATTGCTTCTATACAGGCAAATGCTAAAACCAGTATGGACCTATTGTATCCAGCTTTGGGGTTGTGCCAAGAAAACCAATGTACAAATGATACAGTGCTTCCAAAATAAAGTGCTACGAGGGATTGTGAACGCCCCATGGTACATTAGGAATGACAACATCCATAGAGACTTGAAGATGGAATACGTCACCGATGAAATAAAGAACCATGCATGGAAACACGTACAGCGCTTATCTCTACACGAAAATGCAGATATCCGTCGTATGTTGGACACCACTAACGGCGTGAGGAGACTCCAAAGGCAGAAACCGCTGGAGCTGGGCAGTTTGTTTTAGAAGAAAGTATTATAAAATGAGTAACCAATAGGTTACTCATCTTAATCCGAGAACTTAATTTAAGAAAGATAAATTACTATAGAGATGATCTCTGAATCAGTTATAATATTGTATAAATAAATAAATAAATTTATTAAATAAAAAAAAAAATTATAAAATCGGGTCAACGTTTTGGCGAAAGTTCATGAGAATTAGACACACACACACAAAGATAGAAAATGATAGTACACATATAAGAAGTAAATATTATACACTGTGTACGTATACAAATTCTCATGATAATTTCGTGAGAAAAGCATTCAAAATCCGTAGCCTGGGCTGAGCTAACTTCACAAATATAGTATATTTGAATGATGTGAATCAAAACCTGGGCTGGGATAACTTTACACAAGAACAAGTTGGTTATTGATATGTTAGTGTTACTTGATTAATTTTTTTTATTTTTTTGTATAGAATTCTGGGATAACTTCATATACGTGTAGACAACTAAGATATTATGACTTCCTCCACTTGGATAGACACAGAACCCACTATGGCGATAATGAACCAGTGAAGAGGATGTGTAAGAGTTTCAATAAAATTAGCTAGATATTTGATTTTTGTTTAACTGAAGATAATTTTAAAAATAGATTAACGCAATTTTATACCCTTCAGTGATTTTTACTTACTTTCTACTTTACTTTTATATTTTAAATTTTCAAATTTAAACAATCCTAAGCATATAGGCCATTTATTTTAATTTAATTAACAGTAGACATTAAGCAGACATTAATTTTAATTTATTTAAAACACAATTTCCCACTATTCGAATTTTCACTATACCGTGTGGCTACTGTATCCAATTATTGTTGAATTATTCAATTCCTAGTACTCCAAATGCTTATTGATAGTTACTCATCCCATACGTCAGCAAATCACCAAAATACGTTTCAAGTGTTTTATGTAATTTAATTTATTTTTTCCGATTTGGATTTCGTTTATCTTGTATTTTATGTAAAGTACGGGTAAACGATATACCTTCCAACAAACCAATCAAATATTTTTTTGAAAACCGAAACTAATCTCTTTTGGATTATTTACGGTAATTCCTTTATGTACGAATATAATTCCTTGTGTTTTTATGAAACCAAAATTTAAGTATCTTAATGCTTTGCAGCGTATAAATAAATAAGACGACATGAAAAATAAATTAATTAAAAAAATAATAATAATATTAATGTATTTTGGTCAAAATATGAAATTATTTATTTATTTATATTTGTTGTGGTTTTTATTAATATTTATTATTATTAAAAATGTAAATTTCCATTAAACCGCACAGCAGATTAATTATATCCGTATATATATACGAGAAAAGTGTAAAGCCCATCAGCTGATGCACCGATACATTTTATGACAAATTAAACGTAATAATTCAGTTGGACATGTGCTCGTACTCGTATACATATAAATAATGCCCCGAAATAATAATTGAATACTTTATAATAAACCGTATAAATAAAACCGCGTAATATTTATTATCGCGATTTTTTTTAGCATGGATCTTTATCTACCGATCTGCCCACCTTTATGCAAACTACAATAAAAATGTGTTAAAATTACAAGGTACCTATAAACATACATCAACGATTTTTTGTCATAATCCCGCGCGTAATAAAATCCGATTAAATCTTAAAGATTTCGTTTTATTTAATATTTTTGAGAATTTGGTGTTATTATACGTTTACGATTTTATTATTTACTGTTACTACCTTTATGATATGCATATGTACACTTAAAAAACCAACAAAAATATTCTTAAATGATTTAATTAAAGTGGTCATCACACATTTATTGATTTTGTGTATGATTTTCTTTGTTGTATACAATAAGATTTTAATTTATCTTCCCACAGTTTCTTTTATAGAGCTCGATTTGGTGTTTGAATTGGTACAATCAACATGTTGCGGATACATAAACATACAATAACCATTTTGTGTAGGATGGATTCATTGAATAATGGGTTCATATGTGGTATGGGAAATTTTGGCGGTGCGAAATAAATTTACATTTGGGGTTTACGTAAGTCTAATGGTTGGCGTACCTGCTTTACGGGATTGTTAAAGAAATTCTTATTCGAGATATGTTGAAACCAGGGATGGGCGATTACGCGTCGACTACTAGTTTTTACATGATTTCGTCGACAACTCATCGACTACGTCGGCAAAGTCGAGAACTACTTGAAAAATTAATTTACGCCATCTATCGAAACTGATAATAAAACTCAGCATAAATTGCCTTTACTACTGATTGTATTTGTGAATCATTAAAACACACTGTGCCTAACATTTGTATCATAAATTGTGTAATAAATTAATAATTATCCACTATCGAAATAAATTCTTTGACAATCGAAAAAAGTCATATTATATTTGCGGATTTGAATAAAATTTGAGTCTATCGTGATTTCGCTCGAATGAAATTTTGAAGCTTCTACTATTCATAACTACGCGGCGAATAATTAGTTAATTTATGATTTATGCTGACTTTTTATTTAATTTTGCTTTATTGTAGTATCTTCGAATAAGATAAATTATTCGTTTACATATCCCTTTTTCAACCAAAAAAAAATGGCTCTATTAAAGTCCAAACCACACAAATGTGCGAGTAAAAAATCATAATACAGGGTGGCTCAGACCAAGTGTTACCAAATGAAAACGCTGTAATTTTTTTAATTTTAATTATTTTTTATTGAAATTTCGTGGAATATGTTGAAAACATATTACATTTTATGAAAAACATGTTACTGCTCGATATGACCTCCATCGGCTCTGATCATTTGATTCAGTCTTCCATCGAAAGCATTGCATGCTGACCGAACGTGATGAGGTTCCAAAAATTGTCTTTTCTGATGAGAAAATTTTCACCATTCAACAGTATGTGAATAAACAAAATGATCATGTTTGGTTAGAGCACAAGTTCAACATTTGGACACAAGAGTTGCCATGCGCAAGCAATCACCAGCTTATGTTATGGTTTGGGCTGCAGTGACTGTAGATGGACGCACTCCTCTGGTTTTCATCGAACATGGAGTCAAGGTAAACCAAGAAGTGTACCGCCAAAAGATCCTAAACGATGCTTTGCTACCTTGGGCACGAAAACACTTTGGTACGAACCGTTGGACATTCCAACAGGACTCAGCACCGTCACACAAAGCTCGAGCGGCACAGGAATTTTTATAAAATTGCGTTCCGCGGCTGATTTCGTCGAAAGAATGGCCACCATATTCACCAGACTTGAATCCCATGGATTTCTCCATATGGTCCATTTTGGAGCGTAAGTTGTCCACTAAAAAATACGAAAGTTTTGATGCATTGAAGTCAGCTCTTGTTCGAGAATGGAATAAAATTCCGCAAGCCCACGTTCGGTCAGCATGCAATGCTTTCTATGGAAGACTGAATCAAATAATCAGAGCCAAAGGAGGTCATATCGAGCAGTAACATGTTTTGCATAAAATGTAATATGTTTTCAACATATTCCACGAATTTTCAATAAAAAATAATCAAAATTAAAAAAATTACAGCTTTTTCATTTGGTAACACTTGGTCTGAGCCACCCTGTAATTTTTTGACGTGGTACTTTTTCCGTACCCACACAATTGTGTTAGTAAAACACAAAAAGGATACATCTATTTGATAAAAGATGGCACGCAAAGCATATAATCTATTGAAATATTCAAAAGTTTTAGATAGATGGATAGATGCCTCTAGTTCAGAGATTTTAAATTTATTTTTAATTTATAAAATGTTTGTAAAAATGTTAGAATTAAATTTAAATAATTATTCATCAATTTTAATAGTGCGGTTAACGTAAAATAATTAAAAATTTAGTTTTTAATATCATTTTCTAAGTTGTCGACGTTGTCCACGTTGTCGACGTCTGAAAAGCAAAAAATCGGTATGTAATCTACGTACTTAAATACGTGTCGACAACTACGTAGATTACCTAACGTAATTTACCCGCCCATCCCTGGTTGAAACATGTCCGGAAAATGTAATATCGCCCTAATTTATAATTATAAGCATGTCAAATGCTTCTTTCGCAACCAATCCAAACGATAACTGACCACTTCCCTCGATAAACCGGAAATTATGAGAAGCGGCCGGCTCACTCCATAATAAAATAGCACCAGGACCAGAGGGAGTTCCAATTTAGGCATCAGAAGTAGCCGCATAACCTCACACCTGAATACGTACAGCCACTGCCTGAGGGAAGGTGTTTTTCAAAATCGGCTGTTCTTATTTAGCAAGGGGAAAGATGTCGTGGCTTTCGGGCAAGATAAATTGAATCAAATAATTGAAACATTTCCATCAAGTTCTAAATTGGGCCTCGGTAGAACTACCCTTCTGTCCCACGTTATTGATGTTGGGAATGCGAAAACTAAACAGCAACGGTTTTACGCGGTGTCTCCAGTTAAACAGAAATTATTGTATGCAGAGCTCGACCGGCTGTTATCCTGAGACGTCGAAATGAATGTCGTGACCTTTAAAGACGCATATCCACTTCTCCTTATAAATGGACTGTAGGTAGACTTGATCAAACCGAGTTTATCTCTACGATTGATGTAAAGGACGCTTTCTGGAAAATTCCGTTCGACCCACACTCTCGGGATAAAACAGGTTTTACCGTACCTGAACGTCCCTATACCGTTTCAAGGTTATACCCTTCGGGCTATGTAATGTCCCACAAACTTTATGTCACCTGATGCGTAAAGTGATAAAAGAAACCACTCGGTTACTGAATTTGTTACACCGCCGTTCTAAGTGTGCACAAATTCCGACGTACATTCTCGGTTATCCTTTTGTAATCCACACAGATCATGCCAGCTTACGGTAGTTAGTTACTCAAAAAGATCTGTCTGACGACGTTTGACTTCCAGATTGTGTATCGGAAAGGTTCTATTAATTTTTTTTTTTAAATTTACCATGTTACGTGTGCAGGAATGCAAATTTCGGATATCGATTTCATTAAAAGGAGTAAGAGCTACGGTTGGTTATGTGCGTCATGTCAAACACAAAAACGTAAAATTCGTAATTTAGATGATGATGCTGCTGTCAATTCGTCTTTCAGAAATACCGCTTTCTAGATATATTTATATATAAAAATATATCTCTGTGACATCGCTGCAAACAGGTGTCAATACTATAAAAGATGGTGTCAATACTATAAAAAGCAACCGCCATGGTCAGGATAATAACCGACAACGGAGAACATTTAGTTCGATTGCTGATTGATCCAGCCTCCCAAGCAACATTCAACACTGAAGAAGCTGCAGATGGTCTCCAGTTATCAAGAACTCCTACTGAAGTAAACATTGCTGGCATAGGGGTAACAACAGCCGGAACAGCGCTTTCTACTACAGAACTCACAATTAGTCCAAGATTCACATCAAACTTCAAGTTAAAAATAAAGGCCATGGTTTTCAAAAACATAACCGGAAATCTACCTAAAATAGCAACCAATCCAAGTTGGAATCACACTAAAAACCTGATATGAGCAGATCCAACGTTTTATGAACCCGGTCCGGTTTGACATACTATTAGGAGCCGATTACTACGGCCAAATAATCTGGTAGGTCACAATCGGTAAAATTAAATAATACTTACTGTGATCCTCTACCTGTCACTCTGGGCGTACCGCAGGGTGCGATTCTTGGGTTAATTTTATTTTTAATTTATATAAATTCCATTTTTAATATCAATCTTTGTGGGTACCCTGTGGCGTTTGCTGGTGGCACAGCCTGTGTTTATTGTAATGATGACTGGCCTGATATTGTATATGCTATACATAGTGACCTAGCTCGGTTCAGAAGTTGGTTTAATTTGCATTATATGATATTAAGCCCAAAACACGGTTCATGATATTTCATTTAAAAAATGTAGATGATTTCCCAGATTTAATTATTAGTCATCCTATGAGTTGTTCACTTTCGGACTATAATTTTAAATGTTTTCAAATAGAAATGGTTTCCTGTTTTAAATACTTAGGTATTATTTTGGACAGCAAATTGAAATTATCTGAGCATGTTAGCAACATTTGTAAAAAAATTCGAGTTTCACTTCGCCAATTTTACCTTCTAAGGTCAATATGTCCTCAGCGCATTCTTAAATCCATTTACTTTGCATTATTTAATTCGAAAATCGAGTATGCATTAGGTGCTTGGGGTGGTATTTATCTTCATAATTTGAATCCTCTCATAACTTTACAGAAATGTGCCATTCGCGTCATAAAAAAATCAACGGTTACATCATTTCCATTATTCAAGTCAGCTCAAATTCTACCGTTTCGTTATCGATACATTTATAAAGTATTGCTAATTTTTTACGCGAGGTGTGGTTACGTAAAACTAAGATCTATTGATCAGTATGATTTGAGAGTTAAAAATCTATGTGTTATTAACCTTTATTTGACTGAATAAAAAAACCTTTAGCAGGCTGGAATGGGTACAATTGTACCCAAATATAAATTAACGGAATATTTGACTAAATAATTATTTATAAAATTTTTGTGCATAAAGAAAAAAAAATATATTTGTACACTAGCAAATTGACACGAAAAAAGGAATAAAATTATAGATGTCAGAGAGTTATGATAAACAAATTTAGAGTCAAATATGCATTTGGGTACAGTTGTACCCATTCAGTCACATAAAGGTTAATTTTACTCGGAATGAAGACTGTGATAGATTTTATAGTATTATAGCACCCTATCTATATAACTTACTACCCAGTCAAGTAAAGTGAGAAAGTACAATGGCAAAATTTTTAAAAGAATTGAAGTGTTGGCTTTATGGTTTTGATCACATCAATGATTTAGAAAAGTATTTTTAAATTTTACATTTTGTTAAATTTTAAATTTTATTATTATTAATTTTCATACTGCTTACATTTATTTTACATTTATTTTATTTTTTTTTTATAAGGGATGCTATATTTTTATTCTGTTATGATTTATTGATTGTCATAGTTATTTCTGTTTTCGAGTTTCTAAATACATATGTGCCTCCTTTCTCATCAACTCATTTCATATAATTTATATAACTTCTTTCATTTTTACATTAAAATTCATATACAGAGCTGGGAAAAAAAATTGTGCAAACATATTTTATTGCAAATTGGAGTTTTTTTTTGCTAAAATTACAAAACTTTTGAAAGCAATTGGCTTATTGTTTCATTTTAAATACATGTATGACGTAATTTTTGAAAAAAAAAGAATTTACTTGCAATCCCTAAAAATGCCAAAATATTTTAAATACGTTGATTGGAGTTATATTAATGGAAAACCTATTTTTTTATTTTTGTTTTTTGTTGATTTATAGAAGTTCTATTTTTAATATTAATATTTTGTTGGACCGCCTTTTGTTTTTATTACACCGGTACAACCCCGCAACTGATGTACAAAAAAATTGGTCAAGCAATTATTTCATTTTACGCCTACCGTTCTTGGCTGTCATTAGGGTGCAGATTTTTATTACCTGTAATTTTTTTTTGAGTATAAATAGTGCATGATTACTTATTCTGTAAGGGATCCTAGTCAAATAAAAAATAAAGTGCAATTTTAGATTTAAAAAATGGGAAACGTTAGTGAGCAGTGTAAAAGCAACATGTTGATTTTGGCGCGGGGAAATTTAACCACGCGTGAAATAGCAGAAAAATTAAACATTTCTAAAAGTACTGTCGCGTGGAATATTAAAAAATGCGAGAGATGTTAATATTAAAGATAGAACTTCTATAAATCAATAAAAAATTAAGAAAAAATAAAAAAATATGTGTTTAATTTATTCTATTACTGTAACTCCAATCAACGTATTTTGAATATTTTGACATTTTTCGGGGTCTTGCCCCTAAATTGCAGGTAATTGTTTTTTCAAAAATTACGTCTTACATGTATTTAAAATGAACCAATAAGCCAATTGCTTTCAAAAGTTTTGTAGTTTTAGCAAAGAAAGACACCAATTTGCAATAAAATATGTTTGCCCAATTTTTTTTCCCAGCACTGTATAACTTCTATCATTTTTCCATATGAATCTTTTCTGTGTTACTTTTTGTTACGTTTTCTTTTATCTTTTATTTTTTATCTGAGCACCTCACGCTCTAATATCTTATAAATTTCATTTTTTGTTGGTACAGTTGAAACAAGCTTAACTAGCTTCTGACTGTTCCTATTATTTATTATTTTTGACTTTAATTTATAATGTCGTATGCTTAAGCGTAAATTTAAGTGCCTACTTTGTAAACTAATTTAATTATCTGTAACTTTTCAAATAAATAAATAAATAAAAATTCTATGGTCCTACATATTGATTTGGACTCCCCGGCTTTTCTGGATGCCGAGTATGTGAATCAGCTAGAAAAGGTTAAAAACTTAAATGCGTGTCATTCCAATTTATGGATACAAAATGGAAAACTTCTAATAGCTCCTTCTTATGGCTTCGAGATATTTGGAAACCGTTAGTGGTACCCTCCTCATTAACGCCAAAATTGACCCAACAGGCTCACTTCTCTCCAACTTCCACTCACTTAGGGATCAGCAAGACCCTCAAACGATTACCACGATAATTTTATTGGCCTCGAATGGCTCAACAAGTTAAATAATATATTGCCAAGTGTATTCAGTGCAAAACGAACATAGCGGTGATTTTTTTCTATCAGACTCCCAAAGGGTTCTCCAGTAGAATCAAACAGGCCCTTCCAACGTCTCTATGTTGATTTCCTAGGCCCGTATCCACGATCAAAGCATGACAATCGTTTTATCGTAATTGTGTTGGATCAAAATTGATATTAGTTAAAGCTTTACGTAAAGCCTCCGCTTCCCTATTATGTTCTTTCTTAGAAAATGAGGTGTTTCTAATGTTTTCCGTCCCAGAGGTGATTACTTCTGACAATGGCAAGCAATTTTCATCCAGATTATTTCAGAATTTACTTGCTAAGTACGCAATTCTTGACATAGATCAGTTTTTTTATATTCACCTAATTTTAGTTATTAAGTAGTTTGACAGCCTAATTATATATAAAATTTTGTTTATTACTTTTTGTGCGTATTTAAGTTTAGTTAAGTTAATAATTAAGGTTACTAAATTAAACGTAACATTGAGTTTAATACATGGTCGAACAAAAGAAATTATATTTTTAATTTAATTAAGCTCATTACGTCTATCATTTTTTTTTCGTTGTTGTGGGTCATTTTATTTATTCAATACCATTTTAGCGCACGTAATTTTATTAAGTTCTCTAAAGGAATCTAAAACTGTAATGCTCAGGTGGCATTGCCAAATTTGATTGTTTTTCCCCTAATTTTCTTCTGAAGCGTGCAGTGTGGTAAACATCTGCTAAGCGCACTTTCCGTGCCAGGATGATGAAGTTAAGGTAAGTCTCCTCCCTAAGATGATGATTCGGAGTATTACTTTCCCCCTTCCTGCGGTGTATGTAACGATCTTAACAACATCTACAATCCCCATGCCTAACCCTGAGCTCTAGTCGGCTACTATCACCGCGTAGAGCCCCTGGTGAGGTTAAATCTGATAACCGAATGGGAAATTTAGATTACCGATTTTGTTACAACCTGCTGCATAAAATGCAACAATGGTATAACAAGGAAGCGCGACTCAAGGTTATCCTCATTACGTAAATTCCTGATACGCCAACGATATCGCAGCGGAAGTAATTTTCCTAGACACTGAAGAAAAATAGCGCAAGATTAATTAACTTGTGTGCAGAACTAGCTCTTGAGTAAGTGAAATTGACTAAACCCATAGCGACGGAGAAACCTGATCTCGACCCCTGAGACGATAGATAAACCGAAAACAACCGTAAAATACTTTGGAGTAAGGCTGGACACAAACCTAACGCTCTAGGAGCAAATAAAACACACGTCCGAGAAAGCGTCAAAAGTAATCGCTTCCTTGAGCAGGCTTATGTAAAATGTAGGCGATACAAGTAAATTCGGATTATTGATGTCAGTCAAGAAATCAATTTGCCTAAACGGGTGCGAAATATCGACACTTGAACAACCTGAAACACTTAAGATGGATAGGCAGAAAATACGGTGAAGTAAAGTTTTTCGTCACTCGATTTTGCACTAATCATGAGTACGTTTGAAAATACATATATACTTCAATTTAAAGATAAAAGGTTCTTCATGCACATATGGCGATTCAGCTTCAACGATGTTTAATACACGTTTTTCGAACGGAATGGATGCCAGCAAGGCAAACAGCGGAGAAAAGATCTAGGACATTGTACTGACCTGCGTGAAAATTGAAAAAAATATACAACTGAAAAACCAGAAATTTGAAGTAATACGAGAAGCAGTCCCATAATGGAATTCATTTATGCAAGAAAGAAGCAGCCCCCCTAAAAGGGTGTATTTTCTTACTCAATAAAAGAATTAAAATATATATCATATTTCAATATCATATGGTCTAGGTCACTTCAGTTCAATGTCCCCTGTACTTATTCAATTCCAAAAACATTTCTTTCTCAGTGTACCATCGAGGGTCAAAAGTTAGCGCCAGTAATTCCCATTCAAAATATAAAACAATTATTTCTACATAGCAAACCGACGAATGTAAACTGAATTCAATTCTCTAACAACTTCAAAGTATTATAAACAACTACAATTGATCAAAGGCCTTATAAACCGCGCACTACCGTGACATCTGAGTAATTTATTGTTTCAGAGGGAAATTCATATTTTTTTTGTGCTGTATACGAGTACGAGGAGGTATAACATAGTGAAACAAGCAAATACAATTGTCAACCGAAACGGCAAATGAGACCATTTTACAATTATTTGATATTATTCCAAACCGAGATGCGAGAGTCCCGCTTTTCATAAATTCTTCTATATATTATTGAACCTCTTTTCAAAAATAAATTTTTGTTTTGTGTAACCATCTTACGAGTATGTAGGTATTATGTATATAGTTCTGCATTTGCATTTTTATTAATAATAATAAAGTGAAGTTGACAAAACAAACAAGAATGGGAAATTTAATACAAAAATGCATCATCAAAGGTAAGCATTATTCGGCGAATTTACAATAACTTACGTTTAAGACATAATCCAACTAATAAAATTATTATTTTTATACGCTTATTGTGTACTCGTATCGTTTACTTTATTTTTTGTGGTTTTATTGAATTCGGCGTTTTTGAATTAAATGAATATGTATAAAAAAACCTTGTGTGTTGATATAAGAGATTTTCTTTTTAATGCGATGTTGTTTCCCGTACTATGGTGAATGGTGTATAACGTTTTAATTATACTATACCCGTTCCAAGGCGGAATGTAGAAAATTTGGGCACTAGTGCAATAAAGGCTGCATGAATTCACAAAACTATTTTTGGTATATTAAGAAAAACTTGAGGGGTGAATATGCTGTGTTCAACACCCGAAGTTTTTTTATGACAAACGTTCACCAAAGGTTTTTGGAAAACCAAACTACCCACATCAAATTGGTACTCAGATCAGTCAAAATCGATTGAGGGCAACCATAGATGCATATGAACAGCAATATGTATACAAACCCAATAGGAAAATTCAGAAAATTGCATCTGTTAGTTTTTACACTGTTAAACACATTGTTCAAAGAGACAGCTCTACGATATTAGAAAGAGATCAACATGGAGATTGACATGTTTTTTCAAATAAGAAATAAATTAAAAATTAATTTCATCTCTTTCTAATGATATTGAGCTCACTAGCTCTTTCATGTATAACTCATATTGGATTCCGATTTATATGTTGAGCGTTTGATTTTCTAAAAATATTTCATCGAGATGTAAAAAATAATTTTGACCAAACAATTACATTTTCCATCGCCAGATTTTTGTTTAAATAAAACTCGTTTATTTAAAAAAAAATAGGAGCCACATTTTAAAGTTCCAATAACAGACCACCGTAAAGTTTATACCAAACGGATTTGTACCTTAAGATTTTTGAGTAGAACTTATTCACAGAGTTTGTCCCATCGCAGAATTTGTATGGACGAAACCTTTCAATGTTTAGTCATATTAAAATTACTCACAGCAAATATGATTCGCAACAAACACGAGGTAAAACAATTCGCGGAGGAGATGGCTGAGCCCCGTTGCCACGTTCCAATCTTAGCGCGTGATAAAGTGTTCCATCAACAACTAGTCAGAGGCCATCGTAGTGGAAGACCCCGATTCAGAAGGTAAAATTCATTCACGAGATGTGAAAGCTAGAGAGAGATTGAATTCAACGAAGTCTAAAATGGCCATTTACTAACAATATTTCTACCTCAAAAGTAGAAAAAATGCACTCCCCTCCCCCAAAACTTTAACCCCAGGGCACTTATATGTACACAAAGATACACAAACCCTTACAAAAATGAGAACTCCCTTAGGTAGCTTCTTGGCAGCTTGGTTTCGTACTGATAAAAAGTTGGTCTACTCATCAGGTTGCAACGACCAAACTACAAAAATCCAACTCTTGCTTTGTACCGATAATACAAAACAAGAACATATCGATTTAGCGAATTATAATCACTAAACCTCACTATGTATGTGTAACAAGCCAACACATATAATTAAGAAGAAATTTATAATCGTTCGTGAATTTAATTTGTTCAAGAATTTTTTCGGCTTTTCGGACAAAATATTATTTTCATGGACAATGTTTACGACTATTTTAGTCGCAGAAAATAAAGAGGCCATTTAGACTACTTCCTCCTAATTATATGTGTAATTATAAGCTTATTAGAATTATCAGATAAAATTGGCATTTTGGTATAACTCCTGCGATGTTCTGTTATTGACCGATTAAATGTTACCACTAAACAAAGTACATGAATGAGTTTTACTCCAAAAAATTCTGGGCTGGCTATTGGTTTGGAAAGTCAGCAATGTTATTTGAAAGGTTAAGTCTATATATATATGTCATCTGTATATAATAAAAATTAGTATGACACTCAGTGATGTCTTGTTATTGGCCATTAAAAGCATGCCACTCAGATTTCATGAGTGTGCAGAATGAATTCTACTGAAAAACTCCAATGTCATTTGAAAGGTTAAGGCCAGGTTGTCATCAGTATATAATGAAATGTTGGTTAAAACTCTACGATGTCCTGTTATTGGTAATTCAACGTGTGTCACGAATTTAATGAGCGAGTTTTACTCAAAAAAATTGCGGCCTTTTGGAAATCAAACCTATTTATTTAAATGGTTTTGCCTTTTGAAATGTTCCGATAATTGTGACGTTTTGGTAAAAACTCTGCGATGTCTTGTTATTGGCTATTAAAAATAAACTACTTATTGTTTTACTTTATCTGCGTTTTTTTGAAAATATTCGAGTAGAGTTCGCAATAGCTATTTTCAAATTTGTCCAATTCAAAATTGAAAATTTAATTTTTTTTAAATTAAGTAATTTAGATTTAGAGTAGTTCAGAACTATACAGAACAACGATATTACAAGAAAACCATACAACGTTTGTGATGAATTTTTTTGGTTATACGTAAATTCCTATTAAATCTAAATTATTTACGAACTCTACTCGATTGTTTTACAAAACGCAGCTTTTATGATTTGTTGATCATACGTTCAAAATTTATTTTCGAAATATTTTATTTATTTACATCGAATTACGTATTCTTACATTTTAGTTTTTTTATATTTTTCGTACAGAATATTGATTTTTTTTTACTTTTAGTGTCTTTTAAATTTATGATTATATCAATCTTATTTTACCACAAATATTTAAATAGGAATGCAGCTGTTAAGAATTCCCAAAAATAAGAATAAAAACAAATTAATTAACAAATTGAAGGTAGATACATATTCTTATTTACCTTTCTTTTGTTTATATAAATTCTTATAAATTTTAAAGTTCTGGAAATTCAAAAAACTAAATTTGTTTACATACATAATTGTCATATTCAGCGTGTTTGATGGTTTTCTGACATAAAAAATCGGCATATTTTTGACATATTTTACCCCAGCTAACTTCGCTTCAGTAAATTATACGATTTTCTTTTTATTACACGAGTGAACTCGTTTATTTTTAGCTTCCCATATAAATTTGACAGTTCAGTATTTTAAACGTTAATTTCCTTTACTAGAGAATTTAATATAGTGATATATTTCCTAAAGTGTTGTCTAAATTTTAATAAAATATTAACGAAAATGTTTATGATTGAATCAAGTATAGCCGGCTATTAAAAATTTAGTTTTTTCAAAACAAAACTCAGATGTCAAAAAAAACCCGAAAAATCCAAAACAAAGTGGAGTTAAAAATATACCGATTTATAGGGTGCGCTCAGTTTGTAGCTCAAAAATACCCGGATATTTTTTATCCTCTTGTACACGGATGAACACTAGGATTTACTATTATTGTTTACTTACGTCAGAACGAAGTCAATTAATGCATGTTATATGTGAAATTGCCTTAGTTAACAGTCTCACGATATTGTAATGGCAAAGTCACAATATGTTTTTTGTAGCTTAAATGTGTTGCTTAATTTGTCTACCTGACATTTAATGAAATACAATTTATTTCTGTTGGATTTGAGCCTTTGTCAGGTGAGGAACTATTTTCTAATAATATTAATTATAACATTTATATAATACATTTGCATGAAATCTTTTTATAATAATAATTACTATATATATATATAATAATAATTTTCGTATGGAACTTTTTTATATAATATTTAAGTACAGTAAACTATAAAAGACATTTTTTGTTGCAAAATAAATGCTAAGGTTATTTTATATGTATAAACAATATAATTTTGTGCGTTTTTATTTAATTCTTTATAAATCTTTATAATTTTTAATATTTGGACGCATTCGGTATTACGCCAGGCTTACGCCAAGACATGGTCCTTCGGGCCGGATAGTGCTACAGTGAATTAGTGTTTAACAAGTGTGATAAAAACTAAAATTTAATATTATTATAGACAATTTTTGTGCTAGTCATATAATGCTTTCGTGTTCTGTATACAGGGTGGCTGAGACCAAGTGTTACCAAATGAATACGCTGTGAGTTTTTAATTTTGATTATTTTTTATTGAAATTTCGTGGAATATGTTGAAAACATATTACATTTTATGAAAAACATGTTACTGCTCGATATGACCTCCTTTGGCTCTGATTATTTGATTCAGTCTTCCATAGAAAGCATTGCATGCTGACCGAACGTGGGCTTGCGGAATTTTATTCCATTCTCAAACAAGAGCTGACTTCAATGCATCAACATTTTCGTATTTTTTAGTGGACATCTTACTCTCCAAAATGGACCATATGGAGAATTCCATGGGATTCAAGTCTGGTGAATATGGTGGCCATTCTTTCGACGAAATCAGCCGCGGAACGCAATTTTGTAAAAATTGCTGTGTCGCTCGAGCTTTGTGTGGCGGTGTCGAGTTCTGTTGGAATGTCCAACGGTTCGTACCAAAGTGTTTACGTGCCCAAGGTAGCAAAGCATCGTTTACGATCTTTTGGCGGTACACCTCTTCGACTCCATGTTCGATGAAAACCAGAGGAGTGCGTCCATCTGCAGTCACTGCAGCCCAAACCATAACATAAGCTGGTGATTGCTTGCGCATGGCAACTCTTGTGTCCAAATTATCGTTGGACTTGTGCTCTAACCAAACACGATCATTTTGTTTATTCACATACTGTTGAATGGTGAAAATTTTCTCATCAGTAAAGACAATTTTTGGAATCTCATCACGTTCGGCCAAGGCCTTCAATGCTCGTGTTCTTTCAAGCCTAACTTTTTTTGTGCCTCCGTAAGATCTTCAACTTTTTATATTTTGTAGGGCTTCAAGTGTAGTTTATTTTTCAATATGGTTCGAATGCTGTATCGTGAAACATGTAGACGTGAGGCTAATTGATTGGCACTTTGACGAGGATTTCGTTGGATTCGTTTCTTCACCTTTCATATCATTTCTTTTGATGTTGCTGTCTTTTTAGGACCGCCTTTGTTGCGTTTAGCGATGCTACCAGTTTCGTTGTATGGTTGTATGGTTCGATACACAAACATTTTATTCACATTCAAATGCTGGAGCTGACGAACTATTGCTGTTTGTGAATTTCCACCCAAATACAGTGCAATCACACTTTTACGTTTGAATTCCATTACGATTTTGTTATGAAGATATTAATTTAGAACAAATATTTGTTGACCACATGTAAACAACTAACCAAACTTCAATCTGTCAAAAAATTGACATGCGAAAATGACAACTACACAAATGACAGCAGAGTGAAGTCATTAACATTTGGTCTCAGCCATCCTGTAGATTGCTAGGAAATTTGTGCACGTGTTTCGACCTTTAAATGTATTCTGAAAAATTTTATGTGTAGCGCAAAATGGTGGATCTTGGCGGCTTAACCCAGAAGCATGGTAACTTAAAAGGTATTTTGACAAATATTCGAAAATGGATCGAAAAAATTGATCATACTGTTTTTATTGAGCAAATGGAGGCGCGTTTAGAAAAGCTTGATAAAATTTAGGAAGATTTCAATTAGGTCAATGACGAAATCTCGGTAGGTAAATGGAGGTGAATCTGATGCTTACGCCTTTCATGACAAGTTTTACGGAACTAAAGCCTTGCTAGCTTGCTACATAAAATCTCGGAACGAGCCTTCTACCGGCCCAAAAAATGATCAAACTCTCAGGCTAAATTCAAGCATCGACCAGTTGGTTCAACAGCAGCGATTATTTTTTGAACTGACTTCTCGAGGTCTCAAACAGTTGATTTACGGTCACCACGTATCACATTCGAACCATTCGATGGTCTTTACGAATGTTGGATGACCTTTAGAGACCTATATTTGTCTTCGATACATAATTTGATGAGTTTGATGAGTTTTTTGACAGGTCCGGTGCACCAACTCCTTGTGTGTATTTCGGTAACCATCGCAAATTATCTTAGTGCTTGGGGAAGGTTCAGTGAAAGGTACAGCAAACTTAAAATATTAGTACAAGCTTTAATTAACAGGTTTATGAATCAGGGTACCATCGGAAAAGGAAACAACACTGAGAGAATTATCTTAAACTGATGACGAGGTAATTCGAGGTTCAAAGGCAATTGGCAAGGAGGCAGAAACCAGAGACGTTTGGCTAATATATCTTTTAGTCGAAAAGTCGGATAATGAAACCCGCATACGTTGGGCTGAAGAGTCCCACGATGACAATTATCCAACATGTAATAATTTTTTTAAATTTCTAGGTGCAACATTGTGGAAGTGTGCCAACCAATACAAGCTCAAACTCAAAAAATCGCTAAACCTGCACCATTTAATAACAAACGACAATTGACGTCTTTGCATGCATCGTCTTTAGCAATATCATGTTTTATGTGTAAATCGAGGCACTTTCTTCACAGATGTTTCCGGTTTGAAGCTTTTGAACACAAAAGAAGAATGGAATTTATTGCTAACCACATAGTCTGTATGAATTGTTTACGCAGCGATCACAGTGAAAAGGAGTACTCATCTAGCTATAAAAATCTGTGTTGTGTCCAGCCGCATCACATAATACACCACAATCAGACTTCTACTCAACAAAATAACACTACTGCCAACTTCGCAATCAACAATACACCAATTGAAAACAATCACGCGCTTGTTTTGAACACGACTAAGCCTAATTCGTATTCCCACCTGACAGAGAAAGAAAAACAATATTCTCAAAATCTGTTCTCTAATTCTAAAAATCAAATGCATACGTTATTACCTACAGCATTGATCTACATAAAACATGCCACCGGCAAACTGCAAGTCGCAAGAGCCCTGTTAAATTCTGGCTCTCAATCTACGTTTATAAGTGAAAACTGTGTACAACGTTTACGACTATCCAGAACGCATTCCTGTATCTCAGTTAATGGTCTTGCTAGGGCGAAAGCCAGTGCAACAAAGGAGGCACAGTTACGACTTATCTCCCGATATAACGCAGAATACACCATTTCAGTTTCTGCTTTAATCCTCAGCAGACTTACGTCTATTATTTGCAGGTGGATTCCTCCCTAGAGCGCTCTGGTGGTGTACCTGTGTATTTGTACCTATACGATACGACACGACGGAAAACTTATAAATTTTTTATTATTGCACTCCTAAATATAAGAGCCGTAAGATTCCGCCATTTTTCCCATGAGCTTTTTGTACTTTTTCATATCGACCAGTGTAATTAAATATTTTTTTAGAATCTTTTTCGTACATAAAAACATAAATGCTTCGTTTGAATTTAATTTTCAATGTGAATGGTTAATTCAATATTCAGGAAAAGCATATTTTAAAATTGAGTTATATTATGTGGAGTTAACGCAAAACCATTTAAATTAGTGTAACACAATTTTTATTTGTTTATATGTTTATGTACAGAAAATAAGAAATTAGGATTGAGTATGCCGGATGGAAAAGGGATTCTTAAATGATTTGGAGAAAGAATTCTGGAGTATGGCCACCTGGGAGGGAACTCGATCAATTCTTAACCGACTGTGATGGGATTGGGTATGTTGGATGGAAATGTAATTCTTAAATGATTTTTGGAAGAACTTTAGGAATATGGCTGCCAGGGACGCAACTCGATTAATTCGTAAACGATAATGTTGGGATTGGATATGTTGGATGGAAATGGGATTCTTAAATGATTTTTAGAAGAACTTCAGGAATACTGCTACCTGGGACGGAACTCGATCAATTCTTAACTGATTATGATATGATTGAGTATGTTGGATGGAAAAGGGATTCTTAAACGGTTTTGGGAAGAAATTCTGGAATATGGCGAACTGGGACGGAACTCGATCAACTCTTAGCCGATTATGATGTGATTGAGTACGCTGGATTAAAATAAGATTCCTAAACGATTTTGGGAAGAAATTCTAAAATGTGGCCACCTGGGACGGAACTCGAACGATTCTTAACCGATTATGATGGGATTGGGTATACTGAATGGAAATGGGATTCTTAAATGATTTTGAGAAGAAATTCTGGAATATGGCCACGAGTGATGGAACTCCATCATTTTTTAACCGGTTATGATGGAATTGGATATGTTGGATGGAAATGGGATTCTAAATTGCTTTTTGGAAAAGTTCTTGGGTTTTGCCAACTAGAATGGAATTTGATAATTTCTTAACCAATGATGCTGAAATTTAATATGGTGGATTGGAATAAAATTGTTTAGGACGGAACTCGGTAATAAGCAGGCATCTTTCTTGAAGCAAGCGGCTCGTGATTTTAACATGTTTCTGAATGTCTTTATGCCTTAACATCTATCACCAATACGTGATCCACTCATGTAATTAGTGGGTTGAGCGGCAGGCCAACTGTACCTTCTCTCAAATCACGTTATTTCACTCTCCACTACAGCAATATTCAGAAAAGAGGAAAATCATCATTCGGTTTTTCGTCCTCTGGTGAATATGTTACGAATCCTTTGGATCGTCTCAAATTCTTATTAAAAATATTTGTTAAAGTGCTCCTATTCCGTATAAATATTATTAGTAATTTCATGTTTGTTAGTTTTGAGGGTTCGCGGCGCGTTATTTTGGGTCCATAAAACGTGCGATATGTGTGCAAGCCTGAAAGTGGTCTACGATGCTATTCATTGAATATGTAGTAGTCAGTATATACGTAACCAAAAGTACGCATTCGACAGGTTAACATAAAACAAACAAAACTGGACAATACAAACTTAATTTTATAAATATTTATGTAATTGTAATATACGGGATAATTTGTGAATGACCGGGCGAAAAAGTAATTGGTGGGACAGTCGATTTTTGGCGATCAAACGATAAACGTTTTAATAAAAAAATTAATAAATAAATAAGTTAAAAATATATAAGAAAAATGTGATAATACTAAAACCTAAACCTAATGTGTTAAAAATTCTATATAAATTAAAAATTTAATAAATAACAATAATAAAAATTTCATATGTAATAAAATTTACAAGTTGTGATAAAATTGAACAGTGAAAATTGTTAAATTACCCTATATAGTATGTAATTTAAAAAAGTGGTGAAAACTGAACTATTTAAAGTTACGCCTATAGTAGTGAAAAACACGTATAAGAAGTTAGCCCAGAAAATAAAAAAGTTTAATCAGGCAACACTACTAAATTAAAACCTCATTTACTTTTATGTGAAGTTATCCCAGCCCAGGAATTTATAAAATTTACTTGTATTATAAGTTATTGGAATTTATCCCAGCCCAGAAAATAAAAAAAAATCATTTCACTTTGGAATTAGTCTTAGCCCAGAAATTTAAAAAAATTACATTATTAATGAGAAGTTAGCCCAGCCCAGGAATATATCAAAACAAATCTTTCAATAAAAAAAAACAAAAACAAATCTGTCAATTAATTACGGGTTGGAATAAAAAACAAATATATTGGTATACATATATACACATATATACATATGTACACGTACAATAAATAAATACGAATATATTACGCCAAATTTGTTACCAGTATTCATTGTTATAATTTAAAATATTTAAATTTTTACTTGAATATCGGATTCAGGCTATACAGATTTAGATTGAATATGCAAGCAGCTTATTTGGGGAAAAATTTCAAGATGATCGGTATGTTGCAACTTGCCGAAATATGGCTCTGGGCTGGGTACTCCTAAGCATTTTCGAGAAATAAATCAGTTTTTCTTCCCGTGTGTTGAAACTAAAAATCTCTCGGATTGAGGCTATACAGATTAAGAATGGATATGCAAGCAGCTTATTTGGGAATAATTTCAAGATGATCGGTATGTTGCAACTTGCCGAAATATGGCTCTGGGCTGGGTACTCCTAAGCATTTTCGAGAAATAAATCAGTTTTTCTTCCCGTGTGTTGAAACTAAAAATCTCTCGGCTTGAGGCTATACAGATTATGAATGGGTATGCAAACAGCTTACTTGGGGAAAAATTTGCAACATATAGCTGATATAGTTATAGCTTGATTTGCTGTTTAGCCTCAATCCGAGAGATTTTTAGTTTCAACAC
This sequence comes from Nephrotoma flavescens, assembly GCA_932526605.1. NCBI lineage: Eukaryota > Metazoa > Arthropoda > Insecta > Diptera > Tipulidae > Nephrotoma > Nephrotoma flavescens. The sequence continues at coordinate 64,251,749 of OW052222.1, read as the reverse complement.
GCGGGAAGAAAAACTGATTTATTTCTCGAAAATGCTTAGAAGTACCCAGCCCAGAGCCATATTTCGGCAAGTTGCAACATACCGATCATCCTAAAAATGTTCCCCAAATAAGCTGCTCTCATATTTATTCTTAATTTGTGTAGCCTCAATCCGAGAGATTTTTAGTTTCGACACACGGGAAGAAAAACTGATTTATTTCTCGAAAATGCTTAGGAGTACCCAGCCCAGAGCCATATTTCGGCAAGTTGCAACATACCGATCATCTTGAAATTGTTTCCCAAATAAGCTGCTTGCATACCTATTCTTAATCTGTTTAGCCTCAATCCGAGAGATTTTTAGTTTCAACACACGGGAAGAAAAACTGATTTATTTCTCGAAAATGCTTAGGAGTACCCAGCCTAGAGCCATATTTCGGCAAGTTGCAACATACTGATCATCTTGAAATTTTTCCCCAAATAAGTTGCTTGCATACCCAATCTAAATCTGTATAGCCTTAATCCGATATTCAAGTAAAAATTTAAATATTTTAAATTATAACAATGAATACTGGTAACAAATTTGGCGTAATATATTCGTATTTATTTATTGTACGTGTACATATGTATATATGTGTATATATGTATACCAATATATTTGTTTTTTATTCCAACCCGTAATTAATTGACAGATTTGTTTTTGTTTTTTTATTGAAAGATTTGTTTTGATATATTCCTGGGCTGGGCTAACTTCTCATTAATTATTTTTTTAAATTTCTGGGCTAAGACTAATTCCAAAGTGAAACGATTTTTTTTATTTTCTGGGCTGGGATAAATTCCAATAACTTATAATACAAGTAAATTTTATAAATTCCTGGGCTGGGATAACTTCACATAAAAGTAAATGAGGTTTTAATTTAGTAGTGTTGCCTGATTAAACTTTTTTATTTTCTGGGCTAACTTTCTGGGCTAACTTCTTATACGTGTGAAAAACGGTAAAATCCGGGGACCAAAAAAAAATAAAACGTGGTGAAAATTTAACATAAAGTTATATGTGTACTAAAGGCTGACTTGAATAAAAGTTACTGCAAAAACAAAATTATGGTTTTCACAAACAGAGAAATGGACTTTATTCAACTCTATATGAAAATTTGGATTGGAAAATATAAATAATAAATAGAAAATTCATAATATGTACTATTATAAATAATATATATATATACTAAATAATTAATAAATATAATATATGATAATTAAAAATTAAGATCCTCTCGATTACTAAAATGGTATCCAGCGGTACATAAAAACATAATCAAAATTAATATTCGGACGTCACAACCAGCGGATTATACGTATATTCCGGATTATTCCTAAGGCGCCCAACGAAGGTTAATTAAGAGTTAAGACTATAGATGTAAGTGATTTTTTTTTCTCGATCTAACTGCTTATAATTTGCACTATTTAATTTGCTTTGATTTTATATGCTCTTAAGTATATAGGTGTAATAGTAATCTCGAAATCAATACGGCTTCGGTTTTTGTTGTAAATTAGGTATTGCAAATTATAGGATGTATTTCATACTTTTAGATATGAATAATAATGAATAGGTTTAAGTTTATTAAATTATTAAAATTTTTTGTTTTGATTCATGCTATCATGTTCTTTATAATATCGATATATATTTTCCTTTAATTTTAAATAATTATGTTGCAAAAATTAAATTTAAATTTCTTTAATTTTCTAAAATAAAATAAACATAAGAAAATAAACGCATAATTGCTACGGGAGATGTGATGAATGGTAAGTGACCATGAGTGAAATACGTGTGCAGTGCTAACGGTTCTCCGCGAACTATCTAGATGCTTTCAAATGAATTTTGCTTGTTTTCTGCTTTGTTTCTTTTATTCTTTCGTTATGCGGTCTAGCAAGATCAGAAGATATCTTGACAACCCCACCCCACCACCGGTGAGTCTTAGCCAGGCTATCGTTGACCGCGTCAAGATCCCTCTTCCGATAAAAATATTTCCGTAACAACGCGACTTGTTACAAATACAGCAGTTTATCTTTTTATAATACCATATTTATCCAACGTGCCGAGTTCCATCATTATCGGTTGAATAATAGCCGTGTCCCGTTCCAGGTGGCCATATTAAAAATCTGCTTCTAGAAATCATTTAAGAATCTGATTTCTATTGAACAAATCCAATCCCATCGTAATCGGTTAAAAACTGCCATATTCCAATACATCTTTCATAAATCATTTAAGAATCCCACTTCCATCAGCATACCCAATCCCATCAGAACCCGTTAAGAATTAATCGAGCTCCGTCCCAAGTGGCCATGTTCCAGAATTTCTTCCAAAAATTATTTAAGAATCCTCGAATCCATCCATCGGTAACCGAAAAATGTAAATAAAAAATTGTCCGTTAAAGCGACCGTACGTTAAATCGGGGTCCGTTAAATCGAGGGTTTAATGTAGATCGCTAAAAAAAATTAATTTTTCCATAGCCTCTAAAATCACACTCCCAAAATGCACGAACTCCTCAAGGAATTGCATTGTTTGGATAACCATCGACTTCTTGTAATTATAGCGATGACTTACGTGATTTTTAATTTTTGACCGTTATATTTTACCAAACATTTGCGGTTCAGGTGGAGCTGCGAATGCCTTTCTTTTTTTTATTATTTATTCCAGTTCGAATTGAATATTCATACTAAATTACTAAGGCAAGACAACGTCTGTCGGGTCAGCTATAGTTTCCAATAAAAATAAATAAAGTGTTCACACAATTTATGGCTTTTATTTAAAATTTAAAACGGTATCTCAAATTTGAACACCCTTTAAAATTAGAATTTTCGATTTACATTTTCCGAAGAAAAATGTATTTTGAATTACTCCAAAGTAAAAAGAAAATAGAATAGTTTTGCGGTTATCGCAAATAAATATCGATACCAAAAATTTTTAAGTGAATGCTAGAGGCCCTAAACAACCTAGTTGTAGGTTTTAGACACGAAATAGTTCTAGTCTATCGCATGTTTAAACTTAAATAAGAACACACATCATACCAAAATTGACGACTTTCTATCTGTCGGGCGAAATTTAATGTCATGTTACATACATACGGATACACAAGATAAATTTTCAATTGAATTAGGGGCAATACATCTTTATAATTTTCCGTAATGTTTTTATCACGTCAAATTGTTTGTGGGAAAAACATTTTCCGTTCCATTCTGTATTTTATATAAACGGAGTACACGGTTTTGGTACATAGATAAGAGAAAATAAATTTTCTTAGCTAAGTCAACGTATTCAACATATTCAGTACGGTGGTATACCACAAAACATACACGAAGTAGAAAAATCCAATCACTTTATTTTATGTGTTATGGTCGTCGATACGTTCGTTTCTCGAATCTCGATATATGTTTTATTGAAAGAGATTACAGAAAAGACGACGATGGTTTTTTTATTTACTAAACATAAAGCCACCGAAAACATTTGGTGTTCTTTTTATTTTTTTTAATAGCCATTATATTTGATGTTGGCGGATTTCATTCAAGATTTTCATTTTAATTTAATTTAAAATTTGTTTCAATACGATAACGAAATTTAATTTTGATTCAGCGTCAAACTTCTGTTTCTATGAAGCGTTCAGACAATCGAGCTGTAATTTTTTTTTTAAAGATTGAAAAATTTAAAATTTTCATGTAAATTCCTTAAATTTTTCATTAAGCCGTGACGTGTTAAACTGAAAAATATAGAATGCTTAAATATACAACAAAACGAATCTCAACCGTTTTCAGGAAAACCAAACATTATTACTTTCTTTTACGTATTATGAAATAATATATGGTAATCATAAACAATTCTTACCTCTAGATTTTTGCAGATTTACCATTCGTTATATCGTCCAAGTTAAAAATTGTAGTTTTTAAAAAATCTCTTTGTGGGTGTGACTATGCGCTCTGTATAGCCCAGACTACCAGAAGGGGTTGACAGAAAGGATTCCGGATTGACAGATAGGGGGGTAACTTAAGTTTTCACAAATTTGGGAGATCCTAGTGATTTTTCGCAGAAGCTTTTCCGCATTTTGCAAATATTTTGTAAAGTATATAGCATTTCCCAATTAACGATTAAAAATGGAAGGGGGAAAATGTTGTGACCAACACCCGGACTTCTTATTAATAAAAAAGCTACAGTATAAAATTTTATTCCGAATAGTGAATCCGCCTGAACTGTAAAGATGTCTTTGATGGAAGAAAATTTAAGAGACATGATCTACAAATATTATTTGTTTAAAACTTTGCAATTCTTTACAAAATATTTAAAAAACCCAAAAAATCTTCTATAAAACCTACAACTTCCGATGAACCTATTTAAACACTCACAAATTAAGGGCAAAATGTGCCGGCGTGTATAGCCAGAGAGAGAAACCTGGAATAGCACCAGACTGCTACGTAGCACCAAAAATGATGGTGCCGTGGTGAGATTAGGCGTGAAGAACACATCTGCATCGTGATGAGGGAACAAAAAAGGAGAACTAGAGTTTACCACGATCTGAGACAAGGATTTTATGATTTATGACAGCGACAATCGAGTGAGTCGAATAAAGATAGATGAACACCTTATCCACGAGTTTACCACGATCTGAGACAAGGATTTTATGATTTATGACAGCGACAATCGAGTGAGTCGAATAAAGATAGATGAACACCTTATCCCCTCGAAAGAGGCGCAGTTTTACAGACAGCACGTAAAAGTGGTTTATCACCTTACACCATTTCTTACCGGTCATGGTTGCTTTAGAGCATACCTATTTAGATTCATACACGAAGAGACTATTTCAATGCATCAGACTTCATTTTATGCATCGGAATACAGGAGAATGCTCATTGTCGCAAGCAAAATTGTTTCACGGATAATGGGAGAATTTAGACGGCTGAAAATAGCAGAAATACAGTAAGGAGCTAAATCTAGCAGATTAGGAGGCAGCCTAGGCTAAGCTGGTGTCGTGAAGTAATGCATAATGGTAATTACACGGGGCTGAAGGGTATATAGTTCACCGCGATGGTGGTGGTTTGGTCGGTAAACATCCAACACTCTCACGTATTAGGTTTATGGGTTCACACGTGAAATTTTTTGAACGTTCCCCTTCTCCACCCTGCAGGAATTACAACACACAAACAGATGATTCAAAAACCGCTTTTTTGACTTCGATGATATAGCGAATGGTAAATTTGCACAATAAATGTGGTTTTTAATATTTTGTTCTAAACACTTTTATCCCATACTGATTTTCTATGAGGACTAATTATCCTAATTAGATTTCAAATGCAATTTGTGTATATATCTTCAAGGTGTTCGACGTCGCCAGATTCATTACAAAATAATTCATCAAACCTAATTTTTAATGTGCAACTAACTTTTCACCATCCTTCGTACGTCTGAAGCCGTATACATACGTCGGATGGAAATCCGGGATTTTTACATCCGAGATTTTTTTTCAATTTTTTCAACTCTTTTGTATGAAACGAGGCGTGGCTGTTGTATAATTTACGTGATGTAATTGGTTAAAACGATGGGATACAAAAATCCCGGATTTTTATCCGGCGTATGTATACGGCTTGAAGGCAAACAATTACTTCAATTTTGTCTGTTCATTTGGGAATTAATTTTAAGAGTGGTACAAAATTCTTTTGGGTTTTATACATAATGTTGTCGAAAATTATGAATTTGATGTCATAAAAAGCTTTTACTTGAATAATATATTATTTGTAAGCCTTGACTCTGGGAAATATATTGTAGCAAAATACATAATAACTTTCGTATAAAATACTTTTTTTAGATCCCCGCCCCTTCTCCCAAGTAATAAAAATAAAATTATTTTTGGTACATAGTGAACTTTTATAAACACACCACATATTTTTATTCTTTTGATGTAACAATTTCTACCGTAGATAATGCTTTTAGACAAGCTTTTTGAATTTGCTACTGATGATGATTACTTTTGTTATGAAAAAGCATCAAAAACCCATACATAGTTGAATTTCAATTAAATTGTGAGCTTTTTTGCTAGCGAAATGGCACAGAGTCCCTTGTATATGAATAGTTTCTCGTGATAACATTAAATTGTCATGTCCTATATCCGTTACAATGCACGTACGTGCTTATAGGTAAAAATAGTTAAAGCTTTTTTGTTAGTTTGGTTCACGAAAAATTCTTGAGGATTTACATTTTCATGAATTTTAAATTACATATATTCTTCTCGTTACACGAAATGAAAGAATGTTTTTTAGTTAATTCTTGTTTAGAGCTTTCTCAATAATTCTCTCAATATTTTTGTATGAATACAAGTTGGAAAGAGCTTTCAAAATTGTTTAGATTGTGCGAATATTTGAACTTTAAAGTTTAATTTTTCAAACGGCTAATATTTTTTTTTGGCGATTCGTTTATTTGAACATTAATAGTGACATCTATCGGCGAATAGCAACTTAACATTATATAGGCTTTTTACCATAAAAAAATATATGTTAAATAACAATCACTACACTGATTGTGAAATTTAAAATAATTATTAATGAAGGATCGTGTTATTATTCGGGCTGATTCTAATTTTGTACGGGCAGTTTATACGTTTATGACCTATGCCGCTGCATGCGCCATATTAGAAATTATGCGATTGTAACGCAATCACTTACCATTCGCTTAGCTCATTGTAATCTTCGTCTTTGAATTCATGTGTGGTGATGAACTCCCAAAATATGCTCAACTGTGTAAGCGCTGAGTCTATGTCAAATACTTTGTTCTTTATAAATTGGGATAATTCTAACAAATTATTTTGGTATCTAAAAAACTTGATCAATTGTCGTTGTATATCGTGTAACAACTTCCTCTGTGTTATACGAATCAGGTAAGGGCTGCTACAAACAGCTTTCAGTTTAACAATTGCGTTCATGATTTCCATATTCCCCTCCACATGGAATGCCATTACAAAATAAAATTCTCAATCAGCATTTGTGAAACGTTTGATGCGATAACATCGATGCAGGTTAAGAATGATCGCCGGATAAAATTGCTGTCCGCTTTACACTTGTGTCATCATGTTCTCTCTTAATCCTTTCATTGCAAAAACCACCCACATCCAGAGTGATCCAAACCTATATGTCAAAAGTTGCACTCAGAACTTGAGGATTGTCTTGTTTCATGTGTCTCCCTAGTTTCAACTTGAACACTAGTTTCTTGACGAGGTTAAACAAACAATTAAGTGATACCAGGAGATTAGATGTCGGAAGCGAAATCATTCATTATGAAAACAATAACTCGCGATCGGCAAACTCTAACTTACACTTTGAAAACTACATTTTTAGATTCGGAGTATCGGCCGGTGTGATGATCTTAACAAAATTCGTCATTTTAAAATTTACGCGAGTATTCAAAATTTTGGTTACACAGAGAGATTTTTGATTGAAATTGTTATAAAAACCTTATGTTCATGATTTCAGTGATTGTGAAATTGCAAGAACGGTTGCAAAATCTGGAAACAAACACATATAAGATCAACAGTAAGCTACAGATGTTTGTAAATAAATGTCTTAAGACAATACTGGGTTCTGGTTCAACAAAATAACAAATGTTGAGCTCCTTGGCGGTAGGTCACGCTGAGGAAGTCATTGAATGATGTAACCAAAAGATCTGTGGGGTAGAATCCACAAGGTAAAAGGAAAGTTGGACGACCAGCTATAACGTGGAAATGAACGATGTTAGCAGGTGCGAAAGAACTCGTTAAATGGGTGGAATACAAAGCAATTGCAACCAACCGAGTTTGGTCTTAAATTGGAGATTAAGTTAAAAAAACTACAACATCGGGGAAACGAATACATAGCTGGGCTTTAAGTATTCGTTTCAGTAGGAATTCAGTATGGAGAGTCTCCGGTTGTGGGCACTCTCCGGTTGTGGGTATTCTCGGGTTGTGGACACTCACCGGTTGTGGGCACTCCTGCATAACGTTTGACAGAATGCAAATATGGCGGACCTAACTGCTGTCGTACTTGTAATTTGACTTGATTTTTGTTTTTGAGCTAATCTTGAAGTGAATGTACGAGCTTGTTCATTACATTGGAAAAAATTTCCGTAAAAATCAACGCAATTGTAATTTTCCAAAGATTTAAAAGTGATATAAATCAAAGTGAATAATCTCAAACAGGTGAGTGTTATCGATATTTCTACAGTATTCTCGTTGTGGTTTGGGATGCCACATCGGTTTATACCAAAATCATGCATGACGCATCACCTTTTGTTTAGTTCCTTCGAGGATGGTCGTGATTTCCGGTTGTGGGCAATTAAATGTAACCGGTTGTGGATACCTTTTTCTTGCATTTATCGCGTCTGTTTGACTGAAAAACTGTCAGATATTTAAGGCATTTTTAGCCATGATAACCCCGAAAAAGTTCAATTTGCCATAATCAGCTGCAACTGATTTTGATGCGCCATTAAGGATTGCTTAGTTAAAGGCTCATTAAATCGACTGCACGAACCTGTAAAATTGCGCGGAGCAGTTTGCAATGCTATACCTGCATAAAACGGAAGAGATGTTTGGCGATTGGTCATATGTGGATGGTGCTGTATTGTTGGATTTCATTCGTAAATGCAACCTACGGTCTCTATTAAATATGGTGAGTTTATGTTTACTCCTTTCTTTCTTTAAAAATCATTTTGTGAATACAAAATGATTTTCAAAGAAAGAAAGGAGGAGTAAACATAAACTCACCATATTTGGAATGTTTTTAAAGGTTTTGAAACCGGTCAACGAGAGGGACCTTCAACAATATATTTTCGAAACTTGAAGTTGAATTTTCGCCCTGAGCTCGTTTTACGGACCCCGGTACAGACATCCATGTAGCGCATGAAAAGCTTTTGTAAATGAAATGTCGAGAAGTTTTTTCGGGCATTTGATGGAGTAACATCACATCGAAGCAATGAATATTTAAGCATGGATGAAAGCGGCTTTTCAACGGCACCGGCAAAAATTGGCGAGGTGATTGCCATGAAGGGCATGAGACGTGTCAAAAAACTTGAAGTCGCTGAAAGAGGTACAATGATGACAATGGCCTTAACCGTAAGCACTGCTGGCAACAATCTACCACCATTATTTCTGCTCCCGAAAAAAAAAAATGCAAACAATCTTCTTCGACAACGTTTTTGATGGGACTGCCGGTTATGCTAATGGTTCTGGCTGGATGTACTAGCAAGAGTTTGTGTGTTATACGCACCATTTTTTTTCGCCAAACCATCGTAAGCTTCACCTGGCTGTTGCTTCTTGACAACCATGCTTCGCATCTATCAATTGAAGCCATCGATAACGCCGCTGCCAATGAGTGCATATTGTTTCTTTTCTGCCGCACAGTAGTCACAAACTACAGCCATTGATTGGATGGTTCTATTTTCGGACCGATAAAGACATATTACAAGTCACAGTGTTGGGCATGGGAAAAAATAATGCCAACAAGGTAGGATTTTGGATCATTCAACCTTGCTCCTTCGATTTAAAATTTTTAATTCTCATTCCGTCTTTTCTATATAATAGAGATTCGTCATATTGCTGGTCTTCTTATCTGTAAGACTTTTGATCATACGACCCGCGATAGATTCAATCGAATTTTTCCGGACTTCCAATATTGAAATCAACCTGAAATTTTATCCATGTGTGATCATCAATAACACCTTTCATTCGAATCTATTTCCAGCCATGACACTTTAAACGGTCAATTTCTAAAAAATTTCAAATTTTGTGAGTGCGATATATACAATCGAGTTTTCCCGGACTTCAAACATAGAAATCGACCTGAAACGTTTTCCAGGTGTGATCATTAATAAGGCCTATCATTTGAATTTATTTCCAGCCATGACACTTTAAACGGTAAATTTTTTGAAATTTTCAAATTTTGTGTGTGCGATATATTCAATTGAGTTTTCCCGGACTCCACATGCAAATTGACTTGAAATTTTTGTAGTTTTTGTGCTTGATATGTGCCATCGAGTTTTCTCAGTAGTAAAATAGTTTTTTATTATAGTTTTAATGCATTTATTAAAAAAGTTTGATTTTGAGTAATATACGCTAATGAATTGAAATAAACATTTTTGATTTAAAATGAAATTACTGATTAACACCAAAATTATTTATCTGCTTTATCGACATTTTTCGGCGGATTATGTGTATGAATCTGCCTCACCGACTTTGACAGACGACAAAGTGGCTTGAATCTGCATTATCGGCATTTTCGACTGTCACATCTATGTTATTATAGCCGAATCTGCATTGTCGACATTTCCGGTTGATATATTTTAATCGTCACAGTCGAATCTGCATTATCGTCATTTTTAGGCTGATGTGTTTTAAACGTTACACCCGAATCTGCATTATCGACAATTTTCGGATTCCAGTGTATTCAGTAATAGGAAATTATACAGAGATTATATCTGGAAAGTGGTGCAAGTTACAAGAATTGAAAAGTACAGCACTTCGAAGCGGAGAGAGGTTCAAATTCGTAACATTAAAGATAGAGATGAGTGCGTTTTGTGACTGATCTAAACCAAAACAGAAAATTATTTTGGTTTAAAAAAACTATTGATAATTACATATTTTGAGTGAGTTTGAAATTAATCATTAGTTTTGTAGCTATTCCATTATTAGTAGGAAGTATGTCAAGCTCAAGGAATCTATTCATACCGGTCGTGTCAGCCAGTTGCGGGACACTCTATAATTAGATTATATACAAATATTATGAAACCTTGATTGATACTGATTAACAAAACCAAAACCCTATGCTGGATTACAGATGAAATTTTTCAAATTTTTGTTAATTCCAATCTATAAATTGGGTGGGTTTAACACAATTTTTGTAATTATATTCAGAATTTATGGTATTTTAATGATCGTGTGAACAAATTGTGTACCAAACCCAAAGCAAAAAGCGTTTTCAACACTTGTATGCATACCGTACGTAATATTCAGTACCCAAAATACCGAAAAAATATTTTTGTAACTCCGAGTAAAATATTTCTGTCTGTTTAGCTGTACGTACATTGGTACATAAAATGGAAATCCCTTACATAACTTTTAAATAATGTATGGATTTATGTCCATACTTGTGTATATATATGTATGTTTCTCTATGTAGATAAATATGTATTATTTTCATCATTATTACGATTATATCCATTGAAGAGTGTAATTGAAATTTGATGAACATTTTGCAAATGAATAGCCTTAAGATAAAATACTTTAAATTTAAAATAAAAAGAATCAAAATTTTTAAAAATTTAATTGTTGGGAAAATAATGAAAGTGGTAGGAGTAGGAGGAATAGTAATAATAATAATAATCGAGAGAGTACAAATAATAAAAGTACTTACATGAGTATACGAGTAGGTATTACTCGAAACTTTTTCTACGGAGAAATAGGATTTGAAATTAATTTTAATCTTGATATCGGAAGCAAAATAAATTTTGTCTATAGGGTTTATATTTATTTAAGATGTTTTTATTTCTCTAGTAATTTTCAATTGGTCTCGTCGATAATGAGTGTCTATCATATAAAAAAATTTATTAAAATGATTTTTGGATTAGTTGATTTATGTTCAATAATTTATTATTGATTATTTATTTATTATTGTTGATGGCCAATCGCCCAATCCAGCTTATAGGTAATATTATGTCGTCATAAGTTTGCTTTTACCGCTGAAGTAGAAAAAATGTATCGGCAGGTGTGAGTTGCAGCAAATGATACAAAATACCAACATATATGGCGTTCTCGTTAAATAAGCCAATTAGCACTTATTAACTGCAAACCGTAACATATGGGATAGCTGGCGCATCGTATTTAGCAAAGTGAGCACACTCAAAGAAGCAGTCGAAAAAAACATTGGATATTCGGTACCAGCGCAACACATAAAAACGAGTATGGACATAGACTATTTGATGGCAGGATTAGAAACAATTGAAGAAGCAAGCAGTTTAATCAGCTAGAGTTTCAGTTGCGAAAAAGGTTGTCTATAATGAAGAACGAATTTTAACCAATATTACAGAACCGACCAAGAATAAGATATTAAAAATCGACGAATCTAATTCTGTTACGGTATTATGACTAAATTGCATTCCAAATAGCGATTGATCCAATTTAGAGTTAAATTCAATGAAAATCTCAACAATCACCAAAAGAGGAATTTAGAATATCTTACTCCAGTCACTATATGCATCAAAATATTCTTCCAAACTCTATGGGCAGAACATTTAGGTTGCGATGGATCATTGCTAAAAAATTTACCCGCTAATTATTTGAAAATCCGATTAGATTTACCGAAAATTGACAAAAGTAAAATAGATCGTAACATGCACACCATCAAAAATGGAAAAATTATTTGCACGGTTTCTTCGACGCTTCCAAGTATGCTTACTCCGTAGTAGAGTATAATCAAGTAAGACAAAACGGTTATCCATTTATTAAACTAATCGCAGGGAAAACTAAGGTGGCACCAGTAATGCAAATATCCATTACACGATTAGAACTGTATGTGGCATTAATTTTGAGCAGACAACTTCTCCGTGAAACTTCTCCGCATGGATTGATTCAATCATCGTGCTAGACTGGTTGCTTGCACATAAAACCAAATGGAACACTTTTGTTCGCAGCAGCAAAACTACAGCACATGTTCAAACATATCAACCCAATAAAATAGATATGTTAATTGCTAACACGTCCAGTTTATAGTAAAATGGTTCGAATATTGTGCGAGTCACGTCAGAAATTACATTTTGGAAATCCCACCGTTTTCTTATTTTGTCGAGTAGTATTTGATTGTGCAATTTTGTGCGTCTAACGGTAAAATTTCTGCATAATGTACTTTGGGAGATAATGTGGGGTTTCTGACGTGTTATCACACCAGAAATCCCATAGATCCGTTTCATGATTAAAGCATATGTTTTGCTTGATTTTAATTGTACAAAACTGTGTATGTCAAAATCAATTTAGTCCTCCTCCAGAATTGGTCAGGATTTTTCCTAGAATGGCTATATCTGCCTATTTACATGCGATATGTACAACGTCTATTAAAGTAGATCAACCATGTAAGAAAATGTCGTTGTTTTCTAGTCAAAATGCTTAGACTAAATGTATATAACCTGATAAGCCCAGAATTCAATAGTGGAATACTACTCCCCATCAGCCAGAATTGGAACATAGAAACCCTTAACTCAACCCTAATTTTAAAAGATCAATTTCTGAAAATTTTTATATAGGTGATATCTGTAAGCAACACTTTTTATTAATGAAATCACTTAAACTAGTTAAACTGAACATCCGGAAGAAAATTCATGATTGTTTCATGATTTGATGTCGAATCTCAAAAAAATTTAAGAATAGACGATCTCAACGATATTTCCAAAACACTCCAAATCAGAGGCAAAAATTTTAAAATTTTATCAGGTTGTAGCCCGTTTACTGGAGTCTCCGCATTTTCTGACCTACATATACAGGCAAACGAACGTTACCATCTGGACGACGACCAAAATAGCGAACCAGTCCTCGCAGAAACAAGTGCACGGCTTAAAGCAACGATTCTCTTTTATTTAGAAAATTAAATGATGAACTAAACTAAAAATGAAACTATTACTAAATTAAACGTTGAATATAATAAAACTAAAAAATATAAAAAAATAAAAAAAAATTAAAAAACTTTAGAAAAAAAACATAAAATATAAAAAAAAACTACAAAAAAATGTGAAGTAACTTGGTCACTTCCACGCGGTGCTTCCTGGGGATACCTAAATGACCAAACTATTGATTTATCTGTCAGTGACCTAAAAGCAAATAAACGTAGACAAACAAAAAATCAGTTCTAGTGAATTCATTAAAAAATTGTGGAATTCCAGAAATCACCCATAGAAAAATTTTCAGAAATTTATTTTTTGAAAGAGGGGGGTTGAGGATAAGGGCATTCTAAGTGCGATTCTGGCTGGTGGGGAGTAGGCACAATCAAGAACTAGTTTAAGTGATTTCATTAATAAAAAGTGTTATTTCCAGATATCACCCATATAAAAATTTTCAGAAATTGATCTTTTAAAATTAGGGTTGAATTAAGGGTATGTTCCCTATGTTCCCAATTTTGACTTATGGGGAGTACTCCACTATTGGATTCTGGTCTTATCAGATTATATACATCTAGTCTAAGCGTTTTGACTAGAAAACAACGACATTTTCTTACATGGTTGATCTACTCCAATAGACGTTGTACATATCGCATGTAAATAGGCAGATATAGCCGTTCTAGGAAAAATCCTGACCAATTCTGGAGGAGGACTAAATTGATTTTGACATGGACAGTTTTGTACAAAACTAAAGCAAAACATATGCTTTAATCATGAAACGGATCTATGGGATTTCTGGTGTGATAATCACGTCAGAAATCCCACATTATCTCCCAAAGTACATTATGCACAAATTTTACCGTTATAGACGCACAAAATTGCACAATCAAATACTCTCTCTCTCTCTCTGGCACTATATCCCATCAAGGGATTTGGCCGCCTCAAATGAGGTTTCATAATCATATTTTCATTTCGGATAATGAGTGATTAATTCATTGATCCTAAACCAGCCGTGAAATTTTTTCCTTGTCACCACCGGGAATCGAACCCGGGACCTCCGGTCGCTGGAGCAAGCATGTTGACCACTTTGCCACCGGGGCGGGTGTCTTCAAATACTACTCGACAAAATAATAAAACGGTGGGATTTCCAAAATGGGATTTCTGACGTGACTCACACCGAATAATGGCTTATATATTTTGATATATCAATATTCGACTAATCATACTTACTGAGTTCGGAACTGAAAAAACCACGTTGCCTTATATTCAGCCATATCCAGAATAAACAATTTCAACCAGATATTAAAATTAATAAAGCATTCTATCGATGCATCAGGTGTATTACTTGTCAGGGGAAGACTTTCAAAGCCTTCATAACATATGACGTAAAAATCCATTGAGTCTGCCAGCCGACGATTACCAAGCGGAAATGATAATAAGAGGTCATCATATATATGATATTTACATGCTGGACCAACTCTCATGATCCGTACTTCGTCAAACATATTGGGTTTTATGAGGCAGCAAATTTATATGAAAAATTAACCGGGATTGTGTGAAATGTGCGAGATACAATCCAAAGAAGCTGAATCAAAGTATGGGCAATCTATCAAATTCAAGGCTAGAACTCGTTAGACCATTTTTCAAAGTTGGAGTTGATTATGCAAATCCTTTTCGAGGCAATGAAGCACTAAAAACGCCAAAGATAGGAAAATTTTAGGACAGCACTTAGAGATTTGCGGTTTTTTGCATTCGGTGGCAAAAACGATTTAGATCATTCCTACCTAGGTTCTACCCTGTAGAAACCTCTGAGTGCATTGCTGCAGCCAAAAATGCAGCCAAAAAATGCACTTTTTGGGAGGCCTTTCCGCCAATTTTATAACTTCGTAAAAAAGAGGCAAAACCGGCTCAATTTGGCTACTCGGGGGTTTTTGGGGTCGCTGATCACGATTATGATGTTCAAATCGACCTCCCGGATATCTGGGGGTCAGGAACGCCGATGAACGTCATCTCCGTGGAATACTTCAGGAATTTCGTGCGCTGAAGGGCAGAAATTCGGTATCTGGGGGTTTTTTGGGTCGCTGAACCCAGATATGGCATCGGGCATTTTTAGCACCACTTGATTAAATATGAAAAATATTTGCTATGTCACGGTAACTTTTCCCCGATAATTTTGCTTCAACAAGAAGCTGTTTGGAATGTAGAGGAAAATTTTTCATTTTTCCCTATTTATTCAATTTAGAAGAAATTTGCTAACCTGAATATAGCCTAATTATGAAAAATAAATTTTGAATTACTCACCGTAAAATCAGTACCAAAAAATCAGTACCAAAGAATCTGAAACAAACCGCCGTGGTAATCAGGGAAGTTCAGCAGATGTCTGTTTTACTGAAAATATGACCTTACAAATCCAACAGGATAAATTTTTACAAAATAAAAATATGTAATAAAAATAACATTATAAAAATGCTCCGGGCTAAACTGACCACAGCTGGGATAGTTTCTGAGCAATGTGCAGCGGACGCTGATCGTACAATTGTAATGACAGCTTTGCAAAAATCCAGAGACTCATCGACAAAGGTAGTCATTGTCAGCGAAGACATATTGCTGTATTATTGACCGCACTATGCCCGGCAGATAATGAAACATTTCTACAAAAACCCCCAAGGGTCAATAAACCTGAAGAAATATACTCTTCAAGCAGCTTATCTCATATTCCTGTTGTTGCAAAAAATATTTTGTTGCTCCACGCAATAACGGGATGCGATACAGTATCTGCAACATATTACCAAGGGAAAACAAAATTTTTCAAGACTTTCCAGAAATTCCCAGACCTTGAAGTTCATGCTGCGAAGTTCAAGGAAGCTGGTTTGGCAAGCGAAAAATTTTTTGAGAATGGGGCGCAGCTAATCCTGGCAATGTACGGTGCTCCACCTGCATTCAGGAAGCCGAATGTTCCTGAGGAGGACAAGCCCAAGTGGGACCAGTTAATAGAGAAATATCGATTCAAAATGTATGCAAAAAACGCTGTGAGGGGGAAAGTTAATTTAGCTAAGATTCTCCCCACAGTAGGCGCAATTCAGCAACACTTGAAAAGGATCTATTTTCAAGTGCAAGATTGGTTGCATGGAGATCAGGTGACCATGGACCCAACAGAGTGGGGGTTGAGCCATCAAGCTGATACACTGGTCCCTGTCCAAATGACGCAAAAACCTGCGCCCCCCCAATATTATGGAACTCATATTTTGTGGATGCGCAGGACAGTGTAATCTCATGACCTGCAGTTGTAGGAAGCACGGCCTGCCTTGCAATCTTGCCTGTAAAAATTGTGAAGGCTCAACTTGCACCAATACTGAAAGATATTCAGTCGAAAGCGTAATTGCAGCAGAGAGAGAGGCCTTAGACGAGGAAGGTGCACTACTGACGAATGGGTTAGTGGATGACGAAGAAAATGAACAGATTAACGATGTGTCACTTGATGCAGAATTTGATATTTAGTTACGGTCTTGAAAATCGAAGTTAAAGATTAATGAGATGAAGTTGAGTCACGGGTGGATTATACTTGATTTGAGTTCAATAAAAAGTTTCGAAAAGTCAATAACATGAACATGGACTTGGTATTCATTCTCTTCCTTTCCTCCATCTTTATTTAGAGGGAGATAAATTAACGACCCAAAAAACCTCTATGAGGAATTTCAGTTTGTCTTGTTGGATGCTGTCAGGGGAAGCCATAGAGATGACGTCCGGAGTGAGGTTACACTCCAGGTGCCGGTAGGGAGTTCACCGATGCCATATTCGAATTCAGCGACCCAAAAGACCCCCCGTAACGATTTTCAATTTGTCTTGTTCCTTTCTGTAAGGAAAAGCCACGGAGATGATGTTCAGGGCCAGGTCAGGCGCACCAGGTTTCCGTGGCGTCTTTGCCGATACCATATCTGGGTTCAGCGACCCAAAAAACCTCCAGATACTGAATTTCTACCCTTCGCACACGAAATTTCTGAAGTGTTCCACAGAGATGACGTTTATCGGCGTTCCTGACCCCCAGGTGTCCGGGAGGTCGATTTGAACATCATAATCGTGATCAGCGACCCCAAAAACCCCCGAGTATATTGAGTATATATAGCAGAAATATAATAAGTAGAAATATAATCCACTGGAGATGAACAAGATACGCGCGAGAAGAGTGCCACGTTAGTATGGCGACCAACTTCGTGCTTTACAAACATAAGAAAAAAGAGAGGCAATCACTGCGACGTATATGGTTAGATCGGCACGACCTCACTGCATATGTCTTCAAACGATTCCTGCCGCTTGAACACATTCTTATTTAGTTAGTCAAAAGAATTCGAACAGACCAAGTAGATGACATCATATGTGCCAAGATTCCTGATCCCGAAACCAATCCAGACCTGCATGATGTTGTAATTACGAACATCATTCACGGTCCGTGTGGCGTTATCAACCGCACTAATCACTGTGCACGCTCGACGGCAAATGTGCTAATCGTTATCCACTGTATCAGCGTCAATCACCCCATGAATAGCGGTAGAGTTCGTGGTCGACAACACTTGGATTGTTCTGTATACGTCACTTCGTTCCAAAACATTCAAGGAGCATTACAACGTGGAGTATCGCAATTTAGTGAAGTCCATCAAACACATCTGCAAATAGGCCACGAAAGACAGCGATGTGGCGGTTTTTTGCTTTCAAACTTCCAATACCAATGATGAAATCAAGCACTATCAAGTTGATCGATATGTGAGCTGCAATGAGGAGAGTTGGCGTATATTCTCATTCAACGAGTCAACGAGTTTATTTCAACGAATCGAATGTTGCTCAACGTGCTGAAACACCCAGCGACAACGTTGATAAGTTTCTTTTCGATTTATCAAAGTGATTCGTTTGCACGAACATTGCTCTATTCTGAGATACAACGTTATTACACTTATAACGCTTCATCGAAGAAATGTCAGCCTCGGAAGCAAGGCCATGCGGTTTCTGATCATCCGGATGTACGGCCGACATCATTTGAATCACTTCGAATTATTGATGGTGTAATGTGTCCAACATTTCGTGCTACATGTTAACAACTCTGAAACAAGTGCTCTGGAACAAGTGCAAGGATGACATGTCAGAAGCCATTTTACGTTGAATTCTTGTCAGTTCAGGGAATCCCAATCTCGAGGTGAATGTTGAGATAGATAATCCATTTTTGGTCGAAGACATGTGTTACCTAAGGTGTGGCCAACGCCATATCGAGATCCATTGTAGTATGATCGAGATGCATTTGTTGCAGGCTGGCTACTGCCAACCTGATGATATCACTAAGCGCATGCAGAGGCCTCCACGGTGATATTTTGCCGATTACGTTCTCAGGGAGAAGTGCGAAGGGTCGTGGGGTTTGAGGCATGCATGGCTCCTGGCTTACACCGTGATTAATACAGATAATTATAAAAAAGGGAAAAAAACGCAAATAATAAAAACCGGATGTTCCGCCGAAATTCGTCGGCCGGAACCTGAGGAACGAACAGCAGAAAATTTTAAATAAAAAAATCAAAACAGTAGAGAGGTGCCCCGGTGCGCGCATCCGCCCGAACTCGCACGGTGGTAAACACCGGTTTCGAATCCGGATGCGGGCACCAATGGACCGCTTACCCTACGCCGACACAGGATGGGAATTCACCCCTCATCACACCAAAACCGAAAATTTAATAATTCATTTTTTTATTTAATTTAGGCAAACAAAAAAGTAAAGAAACACAACTTCCCACGGAGAAAAACCGCAAGGAAGAGAGAGAACGAGAGAGAGTAACGAGAGCAACGCACATCGAGCGCGCGACCGCTATTCGGCGCTCGATTACAAAAATGTTTATTTTATAAAAAAAATCAGAATAAAAGTTTAAAAGAAAAAATACCAAAAAAAATGAAATAAAATAAAAATTAAAAAAAAAATTAAAAAAAAATCGTACCTTGGTTAATATTATTACCACTATTATTACCGATACCAAAATAGGTTGCGGTCTTGGTGCCGTCATGCCACAGGCAACTACCGTTGCCCGGACCGTTGGGCGTCTTGCCATCGTAAATAAAAACCGAATGGCCTTGGTTGACCACCCGTTGCGGATGCGGGGCCTCTCCCCGATACCAATACAAAATACAACGGGCCGGTTGACCACCCGTGTCGTTGCGGGGCCTCTCCCCAATACCAAAAAAAATAACGAGGTGCCGGTTGGCAACATGTTACGTTGGGCGTGGTACCGCCGAAAATCTGTGACCTCGACTGGCCGCCAAATTAATTGTTGGGCGTTGCTTCGCCTTAGCGCTCGAGCACATGCCTGGTTGGTCACTATTAGGTTGGGCTTGCTTTCGCCTTATCCCGTAGCAGCCTTGTAAAATACCAATTGCCGGTTGACCACCAGATAACCACGCTTTTGGTAGAAATAATACGAGTGACGTCAATGTGGGGCGTCTTCCCTCCGTAATATAATATTTTGCCGGGTTAGGCAACTAAAATGGTTGGGCGCCCTTCGCCTTTACATAAAATTGTACCAGTAGCTCCAGCTGGCCACCGTAAGCCGCCGATGTCGTTTTTCACTACTTAAACTCGTGCTTACTGTAACACCCAAAAAAAAAATACAGTAAAAAAAAACGTCGCCCTTGGGTCACTGGATTCAAAGAAATAAAATGTCTGCTACGTTTCGGATTATTTGCACCACCATTTATAAAAATGCAAAAATTGTATTATCACACAAAAAGATTTTGATAAACAGTTTTTATTATCAGCACAACTATAGTTAATACAAATTTTTAATGTTAAAACAATTTTTTTTTTCAATTTCGGTGTTTGACTTAAACCGCATGCAATATAATATTTTTACAATATTGTTTTATTAACTTATTCCAATATAGTTTACGAAATACACTTTCGATTAACTTAAATTAATTTTAAAGTGAATCAACCACACAAAATTGAAATTCGCGTTACACGTTCACAATCCAAAAAAAACTTTTTTTTCAAAATTAGATTCTATACTTTTTGAAATTCCACACAAGACTCAATCAATAAAAAAACTCTTACGCCGAATATGACGCGCAAAACATTCCAGAAGATGAAAAATACCCGTAGCAGTGGACTGTATATAACTCGATTTTGTTTCACCGCTTTCTTATTTATTATTATCCTCTGCTTCCACTTATTACACGGTTATTTTATGTTGAATCAGTTTTCTTTATTATTAAGTCGATGTTGCTTGTTTGGTGGTTGAAATGGTAAGGAATTATATTTTCTGTTTGACATTATTAATTGCAAATTATTACATATTTAATATAGAGTGTCATCAATCGCTAACTTAATTGCCACTAGATGGCACTACATTATATAATATTAGGTATAAAACGCCCTCATCAAAGTTGCATTAGTAGTGGTACACAAATGTCAATACAAATGACAAATGTCAATGCCAAACCGAATATCCGATATCTCGGACCGAATATCCGAGATAATCAAAAACTCAGACGTGCTCATATTTGCAGATGATGTGAAAATTTTTCGTACTATTAATGGTTTGTTAGATACGGAGAAGCTTCAAGAAGACTTAGATAGATTAAGTGAGAGGTGTGATCGAAACTCACTATACTTAAATACTAAGAAATGCAAAATCATGTCTTTTCATCGTAAAAGAAATCCGGTTATTACTTCATACAAAGTCAACAACGAAGTACTGCAAAGAGTCAATGAGATTATAGACTTAGGTGTTACATTTGTCGAAAACGCCAGTTTCAATAGGCATATTGAAAATTGTATTGCGAAAGCGAATGCCATGTTCGGATTTGTTAAAAGATGGACAGGTCAATTTAAGTATATTCAAACCTTATGTTCACTATATTTCGCTTATGTTCGATCTCAACTGGAATACGCTGTAACGGTCTGGAATCCATACTATGCTGTGCACATAAAAAGAATTGAAAGCATTCAAAAGAAGTTCCTGATTTTTTTGTTAAAGAAAAGTGACTGGGATTACGACCACAACTTACCATTCCATGAAAATGTGGCTCACTTACCTCCATACCCAACAAGATGCACGGAATACAAAATATGCACGCTTGAAAATAGACGACTTCTCTTGGGCGCGGCTTTTATTGGTAACGTTTTGCTTGGTCACGTTGATTCAGCTTACATCTTGGAAAACATATCAATTCACGTGCCATGCAGAACATTTCGAAACCATGAATTTTTAGCACTTGAACACCATTCTACTAACTATGGAGAAAACAACCCCATTAATAGGATGACGAAATCGTTCAACTTAATTGACGACCTATTTGATTTTAATTTATCAAAGAACAACTTTAAAAATATATTGAAGAACTATTTTTTAAATTTTTATTTGTCAAACTATAATTTGGTTTATATTTTATATTTTCTTTTTGTTTGAATTTACTGTTTTAATTTTTGTTTAAACTATTGTAAAAAATCTGAAATCACACATGTAAATTACAAAATAGATTTCTTTAAATAAATAAATAAACAAACAATAAATGGTAAGTAATAATAATAAATTTACATATATACAGTGAAATTATGTTAGTTTATACTAGATATATATATATATATATATATATATATATATATATATATATATATATATATATATATATATTTATATATATATTATATATATATATATATATATATATATATATATATATATATATATATATATATATATATATATATATATATATATATATATATATATATATATATATATATATATATATATATATATATATATATATATATATATATATATATATATATATATATATATATATATATATATATATATATATATATATATATATATATATATATATATATATATATATATATATATATATATATATATCGCACTATCCATTCAAAAAGACTCTAAGTACTAGTTGGTGTCTTTTTGAAGTATTGCATTTTAGAAATCTATGGACCAATCTCTATCGATGTTTCAAGTTAGATTTATTCCCCGTGACCTCCCTGTATAAGATAATTGGGGTTCAATATTAAATTTACTATGAGCTTCCACTAGATTTTTCAAAGAAAAAGTGATTTCCTGAAAAATCAAGTTTTTGACTTAGAGTTATTTTGAATGGATAGTGCGATATATATATATATATATATATATATATATATATATATATATATATATATATATATATATATATATATATATATATATATATATATATATATATATATATATATATATATATATATATATATATATATATATATATATATATATATATATATATATATATAATAATTATTAATGTGCTTTATATCTAAGTCTCTATGCATTAATATGTAATTATAAATCGAAATTCTAATTTAATATTGTGTTTCCATTGTACGTAACATAATTTGGTTTGATGATCAAATTGAAGTTCAAGTTCAAGGTCAAATGTATCTGTGTGTATTGTTTGCATATGATTTGGTTTGGTTATATTAATAATAATTTAAACTAATTTCTAGGTACGCAAGCTGAAGTTATATAATAACAAGGTAAGTATTCATTAATTGTTAACGTTTATTCCAGGTTTATGTAATGCATGTATGCAATGTATTCCAGGTAGATTATGTGTTGCAGGTAGAGAACTTATTCAAGGTAAGTAGGATTTGACTCGTCGAATTCTTACAGCTAAACATCTCCCACATCTCTGCTGGCACGGCAAATATCTAACAGAAGAATTGTCTTTCTTCTCTGTTTCTCGTTTACATCAATTCGCATTGATGTAAACGAGAGGCATATAAGAAAAACATTCTTATGGAATGTTTTGCTTTACGCACACACTCGATGAGCATCGCTCTCGCTCTCCCCCATTTTCGTTCAGTTACCAACAAAACGAAAAAAAGCACACAGGTATCCATCCACCACTAACCGCGTTTAGACATCAAACCAACCCGGACGAAAAACAACCGAGGAGAATAGAAACCCAAAAATTTACAAAAAATGGGGATGTAATCCATAAAATGAACATTTGGTCTTGTTAAAGACAACACAGTCGTAACACATTGAAACAATCAGTTTGAACGTGTTGGACCACTGTTGGAACCCTTAACAGAAGAAAGTGTACAATATGTTAATGAAGGCAGTTATACAATATGTTAATGAAGGCAGAACAACGACGCGCATTGGAAGCCCTCAATCGAACTATGAAAGATCTGCGCAATTATTCAAGATTTTTTAGAGGCTCAATGATTCTACTTGTGGCAATGATTCTACTTGAGTTTGTGTTGGAAGTATGTTGATTATTCAATTAACCATTCATTTCTTAAACATTTGTTTGTAAGATGCCATAAAACCGAAGAAAAATTGTATTATAAAATTAATTATTTAGTACCATCCTGTAAATTTGTACATATTTCCCTATTTACAAAATTCGAGTTGATCTATTTTTTTTAATTAGACTGTATATATTGTATGTACTTCTGGCAAGGGTAATTTAAAAAGAATTTTGGGGAGGCCGGAAATGATAAAGAAGAAAAAGGAAAGAATAAAAGAAAAAGGAGAATTTGCTGCGAGGCAGACGTGTGGTTTAATTAGGAGGAATTAAATTAGGAAAAAAAACAAATAATATAAGAGTTAAATTAGAAAAACATTTATATGATTTAATACAAAGTATTTTAATAATTAAGTAAAAATAATTCATCGTATTTAATTTAATAATAAATAAATAATAAAATCAATTTATTAATAATAAAATAGTGAATGTAATAGTAAAATGATAAATTGTGAGACGAAAAGATGGACGCAAAAACAAAATTGAAAATTGAAAAAAAAAAATTTAACAGTTGTGATGAACGCCCCGGTGGCAAAGTGGTTAGCATGCTTGCTCCAGCGCCCGGAGGTCCCGGGTTCGATTCCCGGTGGTGACAAGGAAAAAATTTCACGGCTGGTTAAGGATCAATGAATTAATCACTCATTATCCGAAATGAAAAATATGATTATGAAACCTCGTTTGAATCGGCCAAATCCCTTGATGGGATGTAATGCCAGAGAGAGAGAGAGGTGGTATAATATAGTTAATTTAATTTAATTTTTAATTTCCCTTTCTTATTTTTACTATGATTAATATATTTCCATTAAAATGAATTTTGTGTTTTTTTATTTTTCGTAGAATGATTTCGTAATTTGTTATATTTTACTTGGTGATTGATCAATATCTTCGAATCCGCAACAATGACCTTGGATCATCTCTATTTTCTTTCACAGCAAATTCAAGCTCTCGATGGTCCAGAAAGGAACCCCCCCAACGACTGCAACCTAGCCGGCTGCAAAATGCTGTGCTGGAGCAACCATTAGAGAGTCTGTGGCAAGTTTCCAGACTTGTTATTGATTTGAAATAACAGGTCTCGAAATTTGCTACATACTGTCTGCGGCGATTTCCAAGACACTACCAATCATTCCAAGATCGAACGATGCCAATGAAATAAATGCTTGCCTCAAATCATCGACTCTGTGGCGCTATGTGAAGAAACTTCAGCTGATCCAACTGACGAACAAGCAGTTCATGACCATCGGTAATGGCCGTGTTCCTGTCGCCGAATCGAACGGATTAATTTCGTTTTCGCCGAATTTTTGCAATTTCGTCTCAACAAAAGAAGAGCTCATCAATAAAGTGTTTCCGGACAATCAACACAACATTTATTGGTTCTGAGGCAGTACGAAGTTCGCCGGGTCAGCTAGTTTAAAAATAAAATATTCCTCGCGAAAATGTTTAGAGCTTATAAAAAAAAAATATCCATTCGAAAATCACATAAGATTCTTATACTTTGTTTCAAAACCTCATATCCGATTGATTATCTTGGAAAATAATCCGGTGTGTGTTCACATTTTGAAACCATCTCAAAATTTAATAGATCATTATTTTGAAGGATTAATTTTATAGGAACCAGTTAAAATCCAAAATCATTGATTATATTTTGATAATCTGACAATTTCGTCGTTTGTTTTTGTATTGTCAACAAAAACAACATTTTACGATCGAAATTGTGTGTGTGTTCAAAAGTGTGTAAAGGCTTTTATAGTGTCTTAGAGATTTTATGCGAAAATTTTAGTATTTTGACGCTCTATTTTGATAGAGTAGTAAAATTACATTAAATTTATTACTTTACCGACTTAAATGTTTGAATTGAACTTTTAAGTACGAGTGTATACATAAACTTCTATGTTTACATACAAGAAAATACACATTGTTTACTTTGTGGTACGTGCAGATATGAAATGAAATGATATAGAGTGTGAGCTGTATAAAATTTTCGTTCGTTTTATTGAGCTGTAAAATAAATTTTAGGAATTTCATTTTCTATATATAAAACGACACACATACCCCCCCCCCCTCGCCTACACGAAGAACACTAAAAAAATAATGTTATTGATCGCAGTTTATTGAAAAATTTGCATTATTGGAAAAATTTGAATGATTTTTTTTTTCTATAGCACAGTGATATCTCAACTCTAGATACCCGTACAGCATCCCATTATATATGATTCTCATATGTATACAAGTTTTGTAGATTCAACCTCCCGGTATTTTTTGTATTTAAATTAACAAGAGCTTTTGCACTGTGTTTAGTGTATGTAAACATAAATCTAGGGTTTTTTTTTGGCTGTTTAGCTTCAAAATGTAAAGAGCTCGAAGCTAATCTACTTTATTTATTTATATCCATATCCAAATATGTGTTTTGTAAGATGTATTTATGAAAGCGCTTTTTAATCCTGAATTGTATGTGTAACCGCTTCTTCATTAATGCTTATGACACAGGCAAAATCATATATGTGTTATGTAGGAATAACGACCTTTATGTAAATGAAAGCTCTTTTTCGTAATACTATGTAGAATTTTGTTTAATTAAAATTCACTTATTAAATATTTGGTGGATGATACAAACCCGTAAAAGGGTTCATAAAGTAAAGGAACACAGTATGGTTTATTTAATATTTGTTTGTAAGATACGCATGTAGCTATAAACTTATACATATTCTGATGTATTATAATTTATGATTTAGTTAAAACGGCCATCCACAAAGTGGAAGTTGATTTTGTACACTAAGCCAATACCAGTGGATAAAAAATTTGTCATAACCTTTTATAAACTACCAATAAACATTATTGGTATTATTGCTGGCAAACAGATTCCTGTTCCTCCACTAGAAGAGGAGTACAGAGATTTTATTAACAGGTAGAGTCTATAGTTATAACAAAGTTTCAGGTTTATTGATACCTCTGTAGAAGTGTGTGAAGTTATTCCAGTTTTTCATCCCAGGAAAAATAAAAATGTTCATCAGGTAACACTAATATCATCCAATCCCAGGATTTTTAAAATCATCCCATCCCAGTAAAAGGTCGCATTTTAGCTTGCCACTATGCTACATATATGAGCATAAACGGCCACATATGAAATTTAAAGAAAATACTCAATAAAAAAATTAATAATTTTCTCAAATCTATAGACTTACAGAGTGCCTTAAGATTTGACTTTTGATTTTAATTCGGCATGATGTTGACTAACTCTAATAAAAAAAATTATGTTTTGGCCGATACCCAAATTTTTATTATAGTTAACGAACATCATGAGCATGACGAGTCAAAATCAAAAGTCAAATCTTAAGGCACTTGAAACAAATCTTAAGGCACAAAAACGATGTTGACATTCCAACGATGGAACAGCTAATAACGTTCTTAATCGATCGTTGTGATGATTTTGAATCCAGTGTGAATCAGTAAAAATAACCACGCCTCTTTGCTAGAATTTTAGTTTCAATTCACATAGCGCTATATTGGACAGAACTGTGCTCTTACTTGCTTTAAGCGTAACTAAGTCTCCTGGACTTGACAACTTGAACGCTGAAATAATCCAACTGGCTTGGCCCATCCTAGGGACTACCTTAGTAAAATTATTAATGAATAAATTTGGCTACTTCCCAAAGGTGTGGAAAAATGGTGAAATGATTATAATCAGGAAACCTGGGGATAGAGATCCACTTTCTCCAAAGTCTTATAGACCAATCATGTTGCTGCCTGTCATGGGGAAACTCCTAGAAAGGTTACTTGCGGTTTGTATCTCTCCTAGAATCGAACAGAGCGGACTGTTCTCGGACAAACAGTTCGGCTTCCGACGTAGCATGTCTACTGAGGATGCGATAGTCCGCCTAACAAACACTGTCAAAATCCAAAGATCAAAATATGTTATGGGCATATTCTTAGACATTGCCGGAGCACTCGATAACTTAACGTGGCCTAGTGTCATCGCAAGTTTATCAGTCTATAATCTCCCTAGAAATATTATTAATGTTTTTAAGAGCTACTTTAGTGAACGATCCGCAGTTATCAGTCAGAGACATATATGGTTCTGTATCTAAAGAAATAACAAAAGGATATCCACAGGGATCAATCCTAGGTCCCCTTGTCTGGGATATCGTGTTGATAGATATGCATGATAGATAATATGGACGAAATAGCATTTGCAGATGATAAAGTCATTCTGGTGCACGGCAATTCGAGGCTTGAACTTCAGCACCAGGGTCAAATCGCCATTAATAATATGATTAAATGGTGCGATACAAATAAAATGCCACTATCTGCAGAGAAAACAGTGATGCTGCAGCTTAAAGGCAAATTTAACTCAAGTCGACCTCCTACGATATCATTAAACGGTAGAAATATGAAAATGGTTAAGTGCGTTAGATATCTAGCAGTTGACATCGAAGAACGTATGAGAGTAGCGTCTCACATCTCGAGAGTCGGTGAAAGCGCCAAGAAACTATTCCACTCCTTGGCGAGAGTGTCAAGAGAGGGATGGGGACTTAACCATAAAACACTTGTATTAATTTACAAAGGTGTGGTGTACGACAGGTTAAACTGTCACCATATCAGATCATTGGAAAGTGTTCAGAGGAATCTTGGAGTAACAAAGGCTTACCGAACAGTGTCTAAAGACGCCGTTGTGGTTTTAACCGGCGTGCTCCCTGTAGATATTCTAATCAAAAAGCGAACGCACTTCTACCACCTAAGAAGAAGAGCCCATAACAATATAGGTGACCAAGTACATGCTGCAGATAGTAGGCATGATCATTTTAACGATCAATTTAATAACAAAGGAGAAATCGAGGATATGGTGATTGACCTATGGCAAAGAAGGTGGAATGAATCAGCCAATGGAAGGCATACATTTAGCTTCATTCCAGATATCAAAGCACGTTTAAATATGAAATTGCAACTGACGAGCTGTATGAGCCAAGTAATCTCTGGTCATGGTAAGTTTAAGGACTACCTTCAGAGATTTAAGATAACAAATCAATGTCAATGTTCATGTGGTTCTGAAGTAGAAGACGTGAATCACCTACTTTTCGAATGTAACGAGGTGATAGTCTTGTCACTAAAACAAAAGTGGCTGGGTAACATAAACCTATACGAGTTATCACTGCCTGCACTACTAAGCGACGAAGTTCTCCCACAGTTTCAGACATATTGTGCTGAACTGATCAATATCTTAAAAGAAAGGAATAGTGCGCAATAGAAAGGAATAGTGCGACATAGCTATTGTTATGAAGACCGATATAAATTTTAAATAATTCTTAGTATAAGGTTAAACCTAGGCATGAGAATTGACGAAAATTTTTCCCGGAATGTTGACTATGACTAATAAAAAAAAAAAATTACTACTTACATAAAAACTAACTATGCTTGAACAATTATTTTCCGTTACTGGAAATTCAAAACAAATATTGCTGAAGACAAAATTGGTCTCTAATATTAAAGCTAAGCGGGTTTGTGAAAGCAAAACAGCTTTTGTCAAAAATATATCATTTTGTGGCCTACTGAGAAATCATGTTTGATCTAAATTTTTATAATTTTGGAAATATTTTTTCCATATCGAAATTGGATAGGAAAATTATTTCCAATTAAATTTTGTTTTTGAAAAAAATTACACCAACTATTTAAGTATGCCAGGAAAAAAAGTTTGTAGCAAAATTACTATGAAAACATTTTTCCTAATTCCTTTTTCCTAGGAAAACCAGAATTTTTGGCTTGTGGCTGGCGGGGTTTGGCTGGCTTAGTTTGGTGTAAATATTTTAGAAATAAAGTTAAATGGGAAAATATTTTTCCCTACAATAATTTTGTGGTACGAAAGCAAAATTTCCCAATTAACTTTGTTTTGAAAATTTTTGTACTAAACTTATTCCATCAGTAGGCCAAAAAAACAATTTGCACAAAAATGCTATGATAATATCCCAATTCCCTATTCCCAGGGAAACCCAGAATAAGGCCACTGTTCATTAAATCTTATAAAAAATTTACTGTCAATTGTATAAGATAATGTTGCCGATTCAAATGAACAGTGATTTCCAATTAACATTCGTACCCGAAAGATTCGTGCATAGAGTCAGGAATGCTGGATTTACAAAAGGTGCTGTTTATCTAGTATTACATTCAGAGTATGATAATGTATGTATATATGTTGCCAGAAATGCTTTCATACTTTCACATAATTAACATCACAATTACCAGCAAAAAACATTGACATTTCGTTTTGGTCAAAATTGGAAGATTATTTTCGAAATTATATTGACAGAACGAACTAATCTCGAAGAACGTCTATTTGGCCTGCGTACCATGTTCGGCTGAGTATTGGAAGAAAAACTGCAATATACGGACATAATAACGAGGAATTATACTTCAACAGTTTCGCGAGTTGGCGGAATTAAAATATGATAGCAAAACTCATCCGCGTGCAAGAAAAATGTGAAACCTATTACGTGCGCGAAATACTCAACCAGACCAAAATGGACGATATATTGCGCGCCTTACTTTTAAGGAGACGGCAGTGAAAAGACAACTCGCAATGGAAAAACGATTTCATAAATGCGATATATTGCGAAAAGATTACATCAACTTCATGGCAGAATACAACCACATGACGCATGTAAGGCAAATTGCAAATTATTTTTACTTACCACAACATGCAAAAAGGAAGTTATCTCTTTAAATGACGTTCTAATCGTTGGACCAACAATCTAGAAAGAGTTACTCTCATTTCGAGTTCCGTTGATAAAGACAAAATGTATCGTGAGGTGATGGTGCACCCTGCGATGATTCAACGTATTTGTTTGGTGAAATAAGTACGCGATAGAAATGCAACTCGCGCATCATTTTTGGCCGTTAGGACACTGCATCAACAGACCAAGGATGACGAATCCAACTATACTTAACAGCATCTTCCATTTTCAAAAATGATTTACATGTAGAAGATATGCTTCCTGTAGCTCGATTCTGCTTTTTCCTATAGGAAAAGGAATTAGGAAAAATATTTTCATAGTATTTTGGTAACATAATTTTTTTTCTGACATACTATGGTAAATAGTTAGTGTACATTTTTTCAAAAACAAAATTAAGTTGAGAATATTTTTCCTATCCAATTTCGATACGGAAAAAATAATTCTTAAATTATAAAATTTTAGATCAAACATGATTTCTCAGTAGGCCAGAAAATGATATTTTTGACAAAAATACTATGAAAATATTTTTTTCCTAATTCCTTTTCCTATAGGAAAAACCAGAATCGACCTGCTGGTGTGGAAAATACTCATGAACCCATCGAAATTTATAGAAAAATGTCTGAACTGCTAGCTAAAAGGGTATATGTTTTAAATTCAAGTAAATCTACCAAATATGGAAAAAATCACAAAAAGTGTGTTATTGCCCCAAGCAGGCAAAAATTTTAAATCACTTCTTGAAGTACCTCAAAAGATATCTGAAAAATGGAACAAAATGAAAGGAAGCCTGAAGCAAATTGAACAAATTGAGATTCCCGCTACCTGAAAATAACTAAAACATCGAACGCCATCCAATAACGTGCATTTTCAGACGTATCTGAATTGACGTGTGGTGCTGTGGTTTACTCAAACTTAAAAAATGAAAACGGCGATACTAAATGACCTCTGTTAGCAGCAAAAACAAAGGTGGTTCACCGGTATGCCGATAGTTAGCACGTAACATAACGGTTGAGATTACGATAATTCATGCGTATACTGACTCATCAAAATAAAGTTTTAGCAAGATTGAATGACCATCCAAGTAGATGGAAAAATTGAACCAAACGAACATCAGAAAGTTTGGAACAAATTCCTAAGAAACATTGGTCACATGTTCAGTCAAAACAAAATCCTACCAATTTAGCATCTCATGGTTTAATAAGTGATGAACTAGTACGCATATTAGCTCATGATGGAAGGGACCTGACTGGCTGTCAAACAAGTATGAACAATTTCCAACCTCAAACTAATTTGAAATCGGCCCAGAGTGTAGTATGATCCTGAATGCGATTTAGATGTATAGTATTAATATTATTCACTAAGTTTTCTTCGCTCAAGCCGATATACAAAATCGTAGCAAATGTTAGTAGATTTGTAACCAATTCTAGGATGGAATATAACAGGAAGGCAGAAATCCAGTATAAAATAAATAAAAAGACGATATATCGTCTTTTTATTTATTTACATGGGGGTATACCATCCCCGACAATTCACAAATTTTATCAAGCCGAAATTATTTGCATCAAATTAGCTCAGACACAGGGTTTCTCAATCTATATCAGACTAATTACCACTAATGAAAACAGACAACAACGGAATTCTGAGAGTTAGAGGGAGAATAGAAAATTTGATCTGTGCCTTCGTCACAAAGCATCCTATCATATTTCCAAAGGGCGATATACCAAGCAAGTTAGTTATTGACGACTGCCATAAGCAAAATTTACGCCTGGGAGAAGCTTTATTAACCAGCTTACTACGCCAAAGATTTTGAATTATTGGTTCAGAAACATGGCCAAACATCAAGTAACTTTGCTTTAAGCAAAAAATTATAAACAATGAGCATTGACGGGTAACTTGCCTAAATTCAAAGGTGGATTCTGGTCATCCGTTTCTATAAACCGGCGTCGATTATTCCGGGCCATTATATCTGCGGGAATGAGGTGGTCATGGATGAATTCTAATAACAAAGGATTATTTTGCTTTTTTGTGCGCATGCCTGTAAAGGCCATTCACATTGAATTTGTGAGCGATATGACCACCGAGACTTTCTTAGCCGCTTTCTGGGCAGTCGCGCAAAACTAAAATTAACATTTAATTTTCTTACACCACAGGAAATTCATTTTGTATTACACCTAATATCAAATCCATCAAGCACCACATTAAAAGGATCACTGGAAGTAGAGATGGATACACCCTTAATGCAAGTAGATGCAGCCCTGAATTTCAAAACTTTGTGTCTAATTTTGATTAGGGAGACTGATGAGAGTAATACCATAACCAGACCTAAGTCACATAAATGTATCGCGGTTATCCATGTGATAAAACATCCAAAATAGAATCCAGGGATTTTAGAAAGTCTGGCACATAGATTACTTAACTAATCTTAATCAGCGAACAAAATGGAAAAAGACACATTTAGTACTAGTTCAGTGGGTTCTGATTCAAGATGACGATATACCTATAATTACATTTTCAGTTTTCGCAACGAAACAGCCATATTTTCATGGCCGAGCCTGAAATTATGTTTATATTCCGATTATGTATAAAGATTTTGACTTTCAATTTAAAATTCCATTTATTGGCATTGACGTGCCGATTTACATTTTAATCCAATTTTGCGGGATTTTGGTATAACGATGATAAGGGAAAACTGTATTATTCGGAAAATATTCTGAAGAGAAATTTTAGAAAATGTATATGTAAACCAAAATAAATAAACAAGCATAATGTGGTTAAATAAAACTGTAATTGAGTTTTATCCTATATATACATAAAATATGTTTTTTTCCAATTTTTACATTAAATAGTTAGAATGTATGCTCTAAAAAATAACCGACCGCATAAAAACCACCCACCGCACAACGAAAAATACATCCTCTTTTAGAATTTGGATATTGGGTCGGCGTGAGCTTTTATATGTAAAAAAGGAAACCAAACCATGTTTATCATGCTTGGGATATTAAAATCGTTTACCTGAATATACATAGGTTGGTTTAGAGGTAATGCATGATGCTACATAAACTCAAGATAATTTTTTAATTTACAATATCTATTAGATTTTTACTTGGAGATAGCTTTATTTATGGAAGCTGCATATTTAACCAATATTTTTATAAAATTTTCAGTGACCTGAATAAACTTAAAAAATATATGTTTAGTTTATATTATAAAATCATGTTCACCTGCTAATATGACTTGGGCAATATAGTTCAACTGATCAACATTTTCGCAGTGGTGAGAGGCATTTATGGAAGTCGGGTTATGTATAGCACAATCAAATTCGTTCTTCAGTTATGTATTCATTAATTTTGACGGAAGGAAAAACTTCATTTCATTGAAATCTATCATTAAAAATATAATGACGTGGTATGTTGGTATCATCACCGATAGTATTGATAAGATTTTTTTTTGCAAAACTATATTTGATTATTATTTAATTCTCATATTGAATTTAATGTAAATGACAGAATTTATCTCGTTATGCATCTAATGCATATAAAAGTACAGTGAAACAGAAAAATATTCGAATAAGATTCATGTTCTTATGACAAAAACAAAAAAATGTGCTAGGAGCTGAAAACTCCCTCATGAGGTTATCTGAACTTCGGTCTGAAAATTGACCAATCCGAAAAAATCACTTGAATTGGGAATTACCAGAAATTTCCAGAAAAAAAATTAGTTCCAAAATAACAGAGGAACATATGCTCTTGAAAAGTAGATCAGTATTTTTGCAATAATCGCATTCTCTAATTGCACAACAACATAAATTTTAAACGTTTTACATAAATGTCAATACTAACCACACTCCCACCACAAACGATAAAATTAAATGTCACAATGAAATTTTAATTAATTTATTTTCTTAATATCTGAAAAAATGCAATCTCTAGGGAAGGGACGTAATTTTTTGCATATACTAGATAAAAGCCATCTATGAATCACACATAACCCTAAAAATCATACTGAAAATAGTCGGAGTCGGGAGTAATTTAATATTAAAATCAAGACACAAGATATAAAACAAACCATATAGGTTTGAAAAGAATATTACAACAGTAAAAAATTTCTTTCGTATCGTAAAAACGTGTACAATAAAAGTCTTATTTACAACTAGCTTAATTGCCCGGCGTTGCGTGGGAGAAATTAGAATTACATTGAAATATGGATATTTTACAGGTAATTTCTCGATGTAACTGTACTTGCAATCGTATGTGATAGGAACTTATGAGATACTGAATTCAGTATCGAAAGCATCACCGGATACATCAAAAATTGAAAATTTTAGAACAAAAAAAATACCGCGGCCAATAATTTTATCAACTAAGCAGCATTCGAATGACGCGTAATGGAGTCGATCGACTTAAATGAATGCAATTGGCCAGCGATTTGACTTTGAATTTGTATATTCAAATAGTCTACGTCCGTTTTTATCGCTGCCAAAATGGTTCGTTCGCTAACCCAAAACTGGTTGTTCGAGTTCCACAAAAGCGTCGCCTGGAACACAAAAATAACGAGACGACGAAGTCCCAACCTGAAAGTAAAAGAAACACAAAGAATCATCGAAATAAATAAGTTTAAAGTTGTGTACTTAACTGATAATCAAAGCTCAAGAATTTATTGCATACATTAAACTTGCATTATATAACTAATTTGTGACAGCAAGATTTAATCTTTTTTTTTTGAATTTGCTTTCTTTGATTGGTTTGGTCGATTTAACTACATCACCAAACGTTATATTGCGAAGACATTGTTATGTTTGTTTTTCCGTAGCTTTGTTGTACTTCTTTTTGGGGGTTTATGGGGATTTTTGCTCTGAATACCTTGGTATCTTAGCGTAATAATGTTCTTTTGCTTTCGATTTTACACTTTATTTTTTTTTATATTGTTTTTATTTTTAAACTGGTTTGTCTTTCGATTGTGTCATATACACTGCTTGATTTTGTTATATTCCACTTGAAGTTAGTTTGCTTTTATAATTTATTTTTTTTTTTATTTTTTATTTATTTTCAATTTTATATTTTGATATCCCCTTCATTTAGGAAATTGTAGATCTCTCTGTAGTCTTCCGACCTTTCTTCCCCTAGGATCCTTGCAGGCCTATCTCTTTTATTATTTTGTGACGTCCCTTAAGCTAGCAGACCCCATACGGCAGAACATTACAAGATAGTATGGATAATTATAGGCTAATTAAATGATCAATTAAAAAATTTTGGGCTCCATCCCTTCCAACTAAAGCGCGTTTTCTGCTAGCTTGAGAAAAAGTTAGCAGAACCCATATCAAAAAACGATTTAGAAACAATTGGAAAATTAAAAGTTAATTTTAGGCAAATTAAATGCCCTATTTAATTTTTTTTATTATGTTCGCTCTAGGAGAAAAGTAAAGCTTTATCACTTAAAAGCTAACAGAACCCAAATCGAAAATCGGGCCAAAAATCAAATTCGAACGCAAAACAAAATCTATTGACAAAAAATAATTTTAGGCTCATTATGGCCTAATCAAATGCCACATTAAAAAATGTTGGGCTCCACTCGTTTTTGACCAAATTTCATGCCATTTAATCTAAAGTTAGCAGAACCCAAATCGAAAATCGGGCCAAAACTGAAATTAGAACCCAAAACAAGATCTATTCACAATCAAATAATTTTAGGCTCATTATGGGCTAATCAAATGACCTTTTAAAAAAAATTTGGGCTCCATCCGTTTTTAACCAAACTTCAGGTCATTTAATCTAAAGCTAGCAGAACCCAAATCGAAAATCTAACCAAAACCGAAATTAGAACTCAAAACAAGATCTATTCACAATCAAATAATTTTAGACTCGATATGGGCTAATCAAATGTCCTTTTAAAAAAGTATTGGGCTCCATCCGTTTTTGACCAAACTTCAGGTCATTTAATCTAAAGCTAGCAGAACCCAAATCGAAAATCGGACCAAAACCGAAATTAGAACGTAAAACAAGAACAATTGACATACAACTAATTTTAGGCTAGGTAAAGGCTAATCAAATATCCCATTGAAAAATTTTGGACTCCATCCGTGTTTGACCAAGTTTCAGGGCATTTAATCTAAAGCTAGCAGAACTCAAATTGAAAATCGGACCAGAATCGAAATTAGAACTCAAAACAAGATCTATTGACAATCAAATAATCTTATAGGCTCGGTATGGGATAATCAAATGCCCTATTAACAAATTTGAGCTCCACCCGTTTTTGACCAAACATCAGGTCATTTAATCAAAAGCTAGCAGAACCCAAATCGAAAATCGGACCAAAACCGAAATTAGAACTCAAAACAAAACCTATTGACAATCAAATAATTTTAGGCTCCGTTTGGGCTAATCAAATGATCAACTGGCTCCGTATCATTTATCCGAAGCATTTCCGAATCCATGAAACTCGATTATTCCTGACGAGGGAACGGCAACACACCTTGGAATATAAATTTGTCCAACGGAACTAAGTCCGTCTTTAAACCGGTTCCAAAATGCTCACGACTCTTGGAGAAGTTCCTCGTCCCACTTGAATTCCGATTCCCAAAGTTTTTGCATAAACCATTTTTCTGTTAGGACAATCGGTGCATACAATCCCAATGGATCAAAAACATGTGCGACCTAGGAAACAACAGATCTTTTCGTACTGGATCCGGTTATCAAGTACTTCTCGAATGAGAATGTAAATTGATCTGATTCCAGTTGTTCCAGTTCATTCCCAATATTTGAATTGATTTGGGTCGTTCCATGATACTTGTCGAAGATGACACAACATTCTTATTGTTGCTATGCATTTTGCGAAGTTCTAATCCTACACGAGCTAACATATCGAAGATGTCATTTTTTAGTATGATTGCATTTTACTCGGTGTCAGATCCTGTTAACATGTCGTCAACGTAAAAAGCTCATTCAAAAATTTTGGGCTCGTTAGGAAATGAATCTTTAAGTTGCCGAAGACAGTTTGTAGCATTTAAGTGGACCTGTACCTCCAGCTGAATTTCTCCACCAAATACGTTGCAAGTCTTTTTGATTGCTATGAACAAGAATTTGACGGTACAGTTTAGTTATGTCGATAGCAGATCTTGCTGAATTGTTGGGGCTACCATTAAACAATCATTTAAGGAAACATTCGAGGCCGATTTTGTGAACGCGTTGAAAACCACCATTAATTTGGTCGTATTACTACTCTTTCGCACAACCGTATGATGGGGCAGATAATAGGTTTTGTCAAAGATGCGATTTGATCCCTCCGGCTTATCAACCTCTTCCATATGATGAGATTGATATATTCAGACATAAACTCTGAATATTTTTCACGAAGTGACGAATTGGAATTTAACCGCTTGTCCATACATGTTTGAATATTTACCGTATTTCTTGACGTTCATTGATCCGGATCAGTTCAAAATGGAAAACGTGGTCCAAATTTTGTTTTAGTCCACAAATTTTGATTTTATATAAATTTTTCATAAAACATGAACTCATGATCTTATTTTGCGCTATAATTTCGGTTTTACTCCGATTTTCGATTTGGGTTCTGCTAGCTTTAGATTAAATGACCTGAAGTTTGGTCAAAAACAGATGGAGCCTAAACTTTTTAATGTGGTTTTTGATTTGGCCATAATGAGCCTAAAATTATTTGTATGTCAATTGTTCTTGTTTTGGGTTCTAATTTCGGTTTTGGTCCGATTTTCGATTTGGGTTCTGCTAGCTTTAGATTAAATGGCCCGAAACTTGGTCAAAAACGGGTGAAGCCCAAAAATTTTTAATTTGATATTTGATTAGGCCATAATGAGCCTAAAATTATTTGTATGTCAATAGATCTTGTTTTCCGTTCGAATTTGATTTTTGACCCGGCTTTCGATTTGGGTTCTGTTAGCTTTTAAGTGATAAAGCCTTACTTTCCTCGTAGAGCGAGCATAATAAAAAGAATTAAATAGGGCATTTAATTTGCCTAAAATTAAGTTTTAATTTTCCAATTGTTTCTAAATCGTTGTTCTGCTAACTTTTTCTTAAGCTAGCAGACCCCGCGTTTTAGTTGGAAGGGATGGAGCCCAACAGTTTTTAATGGAGCATTTAATTAGCCCATAATTAGCTTATAATTATCCATACTATCTTCTAATGTTCTGCCGTATGGGTTCTGCTAGCTTAAGGGACGTATTTTGTGCTTGTTTCTTATATCGTCGTATTTTGCACAATTCTCTATTATGTGCCTAGCGTCCTCTGTTGTTCACACACATCGCATCTTTCGTCGTCTATTTTATTTATTAATTTCAGATATTTAGCGTCGAACGTGTGGTTTATTCTCAGCCTTGTCAAAGTCTTAGTTAGTGCCGCATTTAGCCCCCTTTTATGAAACCAGGGTTTGTCTTTTAAAATTCCGTTGGTGTTCTCTTTATGTTGTCTACCTTTTAATGTCGTTTCTTCTAGGAACCTAATCCTCCATTCTTTTTATGTCATCTCTTTGAATAATCTTATAGTTTCTTCTACTGATATGCGAATATTATAAGTCCTGTTAGATTGGGCGCCCATTTTCTTCATTACCTAGTATTCCCGTGTGGCTTGGAATACTTATGATCCTAGTCTTCATATTATACCTTGCTACTGGCATTGCGGATTTTGGTTTCGTAGTATTTCATTTGGGATGTGTAATTCAGGAGAGCTTTGTAGGTGCTTGGTGAATCTGTTAGAATAGTTATTTCTGACACTTCGTTCTTAGATGGTATTTTAATTCCTGAATATATGGCTTCTAGAACTTTCATTGATATCTCCTCTGTTATGCAATAGTTTGTGGTCTCCTCCGAATATTCGTTCTAAATACCAATTCCTCTTTGTCATGATGGAGCCATCTGTGTAAGCTGTGTTCGCCGTTTTATATTTGTTCATGCATTCCTTGTTTGTTAAAGTTGGCTTCTACGTCGATTAGAAATCCGAGGATTTTCATCTCATTCGTCTCGTTTATTTTGGAATTGTTTATGGTGCTATTTGTGAGTTTTCTGTTGCTACCAATTGTCATAAATTTTATTTTTTTTTTCATTTATTTTAAATTTATATCATCTAGTTTCCTTTGTAGGTGTTCCAACCCTTTGTTAACTCTTGTTGTGGCTTCAGTGATGTTGTTTCCTCTGGTTATCATGATGAAATCATCCGCGTATTGTAGTAATTCTAATTCTCCTGTCGCGATATCTTGCAGCTCGCTCGTATATATATTGAATAGGTCCGGGCTGAAACGTTCCCCTTGCGGTAATCCCTGGCTTGTGGTTCTCTCAAATATTCTATCACCAAGTTGGATTGCTATTCTGATGTTGATTATGTATGTTTTTTCCAATATTTAAACCAATTTTGTCGTGTTAACGTTGTCAAATGCTTTTTCGATATCTAATGATACAATACTTGTTATTTTTTCACTTCTTTGTTTTTTTCTATCATAGCGATTAGTTTATTGATCATGTGGTTCTGTTTCTACCGAAGGAATTATCCGGGATAAGTTTTGTATTGTCTGCCAAGGTCATCATCCTCGTCTTAATCATCTTCCTGATGATTTAGGTGATCGTTTGGTAGAGATGAATACCTCTATAGTTTTCAATTAGTTTGCTATGTTTGTTGGCCTTGGAGATTGCTACTATTTTTATTTTTTTCCAGCTAACTGGGTATGTTTCTTGTTTCCATGTTCTGTTTAAGATCTCTACTATTTGAGCTTTTAGTAATTTATAAGTTATCTTATTTATGCCCAGAGCGGAATTTTTGCTGGGTCGGATTATTTCTTTAACTTTTTTTAAATTGAATTCGTTATCCGGTAATGATGTTCTTGGCCAGTGTAGCTTATTAGACATTTGTGTTGGAGTCTATGACGTTTAGGTCCATTAATTTTTCTATATGTTGTACTCGTTGTTAAGCACGTTTATCCTTTCTTTCTGACTCTTTTTGAAGCTGATTATCTTGCTCCATATCCCCTTTGATGACATGTTTAGGTTGATGGTTTCGATAAGGTTTTTCCAGCTTTTTCCCTTCTCATGTCTTATTTCTCTTTTAAGTTTTCCAGTGGCCTTTTTCAGTTCTAATTCAGCATATTTGTTATCCCTGTGTTGGTTATAAATTTTTAACTTTGACTTCTTTATCTTACACAAGTTCTCTATTTTTTCATTCCTCCAGACTTTGTAGGTGTGTTTGGTTTGAGGTGAAAATGATACCGAGTTCTCCTCTACAGTGTTAAGTAGCGCATTTTCGTATTCTTCAACAATGTTACGTAAATCTAGATGCCAGCAAGATTTCTATTTTTGTTAAAATTTGACAAGAATAAAAATAAGGAAAAATATTGTAGTAGATTAATGACACTACCCATGAACAAATTTCGTATCAAATGTTATAGTAAATTAATTTAGTTAAAATGTTCAAAGTTAGAGGTTTCGTTAAACCTCCGTTAATAACGATAATAGTAAAATTTAGTAATTAAAAATTTGTTAATAAAAAAAGGTATATCCTTAACTTGCCGTCGCACCAACAAGGTACCAAGCCAAATATTGTAACAAATAAAAATTATATTGTAATTAAACGGTACCGATTTTTTATTGAACGAGATTTAATTGTGAAGCAAGCCATCAGGAACGATAGATAAACATAACGAATTTCCTGCGAGATTTGGGCCAATAAAGTGGTACTGTCTCGTACAATAGTTTTTGTAATTTTCACCAATATTCGGGAACACTTTCGTGATCAATTCATCTTTGGAGGTTGTGAATTGACAAAAATTCGATGGAAATTTTTAATAATTGCATGGAAAACAATTGCATGGTTCGCCATTTTGTAACGCGACTCGCATATTCGTTGTTAACTGGAGAGTTTTTCCTTGTTAACTTGAGAGTTGGATATGTTGGATTAAAATAAGGCCTAAAATGAGATTTAGAAGAAATTGTAGAAAATGGCCACCTGGGATGGAACTCGGTCATTTCTTAACCGATTATGATGGGATTTGGTATGTTAGGTGGAAATGATTTCTTAACCGATTATTGAGTACGTTGGAAGATAATGTTGGTACACCTCTGGTGCCATTATTCCGCAGGGGTCCTTATATGTATTAGTAAACCGCGCTAAAATTGGTTCTAACTCCTCCGGTAAATAATTTTCAAGGCTTGTCATTTTCCAATGCAATGCGAAATCGTCATCTGTATTATATCTTCCTCCAAGATGACAAGATGATATCGTAGATTGATCAACTCATTGAGATGATCAAATGGTATCGTAGATTTTTCACTAGGTGAAATCGGCAACCATTAACGTTGGTTTCTGGAAATACTGTACAAATGGCTTGATGAATTGCGAGCTCGCAATCCACATTTATACCTTCTGGATTTAGTAGAGACCAAATCTCGCGTGACATGTGGAATAATTTTGTATATGTTACAGCTATTTTATCCGGCAATAAATGAAACAGTACATGTAAAACCGTAACTTTATGCCATGACGAAAATTTGAGAAAACAGGAGAAAGCAAAAAAGATCCATCCATATATAACTTCTTCCACCATATACAACTCCACGTTGAGTGATGTACCCTGCCAAATATCAGAATATGTTGCAGGTTTGGTTGATCTCTACCTGAATCCCCTAATAAGGAATGCTTAAAATTGGTCGGGCTATACTCGTAACGTGTATATTCATCAAGTATATTAATTTTGCGAGATTCTGGACTAGCTAGCGCTCTTAATTTATTAACGAAACTTTGGATATTTCTCCGCATAGTACTGCCATTTGAAAAAATACCTAGCACTAATTTGCGCCGAATTTTCCATCGTTGTGTTTGCAAACTGTTTCACGGCTTCATTTATTTTTTGAAGAACGACATTTGCTGCATTTCCCACAGTACAACATGAATGGTCCGGCCCATTCTTATTGAATAGTATTTTGATATCAAGCTGGGAAATTCGTCGATGAAGATAGAACCTATATCTGTTGATGATGCAGTGGACTGTATGATTGTGGTATAATGTAAGCAAGTGCGATTAAGTATATTTTGTTTTTTTTAGGAATGAAAAAATTATAATCTAGGTATAAATAATTAAATAAAAAAGAATGAGGAAAATCGCGAAATTTGACTAAAATACACCCCTGTATCACCTTCAGAAGTTCTCCACAATTATTGATGTGTTGTTGAAAAAATTTTTTCGGCTGATGACTTTCGGCTGAAGAATGTTGATCAACAATGACGTATTTAAACACTTTCAGCTGCTAAAGCGAAGACATCTATCTGCATTATCGATTTTTTTTTATGTTACGGCAGGAAACTTTTGGCTAACTTTAATAGTATATCAGTTTGAACAAAAATATATTTAGCTTTCTCTTTTACGCTTGTGCACAAAAAACAGTACCTGTCTCTATCGAATTACCATTTTTTCCACATAAAAAATTTACTTTAAATGTATATTTAGTATAGTTCTTAATTGTACGTCTTGTATGTTCCAAAAAATTTATCTTGTTAATAATGCACAAATGTTCTAGAAGGGTAATAGGTAGAAAGTTGATATTTGGCGTACTTTAAGGTTTCGGTGAGAAAAGTTCATAACCGTTGGAATTACACCGATAGGTTCTTCAGATGTGGCGGATCAAAGTCTCAGAAACTTGGAAAATACATGGGATTCAAAAATTCGTATTTTTAAATATTGCAACATAAAAATACTACTTATTACAATGTTTAAAGGTTTATTAATTTCTTTATTTCCCATATTTTTTTTAATTTTTATTTTAATTTATCTTTTATTTCTAATGAAATCATAAATTCCGACCCATCGCTATCTATTAATTTAAATTGTATATTTATCTTTTAAGCATTAATAAAAATAAATAATTTTTATATGACAAAAGAAAGCTTTTATCGAATAAAAGCGTATGTGCTAAAATTTACAAACTGATATACGTGGTCAAATTTACTAGGCTTCGCCCGGGTTAAAATTGAACTGCTGAACTTCAACAGGAGTTTTTTTATTTTATTTATTTAACTAATTAGAAATACTTTAGTGTATTAAATAAAATCAATACAAAAAAAATTTGTTGGGTTTACCGCATAATGCTTGCTTGTAAACCTCATTTTCACGCCTGTAAACTTAAGGGATTGTTCGTGTTGTTGATGGTTATGGAAAATGAAAGTCTAACTGGGAATTGAACTCGTTTGAAGCTGAAAGGCAGGTCAGTTGATATCAACGGTATACGTGTTATGAATACGTTCTCTATTTTTGCAATCCACGTCAATGGCTTTGATGACATTTGCCAAAGATTTTTGACACAACCATGTTCCATTGCATAGTTTTGGCGGGTTCAAATTCCACAGAAGCATTATTAATGACTCTTTCTTCAATTTCAAGATATGAGAAGGCATTCCAGCTTGTAATAATTACGGTCGAAATACAACAAATATTGATACATATAAAATATTTGTTAAAACCCCACGGTTTTTCTCGGCTGCCATAATGTATTCGTGCTAAATTTGTAAGCACTCGCTATAGTGGATCTAGGGAGTGAGAAACGTATTCGTTCAAAATTTCGGAACAATCGCCCGAGTGGATCAAAAATTTTTTTCTATCTCATTTTTTTATCTACTCCACAAAGCAATGTTTTTAATTAAACACTGACGAACTAAACATACACACCTTTGTGGCGACAAAAAGGAGACGAAACATTTAATTATTTATATATTTGGGTAGAAATTACTGTTGTGTTTATTGGAGTTTTATTTTCAATCACTTTTTCAACAAATTTGAATTTGATTTTCAAAAATTCGAAATTAAAGAGAAGTATGAGAAGAAGTATGTATATATTTTTCTTTCTCTGTCACATAGTGAATATCATTATTTATTTGCTCCAACATTTTTCTATATAAAACGAATGTGCAGAGGAACTCGGCCTATCAGGAGATCTTCCTTAGTACTTGGTTGTTCACTCCCATTCAGTCAATCAATTATTTATTCCATACGAAAAAATTTGACTTTGTACGAATACTTTTGTGAATCGCTATATTTGCGCTCTATTTAATATATGTACTTGTATATGCAACCGTAATTTTCCTTTTCGCATATAGATATGTATAGAAT
The DNA here is from genome assembly GCA_932526605.1 of Nephrotoma flavescens. NCBI lineage: Eukaryota > Metazoa > Arthropoda > Insecta > Diptera > Tipulidae > Nephrotoma > Nephrotoma flavescens. Next base: position 64,206,966 of record OW052222.1, on the reverse strand, counting down.
GAAATTTCCATTCGAAAAATACTTTTGCAATGCTTTTTGCAAACTACTGAAACTAATGATATCATTATTCGATGTACCTAAATTTATTACAAATGAGATATATAACAAAGCAAATTAAGCACTGTGACACAACCGGGATCAATTTTTCTTTAGTATTAATATTCATACTCCATCATAAAACCAAATTTATCGATTTAACATTGCAGCACATGGTATAACATTGAAAAAAATATTTATCTATCTACATATTCAAGCTATTAGCATCTCATATTTATCAGGCAGCATCGAATTAAAAATATGCGAGCGTGAAAACAGCATTTTACTCGTAAAAGCGTGCGGCACATGTACCCAAGTATTTAGACAACCCCTCGAAATGAAAATCCGTAAATTGTATTCATTCACTTTTATTAAAATGTTTAAACTTTTATACGGGCGTATTGAAGCTTACGTTTATAGTTTATTTTACAATTGTAATTAATTGATAAGGAAAAATTTTACATCGAGTTTTGTGCGACGTCTTAATTACAAGAAATTAAATAAAATACAAGGAGGGATAAAAATAAGGTAGAGACGTACGATGTTCATATACAAAAAAAATAAAACGTTAATGGTTACTTAAAGTATAGTGTAAGATTTTTTTTTAAAACTTCTTTCGATACAGATAAGAAGAACATAAAAGTTAAATTTAAAATACAAAAACAAAATTCTTTTGTTGGTTTAAAATTAAGAGCTCAACTATTACGATTTATCTCGGGAAGTCAATGTTAAAATTCGACGGCTGTGATAACTTTTTAATTATTAAGATAATTAGCTAACATTATATTGGACAGAGGGAGATCTTCATTTAGATTAAATAGTTATAATCAAATCGAAAATTGTGTTTAGTCCGACGGATTTTAGAATTACAAAACATATTTAAAATTAATCTGTTTAGCGAAACTTAATAAAACATCAGGCAATATGAAAAATAATAGAAGTGATTTTGAAAGTATGTATGAAGTTATGCCAATTGTTTTTGTTAAAGATAACTTTTTGATTAAGAAATGTGAAATCTGGCCGGGAGTCTTTAGTTCAAGGTATTCAACGCGTCGCTCGCATGGATGAGTCGATGTGCGTTCAAATAGTCCACTATAGTTCGAAAGTCGTAGTGTTTTATAGGCAGACAAAACCTAAACCATTTGTAAGCCAATGCGACCTTAAATAAATTGCTCGATTTATAATAAATTGTAAGCAAGGGACGGATAATTATGAGTTCAAAGAGATAGCAAAGGCAAAACTAGTTGATAAACAATGAAATGTAGGGACAGTTCCCGGGCGACCTTCGATAAGGCGCGGCGCATAATGGCAGCTATGGGTCGAAAGAAAATAAAAGATCAAATCAACATATGGTTCATAAATTTGATCAACAAAACTAAAACCATGGAGAAATGAAACTAAAAATCAAAATAAGCATCGAAAAATTCCAGAAAAAAAGGACGAGAAGTTTCTTGAGGTTGGTCGAAGTGGAAAAAGTACAAAAAGAAGTTCAACAGATGCGGTTGAATGCTAAGAACGTTGAATAGACGTTGCAAAGCTAAATAGTTTAACAGATACAAAAAAAGAAAAAGAATTAAATGATTTAAATAAATTAAAGGGTTAAATTAAGCAAGAAATTATTTTTGATTATAAAGGGTGTTTCATTTCGAATAGAGCATTCAAATCCGAATAATCGAGTATTCGAATATCCGATTAATTTGGGGTTAATTTAAGTATTCGTTATTTGAATATTTATAAGCAAATCTGCGAATATTTTTTTTATTTCGAAATTCTTCGAAATTTCAATATTTCATGGACAGCCCTGCAATTTATAACTTGTGCACCTACTGTGCGTTGACTTTTATTTGACAGCGAATCAGAATATAGTGAAATCAAAGATGATTTCCCTAACGGAGATCATTGACACCGAGTTAATTTATTGTGATACAAACTTTTCATTCGAGAATAATAATGATAAATTTCTTTGGTGTACCTGATAAATTTCTTTGGTATATTTCTATGGTAAATGTAAAAAAATTAAGTCTCCAACCTAAAACATTAAAAGGGGAATAATAGGAAAATAAATAACTTGGCCTTCTTCATAGACGTGAAAGCAAGATGGGATTCGATAGCTGCGACGATGCCACGATTTTTTCGCCTTAAAGATTGCGTTAATTATGCACTAGTTGATCTAGGTTATGAAACCGTCACTGAAAGAGAAACTATTTATTAACAAAAATTGCTTGACGTATTGTCTTCGCTTGAAATTAGAGTCAAAGAACTTAGCAAAGAAGATTCAACAATTGTGACAGCCGAGGGCGCTTATACATTTATATTAACTCTCTAACGGAAATCAACAGTGATTTAAGTAAAAGCTTACTCATCGGAATTAAGAAAATACTCGATCAGAGAAGAGACAAAACCTTAACCAGCTTATTAGTATATCTTGAAACTGGAACTATACCACGATGTAGCGAATTTTTTGAATACGCAACGAAAACAGCGGCGCAAACTTTAGCGAAGATCTCGCTAAAAGACTCTTCATCTCCTCAACCATTGAGCGTTTTCACCTGACCAATAACACATATTCTGTTTGTTGACGAAGCCGTTTAGCCAAAAATGCGCTTCATCACTAAAGATAATTTTGCGATGAAATTGGTCATCTTCGTCCAACATTTCCAGAGCCCAACCCGAGAACGTACGTCACTTCATATGACCGAGTGGCTTTAGTTCTTGTATAAACTTGATCTTATTAGGATGCAAGCCAAGATCATTTTGCAAAACTCGCCAAAATGTGGTCTGTCGAGCGATGCCCAATTCTTGAGCAAGCCTGGGAATCGACTGTTTTGGCACGTTCGTGATGGACGCTTGAACGGCAGCAATGTGCTCGGCACTTCGACTAACCTGTTGTCTCACTGGCCGGGGAAGATCCAGCAACGAATTTTTGGACTCAAATTTTGTCACTAGACTCGAATTGCTTGTCTACGATAGTTACTACGATATAGTAAATTTTAATTATTTGTAAATGTTGTTCGTTCGTGTGACGTGTACCATGATGAAAATGTTGTCTTTACTGAATGTGGTGACACTGATAGTTTGGTTATTTGTTTAAGGGTGCGTTCACAGTGACAGTTCAAAATTGTCAAGTCCCAAATGGAAAACCCGGTATAATTTGTTATACGAAACCTGTATGTTTTCTTGTTTTATGGCCGATTATTCATGGTCCTCAGTTCTTCTTTTATTATTCGAATATTAATCGAATATTCGGTTATTTAAAAAGCGGTATTAAAAAGTTATTTGATATTCAGATAACTTAAAATGTCGAATAACCGAATGCTATAATTTTGAGGCGTAGAAATTTGAATTTAAATAAAACACAGAAAAATAACTTTATTTGAAAGATAATTGTAGGCCATTAATGTTTGCATATAAATTCGGACATGTGGCCACCGCGGCTGGCGCCTACATGGCGTAATTTTGAAATTCAATTTTCAATCACTCTTCGCAGCATTTCTGGTCGTATGTCGGCAATAATTCATCGAATGTTGGCTTCCAAGTGTTCAATAGTCTATATGGCTTTGTAACCGTGTCGACCGCATAACTGATGATTGGGGTAACGTCTAGCCAGATGGGCGGGTCCCGTTAACCACATGCAAGCAGCCGTCATTACGTAATTTATTACGATAGGTGTGAGACGATCTAAGGAAAAAATTCCGAATGTTTATGGAAGGCCTGAATTACATATCCCTATACTGAATCATCTACCCTACAAAATTTAAACTGTTTACTTTGTTTAGTTTGTCTTCGGTTAAGTTCAAAGTTTATCGTTTTTTTGAAACGCACAAATCAATTTTTTCAATATATGACTTCTGAACAGCGAAAAAATAATTTGCATCAAGGTGTTAAGAAACATAAACTCGAGGGATTAATATATATACATGATTTTCAAGATTAGTCTTGAAATGACATAGAAAATGAAAAAACTTTTTTTAAAAATGATAAAAATTTCGATTTTTATCGATCGAAAAATTTCGATTACGCCGCAATGCCGTTTATTAAATATTTGTTGTCGCTAGATGGCAAATCACGAAATAAAAATTGTGTCCAAGATAAGTGGCTATTACCCAGTATGCAATTTTTCCACTGTGTGGAAAAAACCGCTCAAATTCGCAGTGAATTCCGTACTACAAAATATCAAAGGCTCAAAAATATTGATTTTGGGCAAAAATAATTGTTTTTCTCTTTCTATTTCGCGGTAATATTATCTTCGTTTTATAAGTTTCGATTGAATCTTTTATTTTCAGTTTCTTCTGACAAGTCGACGTGCACGGTTGCACTATTGTTTTGTATCTTCAGTTTTATAATCGCACTTGAGAATATAACGCGACATTACTTGTGCCTGTCGCGATTTTTATTATTTATTATGTTAGCTTGTGTTTTTCGGTGTATTATGTTAATACATACCTTAATAATAATTCAATTACGTGTTTGTGTTATGCTTGTGACCAATAAGTTTGTTTGTAAAAAGAGGTAATCAAATAATTTTAAAATGGCGTTTTCTTGCAATGATAGAAATTTCCGATTTTTATTTTTCAAGGTTGAGCTTGTTGGGATGTACAATTGGATGCACGTACAAGTATCTATTGCAATTGAGTTAAAAACAAATCAGTATCGTTCCGGTACAGTAACTTTACGTGAAATGACATGAAATTCGTCGTGAGATGAAACATATTTAGTTGGATTAATTGAAGATGCAAATGGATGACGTATGGTGAACGTGCTTAAAATTTAATTTATAAAATTTTTTTATAACATTTAATTGTGTATATTTATTTGAATAAAAAATTAATATTTATTTTATTATAAATGGAAAATTTTGTTTTATTTCGAATAAGAATTATTATTTATTCCAATTGGAAAATATATACAAAACACGTGTCTTTTGTTTCTGTGATTTTTTTCTCTTTTTAGTTGGGATTCACACCGACACCGGAATTTTTGTGACAGTTTTCTTTGGCGGGGAGTACGAATTTCCGCGTGATACACATGGTTCTTTCCATAGAAGCAGTGTGGTTTTAGAACGCGAATGTAAATGGAATTCCGTCGGCATTGAATATTGGGGTGTTTGTATATATTTTCCAATTGGAATAAATAATAATTCTTATCCGAAATAAAACAAAATTTTCCATTTATAATAAAATAAATATTAATATTTTATTCACATTATTTTTTATTTGTGTACACATATTTAAATTTCATAAATTGAGTTTTGTATTGCATGCGCCAGCTACGTTGTATTGCATCCGCCACGTTGTATTGCATCCGCCAGCATATTGAGATCTTGAAAAAAAAATCATTGAAAATTTACTACGTAAATGTATTTCGCGACGACGCCATTGTGAGACAGATCTCTATTACCTTTTTAGTCCAAATTTGCACATCGCGATCACTAAATAAGTTAATAATTATTATTATATATTTAAATTTAAAATTATTTACTTTAACAAATCGAAAAACATTATAATGAAACACAACACTTTAAAGTAAAAAAAAACTAATTATGTAGTGCAACCGTACACGTCGACTTGTCAGAAGAAACTGAAAATAAAAGATACAATCGAAACTTATAAAACGAAAATAATATTACCGCGAAATAGAAAGAGAAAAACAATTATTTTTCTCCAAAATCAATATTTTTGTGTCTTTGATATTTTGTAGTACGGAATTTACTGCGAATTTGAGCAGTTTTTTCCATACAGTGGAAAAATTGCATACTGGGTATCAACAATATAAGTAAAGTTTAATAAACGAATTATTTAAAATTTTGGTATTCATATTTATTAAAGAAACAAACCAGTTTAGATACATTTAAATATTGATACTGAAAAGGAAATTTGTTTTTTCAGTATCATACAGCGATCAATGTTTAGCGAAATAAATGACATTTGTGTGCGCATGGAAATTAGATAATGGTTTATGAAAAGTATGCTCCATCGGTATAGCTGTGTACAATCATTGAACACACAGGTTTAACACTGGTTGTTTTAGCGAGTGGGGTACAATTTCCCAGTTATGCTCATCTAAGTAACTCTTCAAAAGAACCGCAACATGTGCCGTATTTAGGATTGGCATGTTGCAAAATAATCGTATCGTACCTGTTGTCCCATTCCAGTAGTTTTGAAGCAAGACACACTGGTACAGTAATGTGTTGCAAACTATTTCATAACCATATTAGCTATTTGGTTTTGGCAACATCCTTGATTTGGCGTTCCATTCTTCCAATTTACGTGGCAGCCAATTTTTCGGCTTTTGCAATTATTACCGCCAGAATATCATTAGCATACCCTAGTCTAGTATTTTAGTATTTTGATATTTTAGGTAGCTAAACACCATTCGAAGTGAGTATAGTCAGGGGCTTGAAAGTTCCTGATTAAACTCTTCGAACTTTAAACTCAATGTGACAATATAACCCTTACCCTCAACATTCCGGTCTTTCTATTATAAAGCAACAAAATGTGGCTCAGGTATTTAATATACAACAAGCTTTAGTTTGTCATACTCGGTACTTCCGCGGATCGAATTTTAAGAATGAGGGTAACATTTAATAATAACTCCATAGATCGTCTTATATTTATTAATTTCATAACATTCACCAACATTTACCTGAATTTATGTTGCGTTCCTTAGTATTAAAAATCTGTCCAACGAAAACGGAAGATAAGATAAAAATTTTAAAAGAAATAAATTTATTTATTTATTTTTATCCGTATGAAAGCGAATAGCTGCTCATTCATATCTCTTAAATTTTAATTTAATTCATTTTTATATAAAATTTATGTTCGCTCATTGCAACTGGTTTTGAATTACTTACTATAACGCAAGCAGTCATATATAGTGCTGCTGCTGCTGTTGCTACTTCTGCTTATGTACAGGAAATATGATATAAATTAATTTTATTCGATGAATAATTTAGCAGTTATGTTATCTGCCTGCACTAATCTTTTCCAGTCGAAATGAAATACATTTAGTGGTGTTATAGTGTTTCGATTGTATGTATCCACAAATCTCAACAAAAGTATATTCAGCGATAATCCCAGCATTTAAAATATTCATCCGCACCACAATACAAAAAAAAAATGTGGCAGAAAAATGTTAACATCTACGCATATTTTTCGATTAAATCGTTTAAATTTTTAAGAGTTTCCATTACTTGGGTTGTATCTGTAGTAAGGGATATAACCCTAAAAAAATTTAGCACTCCATAATTTTGGAACGGGGAACGGGGTAAATTATAATACCGCCGCATATAGAAAAGAGAGGAGCTACTTTTTAATTATATCGCTAAATATCGTTAGATAAAATTTAAATTTATTTAACGATTGCTGATTCCCGCGCGATTTTATTTTACCCTCATCCACAACAGAATCTTATAAAAGAGTTTTACGCTCATATGCCTTTATTTTTATAAAAAAGTTATAGAAAATATGCAATTATAAATAAAGATGATTCTATGGTTTATGAATATGAGTAACTGAGATTTTTTAATTACGTTGGAGTTCTATTTTCATATTTTTATAGGTTAACGAGTAAAGATCGCATTATGTTGAATTCATGAATTAGCTAGGTGTTTCATGTAGAGGTGGTCTTACCGTGAAGCAGTCTAGCGGAATCAAGTTGGTACGTGTATCAGGTCCGTATGCTGCAGCTTATGCAAAAACTCTGCGCAAACCGGGCAGAGTTAAGGCGTAAATCGAACCGTGCTGATAACCATCCAGGCTGGGGGTCTACTATAAATACGTCAGTCTCGGTTAAGATCTGCACGAATGGACATTTCTTTCGAATCTGCACGAATGGGCATTTGTACCGACCAACGGTCATTGACCCTATACAAAATGGCTGTAGAGAGCTTAGGTCTCACTTGATGGTAGCTATTATTACATTAAACAGAGTGTTGCTGGCTGTACTAGCGAGAACAAAATGTTTAATTTTGAAGGGAAGATGAGGGTGACATCTTGAGGGCGCTGATTCCGATAGAGTCCCCGGCTGACAACTTGAAAATTAAGGATGCAGGTAAGGCGGTAGAATTATTTCCTCTATAGACACGGGGATGTCACTTTGGTGCAATTACTTTGTGGATCCCTGGAGGAATCACATTTAGAGGAGGACTCTAATGCAACTATGGTGGAGGTTGATGGGAAAGAGCAAACCTAGTGTTTATAATCCTGCAGATTAACCTCCATCATACCAAGACAGCTTCGACTGCGCTAATATGATCAAATTACAAACAAAGGAGAGAGACATTGTCCTATTCAAAGAACCTTGGGTCCATGGTGGCCGAGTGCTTTAACTTAGGATTCCTATACATATAAACTTGCCAAAAATAAACTGAATATCCCTCTGTTATCAAATTACAGTAATTCAGATGTTTCAAGAAGCGTTGAGATTGATGGTCAAAACCTTTGGGTGATATCAGCTTACCTTCTACAAGATGTGAAGATATCCGACTTGTCATTTTAGGAAGCGCATTAAAGGAGGCTCAAAAACAAAAAAAATGAAATCATCCTGGGGAGTGAGGCAAATCCACATCCAACAATTTTTGGAAGCACTGATACGAATGAAGGAGATCTGCTTGATTTAGTCCTAGTTCTAAAAACCTATGCATCCGCAATTTTGGCTGTAATATAATTCAAACCCCATCAAAAACCCTAGCTAAAGAAACTGGAGGAAACCCGACTGGAATATTTTTCACTACCGGCACCGGTTCCAAACCCTTTTACTGCACACAAGAGCTTGATATCCTAGTGGACTAGCTGTACGCCGCCGGTAATATAGCCATATTAGGTGGTGTTCTCCTAGTAGACCTCTGGGTAAGTCTTAACCACCGTGGTTGTCGGAACGAATTCGAAATACCCGTTAGAAATGTAGGAGACTCTTTAAAACAGCCAAGAAAAGAAAAATTACCGGACCATTCCAGGAAGTCCGCAAAACATATACAAATTCGAATTAAGAAATGGTAAAACAAATGCCTGCGGAGGCTATAAACAGTAGTAAAATACAGGTGTCCTCGGAGACATCTTCTCTGCGTCAATTACTACCTTTACTAATTCCCACTTTCCACGTTTTTTCTAACGACTGGAAGGTTCTTGGACCGTAACTAGTGCAGAATCTTTGAAGCTTCTACTGGAAACTCACTTTCCAAGTAGCTCTAAATCTGCGCTACAAAGACCTAGGGACAACAGAGTCGTGAGAATTGTAAGACCATTGACCTATAGGGGTTTTAAATAAGCTGACCAACCTAAAATTCTTAGTGACATTACAGCAGCTGCCTTACGTATTAGTGGGTCTATTAGAAGCGCATCAACTCAAATAGTTCTGATTCTTCTGATGATTACATATCACTAGATATCCTAGGTAAATAACTGACAGCGAGCTCAACTATAAGGCTTAGCTCCCGTCATTATCCTTTGGTCAAAGGTTTAGGACTGATATTTATACCAGAGTGGACTGGCTGAGAGAGGCATTTCTACATACTGAAGATGTTAGTTTCATAACTGAAGAGGTTTCTATAAAGAATTAAATGAAAACTTTTCTTTTCGACTTCCGAACTACTGCAACGTTTTCAAGTTGAACTAATTGCGATAAGGGAAGCCGTGGACTGGCTAAGGTATAATACAATATCTGCAAGGGATAAGTTTTACGGACAGTTAGGTTTTAATTAAGACGCTCAAATTATATTACCTTACGTCTGTTATACAGGATCGCTACTGCCATCCTGCAGATTTCACTAAGCGCTGCAGAGGCCTCCATGGTGATTTTTGCTGGCTACTACAACTCAGAGAGAAGAAGCTATGGATCGTGGGGGTTTAGGCTTGCATGGCTCCTGGCTTACACCGTGTACAGAGATTTTAGATAAAAAAAAAAACGGTAATTATAAAAAAAAATAGACCCGAGTTCTGCCGAAATGTGTCGGCCGGAACCTGAGGAACGAACAGCAAAAAAAAATAAAGAAAATTATAACGGAAGAGGAGTGCCCTGGTGCGCGCATCCGTCCGAACTCACACGGTGGTAAGCAACCGGTTCCGAATCAGGATGCGGGCACCAAGGGACTGGCAACCCTACGCCGACACAGGACGGGAATTCCCCCCTCATCACACCCAATTAATATTTCATTTTTTTTAGTTTATTAATTAAAGAAAAAAAACAAAAAAAGAAACGACAACTTCAAAAAAATGAGGGAGCGAGACCAATATGCACCGAGCGCGTGACCGTCGAATTTTATCCGGCGCTCGATTACAAGAATTGGAGAGTTTAATTTAATTTAACAAAATAAAATAAGAATAAAAAATAAAAAACTACATTAATATTAAATTTTTTTTTAATTTTCAAAAAAATTAACGTGGCGGTCTTGATGCCGTTGTTGTTGCGGGACCTCTCCTCGACACCAAATAAAAACGAATAGCCGGTCCGCTACCCGTACCGTTGTGGGGCCTTTCCCCGATACCACAAAATATCGCCGGATGGGCAACCGGTTGGCTACCCGTGCATTGCGGGGCCTCTCCCCGATACGTAACTAAAAGGTTGAGTATCCGCGTTGAAAAAATCTGCGCAACAACCGTTGAAAATTGCGGGATGCCCGGTGATAAAAGATGTGCCCGTTGAAGGAAAACGGTACCGTTGAAATACTTAGTAATCGGTACCCGTTGAACGCGAGGGGCTCACACATAGTTTACCAATACCCAAAACTCGAATGGCCTCTACTGGTCTTGTAAATTTCTCTTCAGTTTTTTCTTTAGTTTATAAAAATCAAATTTATCAGCAACGGTTAGCAACCCAAATATTTTTTGTAACTCAAACAGAATTGTATGTAATATAGTTAACCCTGACAAAGATAAAGACCAAAACCTTCTTTTAATATTTTTAATTTCTCCTTTGACGCGAATTTCACACACTGGTTGATATATTCCACTCCAAAAAGAAACAAAATTTCAAACCGTAGTTTTGGTTTATCTGCGTCAGAGCAGCTCAAATTCCGAGTTGTGTACAGTTGCACACTCCACATAAACAATTCAACAAAAATGAGGTTACACTTAATCAATAATAACAATATTAGAAAGTAACTGAATTTATTGTTTTATATAAAATCAAATTACAAAATTTTTTTTTATTTTATTCATTCAAAATAAATTGCAAAACTATGCTCTAACTTATAAAATCCAAAAAACTAGAAGCTAACTTTTTATAAATACGAAACTAGACGTATATCCAACCAAAGCGAAACTTTTTTATACAAAATCCAAAACTTGACTGACTAACAAAAAAAAATTCGAACACCAAAACAAAACAACGACGCGCAAAACGTTCAAGAAGAATCTTCTTTCTTCTTTGTTTTTCGTTTACATAAATTCGCATTGATGTAAACGAGAAGGATATAAGAAAAAACGTTCTTCCAGAGCATTTTGCTTTGCACACACTTGATGCATATTGGTCTCGCTCTCAATTTTTATCTCTTCGTACCAAAACAAGGTGTACCAAAACAATTAATCCCGGAAGCTAAGTCACAAACCACCCAACCTATTAAGCAAAGACACTTCACACAGTCACAAACCACCCAACCGATTAAGCAAAGACACTTCACAATCGAGGGGAATAAAATATAAAAAGAGGTAGTTACGAACAGGTAGTCCTAATACATCAAAAGACACCTAGAATTGTTTTACATCTCTACATCGCCTTATTTCACTAAGCAGGGTGGATGTTAATATACGGCTCGCCGTCAAGCTCCAAAGTAAGGTGGTGGGTGCTATTACGAGAAACTATCTCATTGGTAATCATGTATAGAATGGGAGTCTCCTCACAGGCGATTATTGTCGAATAGTTGCGAAAATAAAAGTAAAGAATAAACGTTTTACAGTGAAGAAGGACCGCTATTTATAACACGCTCGTCGGTTTCCATTCTATCATCTTCTGAGTTACGTCCACAATCTAATAACTTCAGTGGATTCGAAAGTCCGCAGAATACCAACATGGCAACATCGACAGCCATAAGTGAAGGAAGTATTCGGGCCGTGTGCAGTAACAGACCCAAATAATATTGGTGGGAATCATTCCATTAAACCGAACTTTATCAAATATTATAGAGATACTCACATTCTATTAGCAGATTTTGAGTAAAAAGGAAGCTTACTTTTCTTCTGCAAAACAAAAAACCAAATGAAAGCTTGAACTCTTTTTACTTCCTTTTATCGCCGAAGTAAAAATATGTGGGATTTAAAAAATCCACTCCGTATCTGTGTATGCAGTCAAAATGTCAGTCTCTTCTTTCAGTCCAGACGGTTTCCCTGATTGTGGTGAAACTTCATACTTAAGCTTTTTCATAAATTGGGAGATCTCGATGGTTTTTGGCCAATGTCGCTATACCGGAAGAAGTAGCTTCCATAGGAGCTTCCGTTTTGGTTTTTCTAATTATTTTGAAAAGTATAGCATTTACGAGAAAAATGATTATGAACCAAATCATTTTCCAAAAAGTTAAGCGGAAATGTCTTTTTTGACTAAAAACTATTTATAATAAACATATACGGCCCTGTACATGGCCCCCTGTCGGAAGATCTAGTCGCGTTCCGCGAAAGGATGAAAATGTAAAGCTTTTTTCATTAGTAATCTAGCAATTTGAATTATTCACACGTAATTTTAAATTCCACTGTGTGAAACCAAAATTTGTTATGGTCAATTTAAATCTATTCGATTGCCAATGAAAACAAAATTTTATTCTCCTATTTTCACGGAACACGACTTGATCCCCAGCTCAGGCAGACTGGGATGAAACTTCATACTTTAACTTTCTTCATAAATTGAGAGACTTTTGTGGAAAGGTACCACTGGTCTGTAAGGGTCTGGTCTGTAAGGTACCACTTTTGGTGGACCGTCTTTAGCCAAATATCACCGGGATCTCGAAATTCATGAAAAAACTTAAGTATGAAGTTTCATTCCGATCAATCCATCAGTCTGGGATGTATAGGAGCTCATTTTTATACACCAATCACCAATTAGATTGGTGTATAAAAATGAGCTCCTATACATCCCAGACTGATGGATTGATCGGAATGAAACTTCATACTTAAGTTTTTTCACGAATTTCGAGATCCCGGTGATATTTGGCTAAAGTCGGTCCACCAAAAGTGGTACCTTACAGAGGAGCTTTTTGTTTTTTTCTAAATATTTTGAAAAGTAAACCATTTACGAGAAAAACATTCATAAGCTAAATGATTTTAAATGAAATTTCAAATAAAAATAGTTCAGATCATTTTTTAAATTTTACGCCGGAATTGGCGAGTTTTGACAAAAAAAATGTATTTCATCAAAATTCGGCATCTCTCTGAACTGATTATTTGAAATAAAACTCCAACTTATTCCATTAATTTTGAAATCATTGTGAAATTTATATAACGGAAGTGGCCGCTTAACTGTTGAAAAGTTTACCATTTACAAAAAACCTTAAAGAATTAGTAGATTTAAATTTTAACACGGTTTGAAACTGTTGCTTTTCTGAAATTTACGCTGAGATCACGTTTTGTGATCGTTCAAAATAGTTTTACCAAAAGACCAATAAGTTTAATTTTTTGATTTAGAAACCTCGAATTGTGTATTTGAAATCTATGGGTACATTCCAGGTAAAAGAAAACAAAAAATTTGATCAAACTCAATCCAGTAGTTGTTGCATGATGCAGTCTCATTGACGAACTCGCTATCATTTTATTTTTATAGATTAAAATTAACCTGCCTACATGGTTTTAATAACCATTTCCTCATTTAATTATATTAAGTAAATCGCGTAATAATGAAATTAATCGCACCTTCCAATACCCTTTAAGCAGAAAATCTTAAATTTTCCTAATTTAAAAATAAAACCGTAAAGTACAGAAATTTGCGTCTAACAAGTCAACAAAGCTGATCTAAAAGCAACATGAATTATGTTCATATATACAGTTCAAAAATTACACACACACACTCTAACACCATATACCCTTCTATGTCTATATATAACAAATAATATTATCATTTTATAAGATTTTGTTCAAAATGAAAGAAAAGTTTATTCACTGTTTGTTGTTGTTTTTTTTAAAATTTGCATAATGTACAAGCAGAATAATTTAGAAAGATTTAGAATAAAAAATAAAATTAAATTAAACAAAACAAAACAAAAATACAAAAAATTGTACAGCAAGTAAATAATTCTTTTGCTTTTCTTCAAATTTATTCGTTCTCGAGTAAAAGGTAAAAATCTTAACTTTGCATACATCTTCTTCCTAAACTAAATATGTATACAGAGACGGGAAATTTATTAAAAATTTTATAATTTTTTAATAAAATAACAACAAAACAAGGAAAGTAAAGTTAAATAAAATAAATTTATTAACGTAAATTGTTTTTCGTCTAATTTTACTGTTATGAATTTTCCCCTTTTAGGTGTACGGTATCGTCTAATCTGCGGTGGATAGTATTAAGGGTTTTGCGGGTATTCGGTTTTGGTTTAATGTCAAATTGTTGCTTTGAACCTTTAACTTTCAAGTTCCTCCTTTTAATCTACCAAGTCTAGTTATGAAATTGTAAATCCCACTTTCTATATGATACGTTCAACTACACTGATAAATCTTGCCTAAGAATATTAAGACAAACATTTACACAACGACGACGACCGACAAAACTGTATTTTCCTGGCCTACTGGTGGAATTAGTTTGGTGCAAATACTTACGACACAAAAGCTGTTTCGCTTTGGCAAAGTCCGCTTAGCTTTAAAAAATAGAATATTAGCGGTCAATTTTGGTTTCAGCAATATTTCCTGGTGAATTTCCAGTATCGGAAAATAATGGTTCATCATAGTTGGCGTATTTATCAGTAGTAATTAAAGAAGAGTTGGCTTTAAATAAAACCAAAAAAATAAGACTTTCATAAAACCGATTCTGCTTACAATTACTACTGACATGAATGCCAACTAGAATGATAAATTATTTTCCGTTACTGGGAACTCACAAGGAAATATTACTGAACCCAAAATTGGCCGCTAATATTTTATTTCTTAAAGCTAAGCGGACTTTGCCAAAGCAAAACAGCTAAAGTTGGTTGATTTTTGTTTCAAAAAATTTGTATAGGGAAAAGTAATTCCCCATTTAAATTTATTTCGAAAATGTTTTCACCTAACTAATTCGATCAGCAGGCCAGAAAAATACAGCTTTGGCATAATTGCTTAAAAAAAATTTTTCTCCGCTATTACCAGGGGAAACCAGAATAGTGCCACTTATCGAGCGGTTAAGGTGTCATCATAAATGTTTTGATCCAAAGTTTGAAAGGATCGCAAGCTCCAGTCTAAACGATGTGTAATTTCAGTGGTTAAATCAAAATATACGTCGAAATGTCTGAATTAGGTTATTTATTTGTAGTTGCGATTGAATAATCAAATCGTATAATACCATTTCATAGAAAAATTGTGATTCTAGAATGATTTACTGTCAGTTTAATTATTTACCGCAGAACAATTTATCGTAAAACAAAATAAATATTTTTGATTGGATGTATCCTATCATTCAAACATGTTCTGTATATCCGTTTTCCGGGCTGAGATCACAATTGTGTACGTTACGAAAGAGAAACATGAAAAAAACAAAAAACATTACACAGAGAGAAAATACTTTGCATGGACCATGAATATCAATTTCATGAATAATGACATGGATATTTTTCGATTTTTATGGATTTAATTCAGAAGTTATGAATAATAATCAGGAATCATGAATAAATATCAGTGCATGCTTATGCACGTTTAAGTGCCTATTCCATGGAAAAATTTTACTGACTGTATTTTTTACTGCAAAAACGAAAACAAAAAAATACTTAAAATTCCATAAGAGTGACAAAGAAAACAAATATCTTTTATTTCATTTTTATTGCAAAATTTATGGTTTAATTTTGACAGTTACATTTTGACATAACCTAAAATTTTCATAAAAGTTGTAATTTCGTTTCGTTCATTTCAAACAAAAAAAATTGTAATCGCCATTAATTTTATAATTAATTTCTAATTTTTATTAATATCACCATGGATTTGGAAGATTTGGATTATTTAGATCTTGATTCCGAGTAACCGTCGCACTCATCCACATACCCGGTAATGTTTGTAATTTCTGCGGACGCTGAATATTCATCGTACTCTTCACCATAGCTGGCAAAAAAATTTTGTATCGGAGAATTGCCGCTGTCGTCCAGTTGCGATACTTGCTCAGCCCGGATATTTTCCAATACGATAATCTTTTTACTCGGTGCTGTAATTATATAAATAGATTAATAGAAAATTCTCACGTATCTAATAATTTCGTCGACACACAATAAAATATTTTGATGCTACATCCACCAAATAAAATAATGCTCAATCAAACTT
Source organism: Nephrotoma flavescens (assembly GCA_932526605.1). Lineage (NCBI taxonomy): Eukaryota > Metazoa > Arthropoda > Insecta > Diptera > Tipulidae > Nephrotoma > Nephrotoma flavescens. The sequence continues at coordinate 64,190,521 of OW052222.1, read as the reverse complement.
ACCGTAATTTTCCATACTTTTTATTATGTTGTTTAATATAAAATTATTTGTATTTTATAACAAGTATTTAGATTTTTTTGTATATTTGGACACCTAAAAAAACGTTAAAAACACTAATATTCACTAATGTAAACAAAACTCGAATTTTAGGTATCGAAATAAAAAAACAAACTGACATTTGACTATAAAAATGGCGAACGATTTATTTTGTGTGAGTGTGAAAAAATTTTTTTATCTTTACATACATTTTTTGTAGATGTGTTGACAATGCTGCCATAAAAAGTGCTAAAGTTTACATTTTTTTATAGCACGTTATGGCAGCACACTACCACAATGATAATTATTTTCTCACTAAAATTTTACTGACAAAAATTTTTGTTTCGTACACAACCAGTAAATCTATATTTTTTTCTCGCTTTTATTTTTGCAGTCAGTAAAATTTTTCCATGGAATAGGCACTTTAATTAACGCATGCGCATATTTAAAGATGTATTTAGAGAATTTAAAGAAGTATACAATTAATATTCAATTTAGAACTAGTGTGTGCTGGGAAAATTTAGTATTTATACGTATTATAGTGTTTTGTATAAATTAAACCTGATATAATTCATGTACTATTAGTGAAAAATAAATTAGTTAAAAACCGCCAGTTTTCGTAATATGTAATGCACGTGTATTTATCGAAAAGTCTGATTTGTTTAATTTTATAAAATGTGATCTGTAAAAAATAATAAAACTACGCCAGATTTAGAAAAAAAATTTGGAATATTTTAGAAGTCGCCCTTTTCAACTTGTATATACAATGTGCATTGAACAGCTTCTATTGGAGAATTTTTTCTAACTCAATAGCTTTTATTCTTGTTCTTTAATTTTTTATTTTCATACATTGTTAGTTTCACATTTTAATTGATGTAATGTTATTGTTGTTTTAACAGTTGAATTTGATAAACAGGAGCAAGAGTGGCTAAAGATTCACTTCTCGCCGTGGGAAACAGTGGAAGCGAAATGGAAGAGCACATTAAAAACTAGACAAGAACAATTATCTAAATGCGGCTATAATTGTGTTGATTTTATAACAAATTGGCCGCTCAATAAATCTTCTAAAGGTTATAGACTTGTAAGTTAAATAGGAATAATTTAGATTAACATACATTTGATTAATATGACTCAAAATTCTAGATTGACATTGCTGTTGTTGTTGTTCATAAGCTGTTTCAAAGACAAATTAAAACCAAAACATCATTTTCCTGAAATAATTAGAAAATCAGGTCCTGTAAAACTGGTAAGCTGCATGACGTTGGGAAGCAAAAATAAAGACGCAAAAGCTTATTCCAAAGCATCTAGGTCCTGTGTAGAATTATTTTTTTCCCTTGCAAAGAAATATGCATGAAATTTGCTCACAATATTTTAGAACAACGAGATTTAGGAAGTGATTTTATTGTAAAAAAATGCAAAAAAAACTAATCTTAATGACCGATACTATTTTGCGCATATTTCTTTACCATTTCAAATAAGTTATCAACCTGTAACTATGGACAAAAACTTTTTAAAATCATTGAAATTTTATTAGAAACAAATGTGGTCTATCTTGTATTTCAAGAGTACGCAATTAACACTATGTTTTTTTTAATTGAAAATTTATTAATTCAAATAAATTACAAGTAAATTAAAATTAAAGTAAATTGAAAATAAAAAACCGTTTGAAATTCATACAATGATTGATGGAAAAAAAATATTCCAAGGTATTATTAGATTTTAATGAACTAAACCATTGAAAATAATTATATGTAAATAATATAAAATGTAACTATATTTTTGTAAATAAATTTAGAGAAATATGGAAAACAGATTTATATTTAACAGGTGTGAATTCAAAGCTTACAGCGAGTGTAAACCAACCACGCGATATTTAGTGTATTAAATTTATACATCTTAACTATGAATCATGCAAAATAAAGCATAAAGTTATGAATTAACAAGTATAAGCCATGCGTTAATTAATAAATTATGCACTATTATTCATAAGTAATGAACAACTAGCCAAAAATTTGGCCAATATTAAGCATTTAAGTCATAACATAATCTGTAATAAGACACAGTATATGAATTATATGCACAATTTATGCTATACAAGTTATGCAATATAACGCATAAAACCATCTTTTAACGCGCATATTTCATAAGTTAGTTATTTGCATAAATATGCATTATTTTTCATTAAGTATGAATAACCAAACATAAATATTATTAAAATATTATGAATACAAGTCACAATAGATGAAAATGTCCTTATTCACAAATTATAGATATTAATCGTTTATTATGAAATGGTCATGCACGGCGCTAAATTAAAAGGTTTTATTCATGATTTATGTACCCTTATTCAGAATAAGAGATACGATTTCTCTCTGTGTACAAACTATGGTTATTTACATACACATTTGTGTACGGTAGACCTAAATCCTTAGGATTCAAAAATAATTTTGGAAAAAGTTTTGGAATATTTTCAGGTGGGACAAAACTCGTTCGTTTGATGGAATTTGATAGATTGGATGGAAATTTTATGCAAAAATGTTTTTTGGAAAAAGTTCTGGAATATGGCCAACTATGATGGAATTCGGCCATTTCATTCCCGTTCCTCATGAGATTGGGTATTTTTGATGGAAATAAGATTCTAAAACGATTTTTGGTAGAAGTTTTGAAATATGGCTACCTAGGATGCAACTCGGTCATTTCTCAACCGATTATGATGGAATTGGGTATGTTGGGTGGACACGATATTCTAAAAATAATTTTGGAAGATTTCTTGAATATTACCACCCTCACTTTCAATAACCAAAGCAAAACTTAACATGAGAGTTAAAATACAACCATTGAAAAAAAATAACGGTCTAATACCGCAGTGCAAAAAATTGTAAGGTTTTCATCATACGCCCAAGCATCAAACCCAAATATGCCTAGTTAATAAAAATATTGTTGCAAAATGTATTAATTGCAAGAAGCCACATCCCGCAAACTATAGCGGATATATGAAACAGCTAACGAGCTAACCAAAGTCCAGGAATACCGGAAAAAATTAATCATACTTTCACGAATTAGTTACAATTTATCGGTATCCCTTCATTTAAAAAAAAAGAAAAAAACCGTTAAAAAACCGTTAAATATCTCGATTTAAAAAAAGTAACTTATACCACATAGGGGTGTACAACTAGAAACTCTGCTTTTTTGGTCAAATTCAACTTTATTGAAAATATAATTGGCACAAAGATTAATTACCGAAATATTCGCCTATTCTATGCGAATGTTGCCTGGATCAACCAATGATTTTCTGCGTTTAGGATTCTCGTAAAAAATCCACTTTTCATCACTCGTAATGATTTTGTGCAAAAAAGTATTTCATTTTTTACTGAGAAAGTAAATTCATGTTCCTTCCTTCTGTATTTTTCCAATTGCATGCAATCGTAGGATATTACTTAGTGAGTAACTGCCAACTGTTGTGCAAGTTCTTCTTGAATTTGACACCGATTTTCATCCAGTAAAACTTTAAGTTCTTCGTTTTCAAAATGTTTTACTGCACCTGGACGTGGATAAAATAAATTATATTACTAAAATTACCATCACGAAAGATGAGCAACATTTCTTTCATTTGAAAACAGAATAGAACACAACGACGTAAATAATGTTTATCGACATCCATCTCTTAAAATTGATGCAACACCGATAGCTGAACTACAGAACAATTAAAGGCAATTTATGACCAACTAGCCAAGTTAGGTAAAAATAAAATGAAGACGATCAGGTATTAACATACCTCAACAAAAAAAGTTGTAACGGCGGAACCAGTCTAACGACCAGAGGTTGGGGAAAACCTGAATAACTTTGACCTATTTAAGATCCCTAAGCAAAACAAAATGTTTTGTGCAATCAAGCTTGACCAGCTATTACAGCATTTTTTGAGAAAGACGATTAGGCAGCGTTCATTTCGGGGCTAAAAAAGCCATATTTTGGTTATGCGCAAGCCGCAATCCCCAAAAGTTTGAAGGTAGCCTCTAATGTAAATTGAGGTAAATGAAACTATATCGAGCAACTCAAAAAGAGTTACCACGTACCAGCGAAAAATAATATCCAACCCAGAAATTCAGAACAAAATAATTTTAAAAAGAATCCTTGGATCGACCAAGAAAAAAACGAGATCACACCAAATTTAGCGATACCATCATTGCACAAGCTTGCAACACTATTTCACTAAAACGAAACCTTCGATCCATACTAAACGGTCACGGATTCAATTTGTTACAGGCTGGCTACTGCCAACCTGCAGTTTTCACTAAGCGCATGCAGAGGCCTCCACGGTGATTTTTGCCGGCTACGTTCTCAGGGAGAAGTGCTAAGGTCGTGGGGTTTGAGGCTTGCATGACGCTCCTGGCTTACACCGTAATGATACAGAAAGTTGGGGGGAACGCAAATAACAATAATACCCGGAGTTCCGCCGAAATTCGTCAACTGGAACCTGAGGAACGCGCAGAAAATTTTAAATAATAAAAAAATCATAACGGTAAAGAGGTGCCCTGGTGCGCGCGTCCGCCCGAACTCGCACGGTGATAAACACCGGTTTTGAATCCGGATGCGGGCACCAAGGGGCCGCTCACCCTACGCCGACACAGGATGGGAATTCCCCCCTCATCATACCCAACCCGGAAAAATTAATAATTCATTTTTTTATTTACGTTAGGCAAACAAAAAACTAAAGAAATCCAACTTCCCACGAGGAAAACAGCAAAGAAAGGGAGAGAACGAGGGAGAGAAGCGAGCGAGAGAGAATCGAGTGGGAAACGAGAGAGAGAGAGAGACGAGAAAGCAATGCACATCGAGCGCGCGACCGCTATTCGGCGCTCGATTACAAAAATGTTTATATAAAAAAATTGAAAAATTTAGAATAAAAATTTAAATAAAAAAATATCAAAAATGAAATAAAAATAAATCAAAAAAAAATTGTACCTTAATAAAAAAACTGTTGCAGCCTTGCACGGCCGTCCTGCCTCTGACACCCCTGTCCGGACCGTTGCGGCTTTGGTGCAGTTAAATACTTTGGCCTCGACTGGCCGCCCAAATAAATCGGGCGTTGCGCGGCCTTTCCCCGATACCAAAATAAATACAAACAATAGCCGGTTGGCCTAACTTCAGGTCATTTAATTTAAAACTAGCAGAACACAAGCGAAAATCGGATCAAAACCGAAATTAGAACTCAAAATAAGATCTATTGACAATCGAATAATTTTAGGCTCGGTATGGGCTAATCAAATGCCCCATTAAAAAATGTTAAAAAATGTTGGGCTCCATCCGTTTTTGACCTAACTTCAGGTCATTTAATCTAAAGCTAGCAGAACCCAAATCGAAAATCGGACCAAAACCGAAATTAGAACTCAAAACAAGCAAGATCTATTGACAATCGAATAATTTTAGGCTCGGTATGGGCTAATCAAATGCCCCATTAAAAATGTTGGGCTCCATCCGTTTTTGACCAAACTTCAAGTCATTTAATCTAAAGCTATCAGAACCCAAATCGAAAATCGGACCAAAACCGAAATTAGAACTAAAAACAAGATCTATTGACAATCGAATAATTTTAGGCTCGGTATGGGCTAATCAAATGCCCCATTAAAAAATTTTGGGCTCCATCCGTTTTTGACCTAACTTCAGGTCATTTAATTTAAAACTAGGAACCCAAGCGAAAATCGGATCAAAACCGAAATTAGACCAATTGAGTAGCCCATACCGAGCTTAAAATTATTCGATTGGCAATAGATCTTGTTTTGAGTTCTAATTTCGATTTTGGTCCGATTTTCGATTTGGGTTCTGCTAGCTTTGAAATGATAAAGCGTTTTGCATTTTCTAGAACTACCCGAATAAAAAAATTTAAATAGGGCATTTATTTAGCCTAAAATTAGCCTTTATTTTTCCAATTGTTTTTAAATCATTTTTTGATATGGGTTCCGCTAACTTTTTCTAAAGCTAGCAGAACCCACGCTTTAGTTGGTAGGAATAGAGCCCAAAATTTTGTAATGGGGCATGTAATTAGCCCATAATTAGCCTATAATTATCCATACTATTTTGTAATGTTCTGCTGTATGGGTTCTGCTAGCTTAAGGGACGTAATAAAACGCGTATTTAACTGTAATTATGATACACAGTGAACTAACTAGTTTTCTTCTTTTACAACTTTATTGAACATCCAAAAACTTTACAGCATTTATGCAATTACAAAAATTAGTTGACACTTTGCAATTTTAAATTATTTCTCAAAATAAACAAAACTGAACTTTATTTTAGCCTCTACAAACGAGACTCTTTTTTTATATACAACTCAAAAAAGAAAAAAGAATATTTTTATCAAAATCAAAATCAAGACTTTAATTATCAAACTTCAAAACTCAACTCTATCAGAATCAACACTTGAATGTCCAAAAACCAAATCAAAAAACTCTAATCCAAAAAAACTCTCACGCCGAATACGACGCGCAAAACATTCCAGAAGAATTGTCTTTCTTCTCTGTTTCTCGTTTACATCAATTCGCATTGACGAATTGAAGACGTCATCTGATATGTCTTTACATTAACCACCGTGATATTAAATTTCTTAGTGCAGTCTGACCGTGCATATCCATTTGGCCGGTTCCAAATAATTTTAAGAAATATTTTAACAGTGTACTTACTAACACATATTTATTTTTCTCAATTATTAGAAACAGCACGGAAGTATTTTTTATTTTATGATATAATATGATATGATAGGGGCGGAGCGTACAAGCCAATTATAACGGCGATCCTAGCACGGAAGAATTTTTTATTCTACGTTAAAATTCTTTTAAACCAAAAATAATCAGTAAAATTTTTTCTAAATAATGATGCTGTCGCATACGGAAGTTTTTTATTTCCAATCCCAATTTATTAACTTTTCACACTCAACCTATAGAACCTAAATTTTAATTTAGTTATGTGGATCAATGACATATGTCTTTATGAAATGATAATAAATCAAACAACAAAAAATGTTTGGTATAAATTTTCTCTATGGATGGAATATAAATTGTGGTTTTGGATGACTGGCCATACCAAAAAATTTGATATATCATGTTTTGTTGACGTTTACAGCCTAGATATTGTACACAATATGTACAATAGATAAAATTATGATTTGCCCATAAATCACATATAGGGTGGCTCCCAACAGTTGTAAATTTATCACACAACCGAGTATAGTATACCGAATCCATCTAAACCACAATCATATAACATGAAAATAGCATCCATTTCACCACATCCGTACAGACATACATAAAAACACCAACAGTACAAATCAACTTATTTAATATTCATTTTTAATTTGGGAAAAACACAAAAGTACAAAATATTTTTCCGCAACCCGCAAAACAAAAGGAAAAACAAGTACAATTTAAGGAAATTACCAACAATGCACAAATAATACGAAATTCGGGAAACAAATAGTTTAACTCTTAATAAATAAATTTTGATATTTGCATTGTTTGAGTTTATTTTCCATGTTTTGGTTTTGCATTAAAATGCTCAAAAGTTACAATAGAAAATTTGTAATAAAACAATGGTTACACACAGTGTACACATATACAGACATACATAAAACTACTGACCAAATGAACATCAATTATACACTTGTACGATTCTGTATATCCCAAAACCCAAAATACAAAAACTATAAACACCCCGAATGACAGTAAATTGATTTATCTGCAATTTTGATGATATTTACAACAACAGAAATGCTTTTCATCATCATTGTCGTAAATTGTTGAGGAAAAAAAACGAATGAAAATTGTAAAACATGAATTGAAACAAAGTGATTTTCATTTATTTTTCATGGACCAAAATTTTTGATGTTTTTTCCTTATTTATGCAGAGTTTAACGATTTTTTTTAATTTGCATTCTCTGATGATGGAAATTTACATTTTTAATTTGATTTTGTTCTTAATGGCAGTTTGAGTAAGCAGGTGCGCTGTTAGTGATATAAATATACAAAGGTTTCATGAAACGGTTCTAACTCGGAACTTCGGAAGAATCGGAACTTTAAGGGTTTCCGAAAGCCATCTGGATAATGATGGCAATACCGTTCAACGAATTATGTAATTAATTTAAATTACATATCAGTTTTGATTTTACATCGGACGTACGTGAGAACAAATGTTTTCAAAACAACAAGGAGTATTTATTGGTTAGCCACATGTATATGAACAAATGTACCAAAGAAAGACAAATACAAACGGCTAATCTAAAGTTATTATCTACTGGAACATCAAATTGGAGGGGTGAACATGTTGTGGCCAAGACCCGACTTTCTTTTATTTACGACAAATGTGCATAAATCTTGAATACACGTATTTTCGTTTTGAGGGTTGTAGACTTTTGGCCCCTTTAGAGTTTTATTATATTTTTAGTCGATCCAGATTACATCTAGTAGATCGAGTGGTTTCTTCCTTCGCAGCCGTTTTAATAGACTAATACCGTCGCATGTGATTTCTCGTGTGTTTGCTTATTTCTTCACTGACAAAATGGATCTTCAGATCTCTATGGTGGTTGTCATTTCTTATGTGTGCATTATGTATAATGCACCACAGTGCATTAACTATTCCATGTAGGACTTTTCTCTGGAATTACTGGATGATATTGACATTGATTTTCTTCTCTACAGCTTCAGAACGGAATAACGTCAGTCCACACAGATTTTAGAATTTGGCGGTATAGTAGGAATTTGTAATGTAGAGTAAGCTCAGAACTTCTTCCTAATAGCCAATCCATCTTTCTGAATTTATTGTTTAACTCTTCTTTTTTCTTGTTGATAGTTCAGTTCTACGCTTAATTGAAGTTTATCCTAAATTTACCTTAAACCAACAATAACAAAAATTAATGAGAATTGGCAGATCCGAGGAATATGGAACCTATAAAGTTGGTTCCAGAAGTCCTTGTGGTACTTCTGCTAATATTTTTTACATTTCTGAGTATTCGCCATCTAATTTAACACGAAAATTTCGACTTTGGTAACTCTCTTTGTAATTTATATTTCAATCCATTATATCATAATCTGCCAAATGTTTGTGCTACTCCCAAGAATATACTTGAACATACTTTTTGGTGTGTAACGAAATCTTGGTTTTCAAAATCTTATCAAGTTTGCGATAAAGTTCTAGAAAATATCTCATAGGGATGGAATTTCGATGGAGGGCTAAGTGCACGTGAGAGTTATCAAAGCCATCAGCCTCTACAATTATTACATTTCAAAATGTTGCATTTACAAAATATTGTTTTTTTAACATCGAAGATGTTTTTGGGGTCGCATTAAATAGAAAAATGCAACGAAATTTTGTCCCAAGAATATGCAACGAAACAAAAAAAAACAAAAAAATAAAGTAAATACGAGAGACCCAAAACACGATGGTGCGCCAATTATGTTTTCTGCTCTGTCTCTTCACCTATTTCTCATCTACGATATCAATTAGTGAGTGTAATATTTAAATTTTTTTTGTGAATGTAATGTATGATTGACTGATGGCACACGTAAAAAGAAATACCGGATTTTTCCTCGTTTCTTTTCCCATTTACCTATGATACAAGTAATAATTGCGACTTAAACAAATTTTCTGTGCAATCACACAACTCAAACATAAATTATATAAAAAAAATTTCAAGGACATTTTTGACTCATTTTAGTTTAAATTTTATTTCATTATAGAGCAGAACAAAACAAAATAAAACACACATACATATATACATTATTTATTACGACTAGTTTGCCTTGAAAAAAATACCAAAATACAAAAAACCCTGTGTGGAATGGCAGATTTACATGTTCCAATTATTTTGTCCAGTAAAAAATGTAGGGTTAAGTATAGGTTTTTCCAATAGGAATGATATGATTTTTAAGTGACGTTTCGGCCATTTGTAATATGTCATAGATCATGGTCATTTTTTGTTTCATTGTATTCAGTAATGTTTACAATTTCATCATGGTGAGATACTCGCAAGAACAACGTTTACAAATTATTCAGCTTTATTATGAAAATAATCGTTCTCCAATTGCAACTTTTCATGCGCTTTTGCCATTTTATAGTCGTAATAATCGTCCAAGTGTGCACGCTATTCGTTGAATTGTTGAAAATTTTGAGCGTACATTTTCTTTACATAATGTTCAAGTACCAATAAGACAAAGAAACGCTCGAAGTAGTGCAAATATTGCTGCCGTTCAGGCAAGTGTTGCTGAAGACCGCAATTTGTCGATTCCAAGACGTTCTCAAGAATTGGGACTGTCTCAAACCACAACCTGGCGGGTTTTAAGAAAGGTTTTGGGTTTGCATCCGTATAAAATTGTTCTCACTCAAGAACTGAAGCAATTGGACCACCGTAAACGTCGTGAATTTGCTGATTTTGCCTTGGAACAACTTGAAAACGATAACGATTTTTTTAAGAAAATCATCTTCTCCGATGCGGCTCACTTTCATCTGAGTGGTGCGGTAAATAAACAAAACGGTCGATTCTGGTGTGAAGAAAATCGACAAAGAAAAACGTTACATTCACCTAAATTGAGAGCTTGGTGTGGTTTTAGGTCTGGTGGAATCATCGATCCGTATTTTTTTTTCGAAATGAAGCTGGTAACACCCTTACTGTCAATGGAGATTGGTATAGATCGATGATAACCAACTTTTTATTGCCGAAATGGGAAGAAGTTGATCTTGACAACATTTGGTTCCAACAAGACGGGCCTACGTGCCACACAGCAAGTGCAACAATTGAATTGTTACGAGAAAAGTTTGGAGATTCGATTATTTCAAGAAATTGTGATATTGAATGGCCTCCAAGAAGTTGTGATTTAACACCACTAGACTGTTTCTTGTGGGGTTATTTGAGGTCATTGGTCTTTAGCAATAAACCAAACTCTCTTCAAGCTTTACAAGTCAATATTGAACGTGCTATGACATACGACTTGATTTAGTGCTCGAAAATTGGGTTCATCGAATTCGTTCCTGCAGAAAAAGTCGGGGAGGCCATTTGAATGACGTTTTATTCAGAACTTAATTGTATCGATTGTACTTTACATTAAATAAAAAACATTTCAATTTCCTTAACAATTAGTGTGTTTCTTTTTTAAAGAAATCATATCACTCTTATTGAAAAACCCTATCAGTAATATAAAATTGAATCTTTTTTTTTAGTTTGAGCAAATGTAGTTTACATATTTCTGACTCTTTTTAACTAGTAACTTTTTGTTATTTGCAGGCTCCCTGAATTAAAATTCTGACTTAAAAATGGTGTTTTTTCGAACTTAAAACCAGCGTTTTTATTTCATTTTAAAATTGACTTAAAATCTGTAATGAAAATGAAATAAAAAAGCTGACTTTATTAATGCATATCATAAGTTATTTTGAAAATGATTCAAGAAGTGTGTTTATAAATGACATAAAATGTGTATTTTTTAATTCATTTTGAAAATTAAATAAAATGTGTATTTAAGATCGAAATAAAACGTAAAATGTATAACAGTAAAAGCCCGATTATCCGGCATCCAATTAACCAGAACACTCAATTAACGTGAATTTTAATTTTTAGCATTTTTTCCATTTTTCTCTTTATTTTCTCTTTGATATGCATTTTTGTAATTCATTTTGAAATTTGCAATTGTTGTTCGCACATTTTCATTAACAGCAGTTGAAAATTTGGAATGGCTTTAATTTTCATATTACAGTAAAATTTTCATAGTTTTCATTTTCATAATTTTCATATCACAGTAGAAGTCCAATTATCCGGCATCCAATTAACAGGAACACGTTGCTTTTTTCTCTTAATTTTCTCTTTCATATACATTTTTTAATTCATTTTGAAATTTGCAATTGTTTTTTACACATTTGCATTAATGCGAAAGCATTAGTTGAAAATATTGAATTGATTTAATTTTCTTATTATAGAAAAACCCCGATTATCCCACATCCAATTAACCAGAACACTCAGTTAACCGGAATTTGAATTTTAAGGATTTTACCCCATTTTTCTCTTTATTTTCTCTTTGATATGCATTTTTTAATTCATATCAACTGAGTGTTCCGGTTATAGGATGCCGGATAATTGAACTTTTACTGTAATATATAAATTAAAGCCATTCAAAATTTTCAACTAATGCTTTCATTAATGAAAATCAACAAAAAACAATTGCAAATTTCAAAAGAATTAAAAATCCATATTTTAATTCATTATTAATACACAAATAATAATTCACAAATGAAATGCATATTTTTTATCTTTCCCTACAATACAACAAAAAACTGTAACAAGAAAAACAAGAAACCATTTTCTTAAAAACGTAAAATTAAAAAAAAACAAATGTAAATTTTATGTTTATAATATGAAATAAAATATGCCTTTTTTAAGTCATTTTGAAAATTTTTTTTTTTTTTTTTTACAATTTTCTTTATTTATTGAATCTTTCAAACATGAAAATAACAATAAGTTTTCAAATCTTAATAACTAAGGTAATTATGTAAACCTGCTGGAGCAGAATTTACTTCTTATCAATAAGTAAATTAATAATTTTATAATTTATGTTATTACAACAGCCATCGTTCTCTTCTTTAATCGCGAAGACGTAGGTATATCTTTTAGATTTCGCGCCAGCAAATTCGGATGAGATACCAGTTTCCCTGCATAGCTGATCCGCATCTTTTGTAATTCGTCTTTGACAGTTGCTAAGGTCCTTATGTATATTTTTGTTTTTTACGAACCAGGGTGCTCCTGTAATCATCCTGAGAATTTTTGACTGTGTTCGTTGGACAATATCGATATTCGAATTTGAGGTTGATTGCCATAATTGACACCCATACGACCAAATTGGTTTAATCATTGTGTTATACAGGAGAAGTTTGTATTCCAGGTCAATAGTTGAATATTTCCCCATCAACCAGTGCATCTTATCAATTTTTAATTTGATATGGTCTCGTTTCATTTCAATATGTTTTCGCCAAGTTAACCGTCGATCTAGATGGACGCCTAAATATTTTGCTCCATTTGATTGAGGGATTTGTATTCCGTTCATTGTGAAAGGCGGACAAGTAAGCTTATTTAAAGTGAATGTTACGTGGGTCGATTTCTCTTCATTGACTTTTATCTTCCATTTCTTTAGCCATATTTCGATGTCATAAATATGTTGTTGCAGAATTTTGGACGCCGTTTGTGGATTTTTATGGCTACATACGATTGCCGTATCATCTGCGAAAGTAGACGTCAGAATTTGCGAAGACGTTGGTAGATCTGAGGTGAAAATTAAATATAACGTTGGCCAAGCACACTACCTTGTGGTACTCCAGCCAGAATGTTTTTCTCGTTCGATTTAGAGGTGTTGTATTTGACATAATATCTGCGATTTGACAAATACGACTTCATGAGTTGGTAAATTTCTGGCAATTTAAGATTAATTTTATGAAGCAGACCCTCGTGCCAAACTTTATCGAATGCTTGGGCAACATCCAAGAATACGGCGGAGCAGTATTTTTTCTCTTCGTATGCTGACCTTATTTCTGTAGCTACTCGGTGCACTTGCTCAATGGTTCCGTGCTCGGCTCTGAAACCAAACTGATGACTAGGGATGATATTTCGTAGTTCCGGTTTAATATTTACGATAATAGTTTTTTCGAATACCTTCGAGACGATTGGTAGTAGGCTAATTGGTCTATATGACGAGACTTTGGTAGGATCCTGTGGGATCCTATGGGATCCAGTCGACCATAAGCACACTCAGGCAGTTGTTTAAGCATTTCACCTGTAATTCGATCATACCCAGGGGCTTTCTTTAATTGAATTTGATGTGCGATAATAAACTTTACCAGTGGTTTCTTTATCTTAAATTTCCTCACAGGCCTGATTGCTATATTTTCTGTTTGAACCACCGATAATCCAAGGTTTGGAGTGAAAACACTTTCAAGGTGATCAGTAAAGGCTTTAGCTTTTTCCTCGTCACTAGCCCATTCACCGTTAGAAAGACGAATTGGCGGATTTGGTTGCTGAGGCCGTTTAAGGTATTTAGTGGCCTTCCATAATGAATAGTTTGTGTCCGAATGGGGAGATAATTCTTTAAGATAATTTTGCATATAATCCATCTTGTTTTTTTGTAGTAGGCTTTGTAGTTTTTTTTTTGACTGGTTAAAGTTATGTTTAGCATCTGGCGATCGATTAATTTGCCAGATGCGTCTTAAGCGACGTTTCTCTGTTAACATTTTTTCAATTTCAGCGGATGTTATGGTGTGTCTTGTATGTTTGCTCTTTGGTTTAGGCGAGGCCGCAATAGCTGCGTTGACTAGCACATCATTAAAATTTTCCATAGCATTATTTATATCGTTAGCCGTCTGCAGTGTAGACGTTAGGTCGATATGTGAACTGATGTACATCTTGAATTTCAACCAGTTGGTAAAGATGTTCGTTAGATAGTTATTCGTGGAACATGGCTTTTGGTCGGCCCAGTAATGTAGTAAAACCGGAGAGTGGTCAGAAGATAATTCTAAAAGTGGTTAAGCTTGGATTATTTCTCGGTTTATTTTACTCGTGACTGCAAAATCAAGGACGTCAGGGATTTTTCGTCGATCAGTAGGCCAATAGGTTGGATGGCCACACGACGCAACATCGTAGTGGTTTTCTTGAATAACATTCATTAATTGACGTCCCATTGGAGTCGTCAATCTTGAACCCCAGTAGGTATGTTTGGCATTAAAATCGCCGGCGACCATAAAACGTTGACCCAGGGTTGCAAAAAATCTTTTGTAGATATCTGCCGAAACGTTATTATTTGGAGGGCAATATATTGAAGTGATGACTAAGCTTTCTTTATCGAGGTCCACACATACAGAGGTTGCTTGAATTTCCTCAGTGCTATATTCGTTTAGAACATAATGGCAAATCCGCTTTTTTATAATAATAGCAGTTCCTCCTCGACTTTTGCCCAAGGGATGTTTTGTATCATAAACTTCGTAACCATTAATTCTGAAATTGTGTTTATCCGTTAAATGGGTCTCAGAAACTAACATAAGATCAATTTAGTGTTTAGCTAAGAAATGTTCTAATTCGAGTTTGTGTTGGCTTATACCGTTTGCGTTCCAGTGACATATCTTCAGATAATTTATCGGAGACATTCTAGTTTCTGGATCAAAGTAGTTTGATTTTGCAGCATTGCTTGTAGCATATTTTGCATTGTTGTCATTAACTGCATCAGCAATTGCATGCAGTTATTCAGGGTAGGTTCAACATTTGAGGATTCGCCTTGAAGAACGCTTGCGTATGTTGGTTTGCTGGTTGGTGTTCTGGGCGAACGACAGTCGTTTGGCGTATGCGGAGGTATATTATTCTGCGCATTTGCTGTAGTTTTATAAGGCCTGCTGGGACGTAACAATTGACTAATATTTATGTATCCTGGGCATCCTCGGTAATTTGCGGTGTGGTTTCCACCGCAATTGCTGCATTTCTTTTCAGTTGATGAGTTCTTTGGTTTTGGGCAACTTTTGGTTTGGTGTAACTCCCCACATACGACGCACACTGATATCAGCTTGCAATATGTCCTTGAGTGACCAATTTCTTGACAGTTTAGACACTGTATTGGTCCGGACCTTTTCTTTGGTTCTTCAACAGTTATGCGTCTGTGTAAGAGGTACTTTAGTTTATATATTGGATGAACTTCTCCCTTTTTCAAAATGCTTTCGGATGGGTCCAGTTCAACTTTGACCATTGGTTGTGGTTGCTTCAAGCGGTTTATGATCCTATATACATTCTGTATCTTAAATCCATCTTCAACAAGCGCAGCCTCGATTTCGGTTGTCTCAACATGGACATCGATGCCTTTAATAACGACAGAAAGACCCTTTGAAGACTTCAATCGGTATGTATAATAGTTTCTTTTGTGAGCATCGTAATAGTTAATGACCTCTCTATAGTCGTTGACCTCATGCGTTTGAATTTTTACTTCGTGTATTTTGCCTCGAAGTAAATTTGTTACGTGAAATGTTTTTCCATTTGTTAGCACGCTTGATTTGAGTTCTTATACCACCTTGTGGGTATCGATTTCACGTAAGTTAATTGGAGGTGGCTTGTAATTTCGAACAGCCTGTTCTTGCGTATTTGCATTTACAGTTTGGCTCTCTTCCGCATCATTTTCGATGAACTTTTCAAATCGGTTTTTTAGCGGTAGTTTGAAATTTACGACGTTTGATTTTTTAGTTATCAGTGGGTTTTCTGTTTTTGGACTATCCCTTTTCCGTTTAACTGTAATATAGCGATCGATGCCAGTTTGTGTCAATTGAACATTGCGTTTAGTGCTCTCATTAATGCTTGTATCGCTACTGTGCTTTTCTGAAAGTTTATTTATCGGGTCGTTTACCACTTCTGGCTCGATATTCAACATTGGGGTTGAAAATGATAGTTTAACAGAACTTGCGGTAGACGGTTTTATAGGTGATCTTGTCACCATCCCTCTTTTTAAGAAAGGATTGTCCCATTCCGTAAAGGTGTTTTTACTTCCGTAAGCCGTACTGGATGAACCACCCACCGGGCTGACGACTTCAGTGATATTGCTTGTAGCTGTATATGGTGTAGTAACCAAGCTTTGAATCACTACATCATTGCGGTCGCTAGATCTCGACGACTGGGAGCCCGCTTGCTCACTCCCGAGAGCCGCCAGTACTGGGCATCCGATTCCCTGCACCGTATCTCTGTTTTGGTTGGTTGACTCCATTGAATATTTAGTTCTGGGTTCCATCCCTTAGCATTTTATACCTACTGCCAGGTTTTTTACAGCCGCCCCTAACATGGGGAACAGACACTGAAAGAAGCCGCCCCTAATATGGAGAACAGACGCTTCAGGATTTGCCATGGGTATTTCCTCCACAAGGCAAGTAGCTTGGGGTTTGCCGCGCCCGTACTCGCGGGGTTATACTTTTAGCGTTATCCAGGGTGCAGCGCAAGGAGCTTGTATAACCAGCGCACCCCCATTTTGAAAAATTTTGAAAATGAGTTAAAAAATATATATTTGTAAAATGACATAAAATATGCGTTTCTTGTGTCATTTTGAAATTAAATTTGTTTTTGTAAAACACATTTCTTAAGCCGGAAAATTTGTTAAAACTATGACTTAAAAAAAGGTCCAATTTTTTCATATAAAAACACCATTTTTAAGTCCACCTTTTTAATTTCAGCTTTTTTTAATTCAGGGGGCCTTATTTGCGTGCACCTCTATTTTTCAATAAAAACTTTGTGGGGGAAAAAATTGGAACATGTAAAGGTTGAAACACACCAAGCAGCAGCAGCGAGCAGCATATTTTAATGTTCGCTTATGTAATGATACAAAATCATATAGTTTGAGTACAAATAGGTATTTATATTAAAGAAATTAAGTATATTTTGTAATTATAATCGACAAATTTAAATTTAAGAAATTATATTGAATGAAGTTGCATCTGTCGCGACATCAATAGGTTCCACACCCAGCAGCTTCAATTTGCTGCTCTTTGCTGCTACTCATAACCTCGATAAAATAGACACAATTCAATTTTACTACTAAAACAAAACAATCTGCTACGCTGCTTGGTGTGCACGCCCATAAGCAGCCGTTAGTGTGGATTGTTTGGTATATGATGCGCTGCTCTAAGTGTATTTCATCCTTAAATCGTGCATAATATTAACAAAATTTCATAGCGGAAAAACAATTTTGGCCTCAAACTTTTTTATGTTTTTGTCTATATAAATACAAGTGCTCTAGCCGAAAACAAATCAGTAGGCTTAAGCTTTTAACATCGAAGATGTTTTTGGGGTCGCTTTATATAGAAAACTGCAACAAAATTTTGTCCCAAGAATATGCAACAAGAGAACCAAAACACGCTGGAGCGCCAATTTTGTTTTGTGCTCACTCTATGCATCTACTTCCCACCTACAATTCATCAATTATAGTGACTGTAATATTTTAAATTTTTTATTTAAGCATTAACAAAATGTAATAGCCGAAAATCAATTTTTTTTCTCAAATTTTTGGGCTTATTTTTAGGTCTATATAAATACAAGTACTCTATCCCAAAACAAATCAGTAGGCTTAAGCTTTCTTATTCAGGCATTTAAGCAAAATTAGAATTTAATTTGAACTATAGACGGAGGATTTGCAAGAATCGCAACAGTCAGTTTCGAACTTAATGAGATTATTGATTTGAAAATATCAGTCATCTCATCAGGCCGCGGCGACTGACGTTGATATTTTACATAGGAATATTGTCTATATATATAGAACAATACCATGTATATGTAGCACTAGCGAATTACTACCTAGTCTACGAAATTCGATTCTTTCATATTCTCCATCTATACTTCATTTTTACCAATTAACTTTTCGTTGTGTACGAATTATTTTTTATATTTTACGTTGTTGTTGTTTTATTGTAATGATTTTGTTGTGATTGTTCCGTACATTGGCCTAGTTCATATGGGGTGGTTGGGAAGTTGATTGTGTCTAAGTAAGTATGAATTATCATAGTCGTTGTCACACAGATTTGACGCCAAATGGAAGGATTTCCTACGATTGTGTATTTAATTCGAAATATACTGAAATAGGCCAATGTACGGAACAATCACAACAAAACCATTACAACAAAACAACAACAACGTAAAATATTAATTTTGCTTGAGACTTAATTTTGCTCAAGACCCTTCTTCGACGTTTAAATTTTTAGCCTTAAGCTCAAGCTTGGAATTTTTTATTTAGGCATTAAGCAAAATTTCAAGCCCCATATTCGAAGTTTATATTTTTAGCTTTAGGCTCAAACTTGCGATTTTTTTATTAATCTTGCAACTACAAAATGATACAATTAAAAATTGTTGCACATAAGAAATCTTGCAATTAAAAAACTTTATTAATTATTTTGTGCAATTAGAACTAGAAGAAAAGTAAAGCGGGATTTTGAAAACCGGGATCTTGGAAACCGGGAATTTGAAAACCGAGATTTTTAAAACCGGGATTTTGAAAACCGAAATTTTGAAAACCGAGATTACGTAGTACACCCCATACTTACTTATTTTCAAGAACATTGTTGGTGAGAATAAAAACACAAAACACCTTGAATTGTGTGGTACACAGGGACGAAGTGGCCTTGATACGAAATCTGATTTTAATAACACTCTCGAGCAATTCGTTGGGCAGCAGAAAACCTTCTACGAAAGTGTAAATACGCCACAACATATGCGCTTACATAAGATTCATATTGAACCTTTTTCGGGTGATTACAAATATTGGGCATCTTTTCATGATTTGTTTAAGACTACGGTGCACACCAGCTACAGCATATCTGATGTTCACAAGTTACAAATGCTTAATAGTTTACTAAAAGGTGAAGCGGCCGCGTTAATTCGGCATATATCGATTACCGAAACTAATTACGCGCAAGCGTTGGAAAAATTGTGCAACCGTTACAATAAATTAACTCCAATAGTGGCATCTTTGGTGCAAACTTCTGTTGAGATAATTCGCGGGTTAAGAGTAGTAGAGCCAGACGCTGAAACACGTGACCCTTGGCTCATCCATATTATTCTTGGAAAAATCAAACGAGGAAACCAGGCGATTGTGGGCAAGTGAAATTGTCAGTGCTAATCTCCCCACATTTGAAAATTTATTAACATTTCTTAATAAAAGATGTGACGCCCTCGAAATATGTGAAGCAGCAACAAAAAAGGTTACAATTAGATCAACCGTAAAAACCTTCGTAACATCTCCGTACAGTACTACATTTGAGTGTGTGGTTTGTAAACAGCAACATCCAACTTTCAGATGTCCCGAATTTAAAAATATGGAGTTCGATGCTAGATCAAGAATAGTATCCGAAAAAGGTTTATGCAACTGTTTAAAGAAAGACCACCCTAGTGCAAAATGTTTTTCAAAATCCTCCTGTTTGATTTGTCACAAGCAACATCATACTCTACTTCACCAGCATTAAGTTGAAACTCTTTCCGGGTATACTCCAAAGATTACAACACATCATAGTTCAGCAGAACATAAAACTGAAGAATCTTCAAAAATTCCAAATGAATCTCCAAAAGTTCCAATTAACCTCAACAACCAGATTAACGCAAAGGTTCTACATGTACACTATTCCTCTATAACCACGGTGCTACCAACAGCAGTTATATACATCATGTCACGCACCGGTAAACCCCAGTTGTATAGACCCTTGTTGGATTCAGGCTCACAAGCTCACATCACCGAAACAAGTACTCAAAGCCTAGGCCTAAAGCGTTTTCACGCATCTCTGTCAGTTTACGGTCTAGCATCGGCACCAGCTGGAAGTACACGAGGGAAAATCGATATGACCATAATCTCACGAACCGAACCAAATTATAAAATTTTAGTTACGGCTCATATCATTAATAGTATAACCAACATTTTACCGTCAAAGCCAAGAAGCTCCGATCAATCTAACTTGCAGCTGGAATTAGCAGATCCACAGTTTCATTCACCGAACAAAATTGATGTACTACTCGGAGCTCACGTGTTTTTTGAAGTTTTAAATCCCCATAAACAAATAATCGATGGACTCCCCATACTGCAGTCATCAAAACTCGGATGGTTGGTGTCAGGATCGTGTCACAATTCCTCAACAGATGTAACTAATCTCCACGTAATCTCTGAACCAAAATTTCACGCAAAAATTCAAATTCCTCGGTACGTCTCACACAATCAACAACTACATCCCATCTTCAAATACATGCATTTTGTGATGCATCCAAAGCCGCTTATGGAAGTGTGGTGTCCGGCAAAATCATCGTGAATATTATAACTGCAAAGAGTAAAGGAGCTCCGGTAGAGCAAATTTTGTTAACTCGATTGGAACTCTGTGCAAATTAATTAAATTTTGTGTTGCATCTCTATCTTACAGGGACATAGAAGTATGTGCCTGGACAGATTCCACGATAGTACTGCACTGGCTATCCGATGTTCCTCGACGTTGGAATGGTTTCATTGGCAACCGAACGGCAGCAGTTCTGGAGATTATTCCTCGACATAAGTGGCATCATATCGATTCAAAACAAAATCCGGCCGATACAATAACTAGGGGAATAAAACCACAAACGTTGCCAAAATTATCCCTGTGGTGGCACGGATCTTATTGGTTGTGGATTGGAGTCAACCAAAATTTTGTTTGCCAAAAGCAATTTTCATACCAACAGCAGCGGTTAACTTTTCATTGGAAGAAAGGTCAAAATATGCAAACGTTTTTACTGAAGTGACCACCGAAGACAACATCGCTATAAACGTAATATCAAGGATCTCATCTTGGCTCAAAATACGCAAGATATTAGTGTATATGTTGAAATTTGGAAGTCCAACTCGAAGAAGACAATTGGCGAAGTAAAAATATAACACAATTACTGTAGCCGAGTTAAATGACGCTGAGAACGTAATACTTCGGAACGTACAGCAAATTGCATTCAATAGCGAATTCACGATTCTCAGAAGACATTGTATATTATCATCAAAACACCAATTAGCGCCACTTGACCCATTTATAGATTCTAATGGGTTACTACGAGTGGGTGGCCGCATAAGAAAATTCTCCTTACCTTATTCAACGATGCATCCTATCATTTTGACGAAGGATAATATAGTTAGAATAAATCCATCTGGTTCCTCTCAATCTACATCTTCGTCAAAAAATAACGTCATAAAAAGAAAACGTAAAAAAAATTAAATAGCTGACAAAGGGTAGCAAAGGGCAAAGGTTAAATTATTTTTAAAATTGTTCGAGATATTCACTTCAAGCACATGCATGCTGGAAACTCATTAGTTTTAAGTATTGTGAGAAACAAGTATTGGAGGATTGGAGCACGAAACATCATTAAACGCTGCATAAAATCCTGCACGGTGTGTATTCGTTTCCGCTTTTACAAGAATGAACAAAAAATGGCTGATCTCCCAGCAGCACGATGTAACCAAAGCCGGCCGTATTTAAATCACTTTAAATCACTATAATCTCCGATTATAAAACGCGATCCAAGCGATTTAAATATTGTGCTATCTTGGGGGCAATATATTGACGATCACTATATTCTTTCTTGTTATATATTTAAACTTATAAGGTGAATACTTGCATAAATTCCACTTCAATTTTAAGATCTATAAAGTGTTTGAAGCTTTCTTTTATAATCACCGACGATCCTACTCTTCCTGTTAGATGAATGGCGTGAGAGTTGAAGTAAAATAAGTTTCCGATACTAGGCATATATTTATTTTTTCAGTATTTAGGAAAATTTCTAATTCAGGAATATATTGGATTAGCCAATTTGTATTCCAGGTTACTATTCTTAATGTTTTATTTTTGGATGTTTGCATCATTTTATTAGAGCATGGATGTCATTTCATTTAGAGAGTCTTGCTTATCTAACCTGTTGCTTAGAGCTTCAAAGTATTTCTCTTGTTTAGGTTAAAGCCGAAAGTTAAGAGCTTCTATGCTTCCTAATATCTTTTAGAGCACTGTTATATCTTCAGCAGTGCCCTTCGAAATAACTGGTTTTGTCATTACCACTTTGTAACGGAACACCTCTTTGTAACAAAACGGCGCCACTCCAATAGAACACGAAGAGTTGCAAATTTGGCGTCATTGTAACGGAACACGGAGAGTTCTAGTAGCAGACATGGCATCAGAGGTATACGCGGTTATATAAAGCTCTGGCTTAGGCTCAAGGACATAGACGTTTGGCTTATAGACATGATGCCGTACATGAAAATACCGCAAAAAAGAAAAACTTAAAAATAAAATTAAAAAAAGAGACCGACGTTCATGAGTCAAAACTTGAAGAAACAATAAATAAAAGATAATATGTAATAAAACGTAATACCGAACAACGACACGACGTGAAATTCGAGCTCCCAACATACCAAACCGGAAAAATTTAGTAATTCATTTTCTAATAATGAAACGTAAGAGGAAGAAAATAAATTCAAATACAAAAAACTCGCGGTGGTGTTTTTATTTCGCTGGATCACAGACAAGAGATATTTTTACCGCTGGAGAAGGAAAAGAAATGAAAGAAAGTAATACCAGCAAGAAATAGGAATCCCCGCACCAATTGAAACACAATACGTCGCACAACCCGTCTTTAAGACTGTGTTTCGAAAAATAATATAAAATGTGGTCTTACTGTGGGAAATATTATTCCTATTCGAATAGGAATGAAATTTGTGAAAAAAAGTAACAGCCAAGCGATTTATCTTTTACCGGTTGGTATAAAAATTTAGTAAAATTTACGAAACATGCGATTTATTTGTATGTCATAACACATATTTATGAAAATATAAAATGCGTTTTCGACGTAAAAATGACTTATTTTTTCAGATTAATTTAGCATCGGAGTTCATTTCTTGTATCGTTGATTTATGTCATTCGGTTATTTTATTCATTATGCGATAAAAATACTAAACTACTCCCAGAGTGACAGCTCATAAAAATAAAATTATTTTATTAATTAACCGGGCGGTAAACATTTGAACTACGCGAAGAATGGAATAATTATAATCCTACTTTTAGGTGGAATGAAATTATTCATTCCGGATTGAAATTTATATGGAATTGTTGTTCTAAAATTTCTAAGGTAGGGCGCTAAATCTGTGCTACGCGATTAAATAAATCGAAACAAAATCTTGTGACGACCAGTCGGAGCAGAGCCTCCCAAATATAAGAGCCGTAAGATTCCGCCATTTCTTCATGAGCTTTTTGTTTTTTTCATACCAATCAGTGTATTTTAATATTTTTTTTAGAAGCTTATTTCTATATAAAAACATAAATGCTTTGTTTGAATTTTCAATTTGAATGGTTAGTTCAATATTCAGGAAACGCATATTTTAAAATTGAGTCATATTATGTTAAAAAATGCTTTTGAAGTAGTAATTAATGTAATATGGGGGTTATTGCGCTTTGTATTCTATTTCAACATTGTTGTTGAACAAACCTCGAAAACTGTTTTTTCGTTACTTGTTAAAAATTTGATTTTTCATCGCAGGAAATTCGCAGACTATATTGTTTCATCCTGTAGTATAAACAAAACACAGCTTCATAAAATAAAATCATTGTTATTTTAGAAAGCTTCTCGCAATTACTAAGCCAATCAAGTATAAATTTAGAAAGCAACAGCGCCTTTATTGTAGTCATAGACACCTCTTTTGAAGTTAATGGTAGTTTCCGCCATTTCTGGTTAGTGTTGACCTTTCCTTTCCTTACTTTGACTTTTATTCCGGTTCAAGAAAATAATAATAATTTTTTGTATAAAGGACATCAAATCGGTAAAGATTTTAATTATTCAAACAGTATAGGTTTAATACTTGTGCATACTGAGCAAATTATCCATTTGAAACACAGGTGATCAGTTTTTTTTTTGTTTCTTGATTATGTACTTCCATCTAAATTATAGTACAAGTATAATTGATTAGGAAGTTTTGTTCATTTTCATTTGAATTACTATGTTTCAGTTGCCCGGACGTGTACAGTAAACATCATTATCATATTGCCAAAAATGTATTGCAAAACAGATATCTTTTTAAGGACCTCTTAAAAAAAAAATTCAGGAGATCTGAGAATATTTATTGAAATATAATAAAAACTGTTTTTCAGAAACCAAATCTCAACCACCCATATACAACAATAATCAATATATAAGAAGGTCCTCTCAATATTCAAAAAAATTCCTCCTTGTTGAACAATTAATTCTTAAAGAGTAACGTAATCGAAACATTACAATAGACTAAAAAGAAAAACCTTAAATGAAAAATTACATTAATAATTGTAATAAAATCAATCGAAACGATATCGAGAAAAAGGATATAAAACCATTATCCAGGTAAAGAGCAAATGATTGATGCTTAAATAAATTGGTTAACGTATCCCTTTTTCTCGAGAACGACCGTTCAACAACATTTGGAGAGTCAATACAAAAATTATTTAATGGAACAAAAATATGTCTAGCCAAGAGAAAATTATGTTACAACAACAAAATGGCTATACATGGAAAAGAAGTCCATTTACCTTTGGGGTACAAATACGTTATGTATGTAGATAAAAAGTACCAAAACATATTTTATGATTATCCTTGTATACCTGCTGGACTAAAAAAGAAAAGTACGAAATGTCATTCATCTTATCCCACGAGCTATGTTCTGACGATCCTGGCCGTTGATTTAAAAGCCAAATATGTAAAAATTCGTTTCTTTTGTAAAATATTCATAAAACGCGCCTGTCGAGCACAAAACTCGACAGAACAGAAAAAATTATCCTCTTTATATCCTTTGTAAATTTACATCTTGAAGCTGCAGGGATGGTGTTTTAACATTTTCGTATTAACTTTTTATGTGCATAATGAATATTAAAAGGATGGCATAATTTTGTTTTTTTTATATATCTCACAAGAACGTTGTGTGTTATAAGGAGATAATATCGCGATAACCAACAACAAAATCGTATCGGATGATTAATATGCGCGGGAAAATCACTATAGTTCATCGCGATTTTTAATACCACCGTAAGATGCATCATTAACTGTATATAGATCCCATTTCCATTATGATGATGATAAAATAAATTTAATTCAGCGTGTACATGATGGAAAATGCGAGGGTGCAATGGTTTTTATGTGCCGCAGGGTAATTTGTACACAACATTTTTATTTACACGCGCGAGTGATATTACACCCATACTTGGCGGAAAATTTTAATAATTTGTATTTAAAAATGCATGTACCACACACATACACACGCGGATTATTATGGCAAATTTTTATAATTCATTAAAATGTATACGGCGGAAATTGTACGCTACAATCGATAAGTTATAAATCGCTATTGATGTTTGAACATACATGAATGCGTAATGTAATGAATGTTTACATAATTTAACATGATGAACTAGATTGTATCGGAATATTAAAAAAGGATTTATGTCCTGATTAATTATGAATGTTTGTTTCAATGTAGGTTATCTAGGCACTGTATGTTATATGTATGTTTATACAAGAATTGACTTAATTACATATTGCCATTGTTTTCACTAGGGCTACTCGAACTAATCCGTCCGATCCGCTAATTACATCTATTATTCATCCTCTCATAGCCACTTAGTCAGTGTGCAGAGAGGGCATGCATTTAGGATGGCTTCTACCTCAGCTAGCAGTGTTTGAAACTCCTCGACCGTCAAGTCCGTTTCGGCCCAGGAGAATCGGTGCCGAACTTCGGAAACGCTCTTATGTGTTTGACTCTGTATTGTGGTAAACTACACATTGCCTACGACAGTGCAATCGGTTTATTTTTGAAACAAACCAGAACAGTACGTCTGCCGTAATATTAACGATAAAAACTGTCGACCAGCTTGGAGATAACGTTGGCGATATTTCTTGTGCTGATAACAGAAGACGCAGGTAGAACTATGGGATGTCGCATTGAAAATGGCACCAAGGACTTGCTTCCATTATTTCATCGTATACCCTGATCATCTAAAAATGGTATTTAACTCTTTAATGGCGTCTTTGTCATATTTGCTCGTTGGATACTTATTATATATTTTCCCATGTATTGAATTTTATTTACAGCATAACTTGATAGAATCTTCAAGTGATCTTGATATCTGCGTGTTATGTATTACTATGGCTGCTACCTTGATTGACGTTTTGAAAGATGAAAATTTTTCAAATAATTTGCTTGAAAATTCTTCTGGTGCACATTCCTTTACAACAGTTTTAATAAATTTATGCGTTTCATCTAAATTATACCCATATTGTCTTTGCTGGCCCGACCAATTTTTGGATTCTCCATATAACCACAAAAGGCATTTTTCTCCATAGATAACAATTGACTTATTGCTCTGGGTGAAAGTTTTGCGAAAACAGTTCGCCAATTACGTCAAGTTTTCGATCGCAATAATGCGCCAAATGAATCGACAGTGAGGCATTTAATTACAAAGTTTGAGACCAAATTTACGCTGATGGATCAGAAGATCATTGTTTGTCGTCGTCCTTGTCGGTCACTCGAAAATATAGCCACAGTAAGGGAATCCGTGCCCGAGAATCCAGGAACTTCCATTTGGCATCGTGGTCAAGAGTTAAACATTTCCAAAAACACTATGCAACGAATTTTGGCAAAAGATCTGCATTTGCAGATCTTGACCATGCGCAGTGCAGTGAATTTGCTGATTGGGTGTTGAAACATCATCAAATTAATGCGGATTTTTCGAAGAAAATATTTTTTTCAGATGAGGCACTGTCGTATTTGGGATGCTTTAAATCCTCGTGTGAAACGAGACCCAATGCAACCACGCGAGTAACTGTTTGGTGTGCATTTTGGGCTGGTGGAAAAATGCTGCTGGAAATGCGCTACTGTTAATGGAGTGCTGTATCACGAAATGTTAACGGAGTTTTTGTGGCCCGAATTTGATGTAATTGATGTGGAGGACATGTTTTTCAACAAGGCGGTGCGACCTGCCACACAGCACGTGAAACAATTGATGTTACTGCAGACTATGTTTCCAGGCCGTGTCATTTCTCGATTTGGCGATCAACTTCAGCCACCGATCAGCCACCAAGATCGTGCGATCTAACATCGATGGACTTGTGAAGGAAAAGGTGATATGTGAAGGAAAAGGTGTATGCGAATAAGTCTGAAACAGTTGAGCAGCTTAAAGAGGAAATACGGCGCGTTATTGGTGAAATACAGCCACATTTATGCGAACACGTTATTGAAAATTTCAACAAAATGATAACCCTGTGCCAGAGGTTTCGTGTTGGCCATTTGCCTGATGTTGTATTTCACGTTTAATCGGAACTATTTTTCTTTATGTTGAAATAAAAATGTTTGCTTAATTCAAAAATAAATGTTTTATTTTTGAATTAAGCAAACATTTTTATTTCAACATAAATTGAAATTTAATTCAATTAAAATTGGATTACAATCGGTGATGTTAATAAACACAACTAAGACCCTGTGATGGAGTACAGAATTCAGCACCGACCCACCATCCACGTCAATGTACAGGTTGACATGGAGCTTGCAATGTACAGGTCCACATGGTGATTGCAACTGCATTTGTGTGAGTAGGTGAATAGATGAATGGGTTAATGATGTGGTGTGAATGCGTGGTATCATAAGTTTCAACCACTGAAACCTAACCTAAAAACCTAAAATAAAATGATAAAAGTTTAATTTTCTAAATTACAATATAATATTGCGTTAAAATTTGAACCGAAATTGAACACTAAGTACACTAAGCCTCTTCAAATATAAGGAAAATGACTTGTAGATAAAAAACTGCGTGAGATACCTATCAATTTGCTTAGTATTTCTGTAAGGGTAATGTAATGATCTATACCCAGCATAAACAATTCCTCAATCACCAACTCTAGGGATGGCTATAATGGCGATTCAACATTGCGTAAAATTTACCTCTTAAAAATCAAGGGAAACGGCTTGTAGCTAAAAAAACTACCTGAGATATCTATCAATTTTACATTGTTGCTATTATCGGGCATTTCCAAAATTAGTGATTCAGTTAGTGCATGATCACGAAATTTCTTATAAATAGGAAATTTAGGTTCTGGCGTTTTCTAAACTATAACAATTGCTAAAAATAAAAATTCTTCTGATATTTCCGTGAATTATTTCGAAACATGTTCCTTTCATTGTTGAATGAAATAGTTATAACCCAGTATGCAACTGAGAACTGGTAAAGTTTGCGGTGGCGTTATCTATCATCAAAAATAATAAACAACGCGAATATAAAAACTATTAATAAATTAATTATTTTTACATAGAAAACACATCAATTTTCTTAAATTCAATTGCACCGACTAAATGGCACAGTGGTTAAAGCTTTGGCATTTGGATTAGAAGGTACCGGGTTCGAATCCCAATAGGGGTAGGATGCAAAAGTGAAATATCATTACAGATTACGATCTGTGATGAAACGTAACACACGTATGACCCCTATCAGAGTGCAAAACTCATGGGCCGACCCATCTTCCATGTCAGTATTTTAGAGAAACGTATTTTAATTTTAGTGTTAACTAGCTGAGTTACCCGGCGTTGCACGGGAGGTATATAATTCAAATATGTATCTTGATTGTTATGCAAGAATTCTCTCTTTACATCGCTGTAGTTGCAATCACATATATGAAAAGAAAATTATAAGTAGCTGTATTCAGTAACGGGTGCCTCCGTCAATGCATCCAGGCGAACTTTTGTAATGATATTATTGGACATCCTGTTTGTGGGGATAGTTAATAAATTTTGGTTTGGTATTAGTTACCAATTGCCAAATAATTATACTCCATTTTTACAAACCTTCAACCAGATCAAAGTGAATAATAAATTTAAAGATATTTTAGTTAATAATTTTTATTATAAAGCCTTTTGATAAACAATATTTTTGGTTTTTCCATTTGGTGTGTAAATAAATAAATTTTTTGGCGTTCCCACTCTGGAGCAAGCAACATACAGTTGGCCATATGAAAAGCATGAATTTTCCAAAATAACACCAGCTATTTTCAATGATTGCCCCTGGGCTTTGTTGATTGTCATTGCAAAAGCAAGGCGTAATGGGAATTGTAGTTGCTTGAATTCAAACGGCAAATCGGTGGGAATCATATAGGAATGCGCGGAATTAGCACATATTCTCCTTTACTTTTACCGGTAATAATCGTTGCTTCAATTACATTCGGCATCAATTTCTTCACACAAAGCCGTGTTCCGTTGCTCAATTTCAGTGGATCTAAATTTCGGAGCAGTATTATTGGTGAACCCTCTTTTAAAAATAGTATGTGTGGTGGAATACCAGGTGGCGCCAAAGAATTAAGAAACTCTATTGGATAATTGACGGATTGATCCACATCAGTAACCGTGTCGATAGATTTGTATTTCATTAGTGGCCCGGGTAGTTTCGATTGAATTTCATTATTTAATTTATTAACACCATCATTTTTGGGAGCTAAAGATTGTCTTAAATTTAAATTAATAAAATTAATTTGAATAATTAAATCAATTATAGTAGAGGTATGATTTGTATATAACAATCGCATGCTAGATATCCTTTTTGGTGTCTAAATTTGCGGCTAAGGCGCTATTTCGGAACATTTAAATAATTGTATCTATACATGTAAAAATGAATTCTTGATCCAGGGCAGACTTCTGGATTGGAGTATGTCACTAATTTCATATAACCCCTTTCCTAAAGTCATTCCTGTCAAAAAATCTTAAAAAAATTGAAATTTGAGAAAAAATTTGTACCACAGCCCCTTGACCCCGGGGTCCAGCCCCTTCAAAAGTATCGTGAGCTTGGTCCTGATCATGCAACATATACATGGTAAAAATTTCATGGCGATCGGTAAAGCGGCTAAGGTGTTATTTCAGAACAATCAAATAATTGTATCTTCACATGTAAAAATGAATTCTTGATCCAGGGACGGACCCCCCGAATTCGATCATGTCTCTTATTTCATATAACCCCTTTCCAAAACTCATTCTCGTAAAAGAATTTAAATTTTTGAAAAAAATTGTACCGCAGCCCCTTGACCCCGTAAACATTTCATGGCGATCGGTTGAGCGACTGAGAAGTCATTTGGGAATAATCAAATATTTGTATCTATACATGTAAAAATTAATTTTTGATCCAGGGCTGGGCCCCTCGGATTCAAACATGTCAGTAGTTTCATATAACCAGACCCATAAACTCATTTTCGTGGAAAAATTTAAAGAAAATTTAAATTTTCGAAAAAAATTGTACCACAACCCTTAGACCCTGGGGTCCAGCTCCTTCCAAAATATCATAAGGTTGGTTCTGGAT
Source organism: Nephrotoma flavescens (assembly GCA_932526605.1). Taxonomy (NCBI): domain Eukaryota; kingdom Metazoa; phylum Arthropoda; class Insecta; order Diptera; family Tipulidae; genus Nephrotoma; species Nephrotoma flavescens. The sequence continues at coordinate 64,159,621 of OW052222.1, read as the reverse complement.
ATGCAACTTGTACATGGTAAACATTTCATGGCGATCGGTTGAGCGGCTGAGACGCCCATTCGGAACAAACAAACAAACAAACAAACAGGAATTCATTTTTATATATATAGATATATATGGCTGAATTAAATAATAATGTCACATCCAAAAGTCAATGTGCATGAGAAAGTAACAGTTCCAGTTCAGTGCTGCGAAGAGACCATTTATTTCAAGAAGGCAAAGAAATTGTTAATGCTGGCTGGATCCAAACAATCGGGATTGAACCAAATTCCAAAACCATGCTTCGAAATATAATCGGTTTGCTTAATAAACACATTTTTATTAATCACTTGTTTTTTGTTTCGCCTTGTTAGGTCATCATCAGGAGTATCTACTGATTTGTATTAGTAAAAATTTTGTTATATAGTAGAAAAAGCAAAATATAAATAAAAAGAAGGAGGGGAAAAAATAAGCAATAAAAATTAATCTACGGATCGCACAGATAGGCGATGAGTCATAGGTTGAGTAACAAAATTAATTCAAGACGTCGACATTCCGTTACATTCAAAACTAGTTTCATTTGACATTGCCAGTCTTTTCACTTCTATTCCAATTAATTCTTTGCCCCAAATAGTTTGTAATTACTTAGATAGGGATGTTGTAGATGAGAGCTTACGTTGTGAACTGAAGTTAGTTTTTGAGACTTGTATTAAACAAAATTATTTGTTTTGATAATACATATTTCAAACTCGCTGATGGTCTACCCATGGGTTCCCCTCTGTCACCTTTGTTGGCGGAAATTTTCATGAATTTCTTCGAACAAATCGCTCATTTGCTGCAAGAGTGACACAATTCAAAATTTTCAATTTTTCAGTAGAGCGATTTGAAAATATCACTCAAAATTGTGCGTAAAAACAGCGTTTTTCAGAAGTAAATAAAAATACATTCTGATTAATAAAATAATTTTTTTTATTCCTACATCCTCAACCGATCCTAAATTTTTATAATTGTTTAAAATTTTGCAAATTTTCTTCGAATAGTTTTCAATATCTTAAGATAATAATTTCTCTTGCGAATTGAGTGATTTTTTATCTGGAAGTTTACGTATTTTGCTAAAAATAACTACATAACAGAGCAGGTTTTGATACAAAATAATAAAAATATGATTTATTGGGAAATGTTTAATTCGAATATCTTAGAAATGAGTGAGTTTTGAGTTATGACACTGTTGCAGCAAATGAGCGAAATGATCATATCAAATAACAATCCTTATTTTCATCATATAATCTTTTGGTATAGATATGTTGATGACATATTATGTCTATGGAATGGAACTGATAGACTATTAGGCTCTTTTCTTACTTGGTTAAATTCTCAATATCCCACCATTGATTTTACGTTAGAAAAAGAAGAAAATAAATGTATTAATTTTCTAGATATAACAATAACCAGGATTAATTCTACTTTAGACTTCAAAATTTATCGAAAACATACGTATACAGACGCTGGTATCCCTAGTTCTTCAAACCATCCCCATAATATTAAAATGTCAGCTTTCCACTCACTCATAGATAGACTAATAAACATCCCTCTGTCAAATTCAAATTATAACACTGAGCTTAACATAATTCTTCAAATAGCAACGAATAACGGATATGCAACTATAGGACTATATTAAAGTTATTAAATAAAAAACTAAAGCGTAAAACTGTAACGGGTATTTATCCACCGGATAGTCCAACGCGGGAAAATTGGCGTCACTTAGAGAATATAGGAAGAACGAGCCAACGGATTAGCAACATCGTGTCCAATTATACCAATATTAGTTTTGCTTTTTATAATAATAACACAATAAAGAAAATGATTTTTAACAATAAACCTAGAGTTGATCGCCTTTCCAAATCTGGCGTTTATAGGATTAATTGCAATGATTGTAGTTTCTCCTATATTGGTCAGACTGGGCGCAATTTTGGAGTTAGAGCTAAAGAACATTTATCTGGTTGCATTCAATCAACTTTCCATAACCATTTAACTTCAGAAAATCATACAGCTAGCTTGAACAATTTAGACACATTACATATACAACCCAAAGGCAGACGAGAAATCCGGCTCTCACCAATTACAGACCCCGCCCTTTTCTATTCTCACGCACGCAATAATATACCTTGAATTTTGTTACTCAACCTATGACTCATCGCCTACCTGCGCGATCCGTAGATTAATTTTTATTGCTTATTTTTTCCGTCCTTTTATTTTTATTTATATTTTGCTTTTTTCTACTATATAACAAAATTTTTACTAATACAAATCAATAGATACTCCTGATGATGACCTAACAAGTCGAAATCGATCGAGTGATTTTTTAAACTTTTTGAAAAATATTCAAAATATTCTGCGAAACAAAAAACAAGTGATTAATAAAAATGTGTTTATTAAGTATAAGTGTGTTTCGCCAAGTGCCTACGGCAAATAGCGTAAAAAGTATAATCGGTTTGCTTATGCAAACAGCATTAAACTCGAAGCCACATGAAATTAAGTTATTAAATATTAACAATTCGGTCGACCATTGGAAGTGCTCGTGCTCTTGTAAGGCTGGGGAAGGCGCCAAATATAAACATATTGCAGCAAATAAATCGGTAACAGTTTACAAATAATTAAATTTAACTATTTCACGTAAAATTTCTATTGTTTCAGAAGCCCTGAGTTGAACGGTATAAGCTGCATAGAGGTACTGCAGAAATGGGAAAAAGTGGTATCGAAAAAATATAGCGGCATAGTAACCTCCAAAATGCGCCATATCAGAAAAAAAAATTACAGATATCGTATTTAAGGAGCTACAAGACGAATTAACATTGCAATTTTAAAAGGTTTGGTATCAATGAATATTATCAAAAAATGGAAAACAATTCTAATCTAGATATTTATTTATCACCTCGACCACATTCGGAATCAGCAAAATTAATAAACGGTACTTGATCAGTGGCATTGACGAAAACCGTGACAATAGACACTGGGAATTGCGACGAATTTTGGGAATTTTTAATTAAACACGATGGGCTTGAAAAGTTCGTTCTGTTTGTTATAGCCAACGTCCAGGCAGGTCAGTCGGGTGGGTCCGCTTGTAAAATATATAATTTATGAATTTTTTATTTTGATAATTATTTCTTTAGAATTTATCATCGCTCAGAATGGGAGCCAACAAATTTGATAAAGCGCTTACAGCTATCATTATTTCGTCCATATACGGTGTAATATTTGAAGCAGAGACAACCTAAAAGAGATATTTCATCCTATGTAAAGGTAAAATTGGAATTGAGTACGCAGTTTAACGAAAAATCACAGCTACAACGATGTCATTAGAATTATCATAAATTTTTTGTTTCAAATGAAAAATCTAATTTGATTGTCTGTGCTTGAACGTATCTTTTCAGACAACTCCTTCATCTGTTTCAGACGCGCTATTCTTCTTTCGACGTATACTCTAGCTGAAGCAATTGTGGTCGACCTTTCAACCTGGGATTTAGTAAATTTTTCGTAAAAAAATCAGGTCTTATCATTTCGATTCCAGCTTTTGTTAATTCGTCTGCGATCAGAAAACCTTTGTCAACATTCTTTGTCCGATGATCTACTAGCAGATACCGGGCTTAAAAAATGTACATCTCCTGAAGGTGATACACCGATTAGGACTTTAAGTGTATGGGTGCCTTTGTAGTGTGAATATCTTGGTGTTCAAAAATGATAAACATTTTGATGTTACAGTTTTGAATTCTGTACAATCTAGTACGGTTCTCACATTAGGATAATTATTGAAACATTTTGGCAAGTGTTTTGCATTTTGCTCTAGCGTTTGCCAGTGTATTAAGCCTCCCATTCCTTTTGCCAACAACTGAATCGTATCTGCGAAATATCGTTTTGCTGTCTTTTCTGTTATTTGGAATAATATACCGATGTCTGCAAACGAATAGTTAGTTTTTAACTTACGCATTGTGATTAAAATTCGCGTTTGAAAATCAACAATGCAAGTATCATTGGGTCTTATTTTCTTACACACTTTAACTATAACATCGGGTAAAAATAATGTTGGTATGCCCGTCATAGTGAATAATTTAGCGTCGGTGTCCCAAAATAATGTGATATCTTCTAAAATGTTCAATTTCGCTTGTATCGATTTATCCTCTGTAAATTGAGAGCACTGAGTACCAACGGACACAAACTCCTTCCTTGCCTGTGATTACTTCGTTCATGGGAAAATAATCAATGTTTTCAATTATCCTAAAATATTTACAAATTTAATACTATGTATATTGTATACCGTTCAATAAAGATACAAAACCACATTACATATACGTGCAGCTCGATTGATGGCCTTTCTGGATTGATGGCCTTACTGGTCGAGATCGATGATACGGGGAAATTACGGCTGAGAAAAGCGGGTTTTACTAATCTTTTTTCCCGATGAGAACAGCCTTTAAAATTTCCTTATCTTTTACGAAATGTTCGCTACAAATCACGAATTTTTCCCCCATTCTTAATAAATTTGTCCATTTTTCAACTTTAAAATTGAATTTAATATTTCTTTGGGTATGTGATGCATTGAAATTTCTGGTGATGAATCATTATTACATTGCAGAACACCACAATACAATGTCTTGCTCAAATTTTTCGGTCCATTATTATTTGAATTCATTTTTATATCACGAAAATCTAAAATGAAACACAAACAAACTTCTTAATTTTTTATTTGTTTATATTTTTAACTTAAGAATTGTATTCATTTTTTTGGAAAATACCAAAATAGAACGGGGATAGAAAATAGAAATATTGCGTTTTAAAAAATGTACAATTATTAAATTTAATTCACTTAAAACCTTCAAAACACTTATTCCTTTCCTTTCTTTCCTTCTCACTTCTAAATACTTACCAGACGAAATTTAGCTTTTGTACTATGCTTTCCGTACAAATCGCAAATTTTCATAGTCGTCAAATGTTTCATTTTTTTCCACCAGATCTACGACCAGTTCTCAATTTTTCCACTGTGTGGAAAATACTGATTTGATTCCACACTAAATTCCGTACTACAAAATATCAAAGACACAAAAATAATACTGTTAAAGTTAGCCGAAGGATTGGGTTGTATCATTCGGGTGAAGGGGAAATTATTTCAGTTTATAGGAATTTAAAAATCGATAGGAGCGAGGGTATAAAGAGACCCAGTATGCAATTATTCCACTGTGTGGAAAAAACTGCTCAAATGTCGTACAAAATTCCGTACTACAAAATATCAAAGACACAAAAATATGGATTTTGGAGAAAAATAATTGTTTTTCTCTTTCTATTTTGCGGTAATATTAATTTCGTTTTATAAGTTTCGATTGTATCTTTTATTTTCAGTTTCTTCTGACAAATGGATTTCTGGAATATTTGGAATTTCCTGAATTGCGTATTGGCTATTGATGGTAAACACATTCGTGTTTGATGTCCAGCGCATTCGGGAACTATGTTCCACAATGATAAACAGATTTTTCCAATTGTTCTTCAAGCCGTGACAGATGCTATATAGATACACAATTTTAATTATAGAAGTTATAGGGTACGGAAATCAAAGCGATGGAGGAACATTTAGCTGGTCGCAATTAAACAAAATGATGAGTTCCAACGAATTAGAACTACCGCCTAATCCTTCTTTACCCACAACATCTTAACCCAGATTCACGTCTTTCTCGAGCAAGAAAATGTGTTGAATGTGCATTTGGGATAATTATTTAGATTGCGTATTTTATGGAAACCCATTGAAACAGCTCCTAAGTTAGCAAACATATTGTAAAAAGTATATGTATTTTGCACTATACACGATAATACATAAATAAGGTTAAGAAATCCAGTTTCAAAAGCTGAAGAATTTATAACAGAACGAAAAGGTATTTCATCTAGCAATAAAACATACTCGGCTAATTTAGAAATAAGTTCCATTATTTTGTTTGTCTCAGTAAAATTAATAACTTTAATAAGAGTTTTAAAAAAACATTTATTTATATATATATATATATATATATATATATATATATATATATATATATATATATATATATATATATATATATATATATATATATATATATATATATATATATATATATATATATATATATATATATATATATATATATATATATATATATATATATATATATATATATATATATATATATATATATATATATATATATATATATATATATATATATATATATATATATATATATATATATATATATATATATATATATATATATATATATATATATATATATATATATATATATATATATATATATATATATATATATATATATATATATATATATATATATATATACCGCAACAAATGGTAGTCAGACGGTGCAAGTAGGGTTTGTCAAGCTTGTTAACAGAAACCGAAAAACAGCAGTTGTTTTTCTAAAAATCAAAACCAGACAACAACGTTTTTTTTGTTTCTGTTTTTGACGATTTTTCTTTTCTCTATCAAAACGATTTTTTTTCTAAACTATATTACACATACATATTAATTATTTATACAACTAGTTGGCCTTGAAAAAAAAATGATTTCAAAAGAAACCTAGTGTGGAATGGGTGTTTAAACACATAAAATAAAAACGTACACAAATTTTTACATTAATATCGATAAATGTGCATTAGCACATTTTTGTGTTACATATAGCATTTATATATAACACAAAATACATAAAATACAATTACGTGTAATAAAAAATGCGCACATTGCACTTTTTGGTATAAAAATTTGTATATAAGTCGAAGTTTAATTAATAAAAAAGTTAGTAGTCAAAAACCTTACTCAAAATTCTTTAACTCAGTTTATTCCAGTATTAGCCCCCAGCAGAGGCTGAACTAACTAGTTCAAGCAGAGGCTGCACCAATGTGCATTTCCATACTAGAGTAACTTGAATCCGGTAACTTCTTCGCCCCCCCCCCCTCCTTTACCTACAAAACCGTCGTGGATTCTTTTTTAAACTAAAATTTTTGTAGATTCTAAAATTTCAACACTCCAACACAAACAAAACTGAAATAAAAAAATTCTCAAGGTCATTTTGTTGTATCGTTTTTAGTTTGATTTTGTTTTTGAGCCGTGCGCATCACAAAACGAACATTTTAATTGTATTAAAATTCGAATTCGAATAAAAAAAAAAAAATAAAATTTAATTAAATGATTTTGAATTAAATTATTAATAAAACGTTTAAAAAATGGATGATAAATAAAATATGATTAATAAAATGTTTTTTTGTTCCATTTTACACAAACACATAGAAAATTTAAAAGTTACCGGATTCAAGTTACCGTGTAAGCCATAAAAGTTACCAGATTCAAGTTACCGAAGTATGGGTATGCATAATAAGAGAAAAAGGTATAACGTGCTATTTTGTGTTTTTAACTTTGCGCGTTTTTGTGTATTTTTAGCGGTTAATACTTAATTGTTTCGCTCTGAAATACGTTCGTTGGGTTTAGTATAATTTATGCAATATTGGTATTATATGGTAAGTAATAGAATTATTACAAAATATTAAATAATTCAAAATATTTTTTTTATAATTCTCATAGCTATGTGTTTAGTATGGAACTATGCTACTAAGCGGAAAAATCCCGTTACATAAGAAACTGAAGCAGTATGTGGCCATTGCAATAATACTATTAAGTGTTCTCAGGGTTCTACAACTACTTTAAAAAGTCATTTAAAAAGTAAACATGGTATTGGTTGCAACGTAGCTCCACATGATGAAATTGAACACCCAGCAATGCAAGAAAAGAAAAACTAAAACTATAGTGGATTTTTTCATTTAAAAATCTTATTGAAATCATCTCAATAAGAGATATGGTAACAGACGGGATTGAAGTTAGAGCAATTTCTAGAAATAGTACATTCCTGATTCAATCAAAAGGGATGAATTTAAGCTACCGCAAAACGAAACTCGTGTTGGTAATCAACGAAGAATTCGAGGAAAAGAAACACAAAATGATTCAGGAGATCAGTTCGGCGTAGGAGATATTTTGGAATAAATTTGCATGATGGCGTGGATAAGAAAACATACAAAACAGGATTAGTCCGTATTTTTAGTTCATGCAATGCAGAACTAATGTCGACAAAAGTCAAACATCATTTAGCGGAGTTTGGCAACAATTTTGAACAGGACATAGTTGAATCTACACAAGGTGGTGTGGCAATTAATTACAAATTTTGAAGATTATTGGTCAGTATTGCATCAATCATCCTATCCATTTGGGTGTCTGTTGTACGATTTACAAAACTAATAAAATTTTACGATTAACTGAAGAAGATTCCAATACTTCAAATGAAAGTGATGATTTTGACGACGTTCTTGATATGGGGAAAGTCATACAAGAAGAATATCTTGATGATGTCGATTTTAATGAGACATTAAAAAACGCACAACATTAGTAATTCTACGGTTAGGATCAAATTTTTCAATCCAAAGTACTTGCTGAATTTGGTAATGAAATCGAACTTCATTAACATAGATGTAAAACACCGCTGGAATTCTTTTGCAGCTATGATTACACCATTGATAAAAACAAAACGGTACTTTTTTAACGATAAACTTTTTCTGAGCTGGATTCACTGACTATGATTTTGACAATTTCAACAAAATTGACTTTGATGCATTATTTAAAATGCCATGGAGCCAATTAAGCTTGCTGTTGAAACATTAAGGCTGGAAAATTCGTCTTTACTTAATGCCGAAACCATAGGCGAATTTATGCTCAGTAAGCATTCGAATTTAAATAGCAGCATTAGTTCAGAGTTGTACGAGAACATCAAAAAACGCACGAATGAAATATGAATGAAAGATTGAATATAGATGATATGGATTTATTAAAATGTTTAAGAGATCATTCAAATATTCCATCAAAAAGTATAATATCTTTCACAGGAAATTTAGCATCACGCTTACTCGGAGTTCATGAAGTTGATATATTGGAAAATGAACAAAATGCCGAAGAAACTAGTCAACTGACAACACCTAACATTTCGCTACAAGATAAGCTGGGGCCCTAATATGAAAAAAATGTGATATCGCATTTTCATACGATACCGCATTTTGGTATTATAGACTAAAATTTTCGCAAAAATGCGCTCTAAGTCGGATGCGTATTTATTATTTTTTAAATGCAAATGATCAATAGCAGTCGGATATCGCATTATTAAATACACATACGTGATAACCTGTTATTTTTTTAAATATTCTGACGTGTTTTGACGTCCTTCTTCATCATCCTCACAATTATTTAAATATGTATAAATCAACACAGTCCATATTGAAATTTATTTAAAGAGTAAAATCATTACAAAAAGTTAATTGAAATTATAAGAACTGTCAGATGTTGTAGACACATAAAAAAAATTCCTAATGAAAATTTCCCTATAGGAAATGCGATATGCGATAATCGCATTTCATAATAGTTAGAAACGCAAGCGGCGGATCGGATCCGCAAAATCGCAAAAAATGCGATATGCGACCGGTTTCATAGGGCCCCTGAACTTATTACTACAAAAAGAAAAGTTGACACAATCACCATCAGGAACAGGCAGTTTGAAATGGTTAAAGCAAGAATTTACCTTATTCAAAAACACGGGAAACAGAACTGAAAATTTGCAGAAATTATTCAATGCGCTTCTCAGTATTAAACAAACCTCAACAGACGTCGAACGTGCGTATTCTTGAAATTTTATTAACAAAAAAAGTAGTTTGTATGATTATGATACTAAATTTATGTATAAAATGTTGAAACATTAGTTTATTAGTACAAATGACTTAAATAAATGTTGAATTTTGTTATAGAATTTTAATTTATTGTCTTTAAAATTATTGAAAATTTTAGAAACAACGTGACAGTCCTACGGTGACTTTGCCCGATATATAAGCATTAGGGCATGTAAAAACCCGGAAAAATTGAAGAGTTTTTATGAAATAAACCGGGTAACCGGGTTTTAACCGGTTTTTTTTAAATTATAAGAAATTACCTTGAGTGCACCTTTAAATATATACAATTTAACCTAGCCTTTAAATATATTGGAGCTGTAGACCAAGGAAAATAACAAAAATACACAAAAAAAAACTTTAGCATTTAGAATTATTTTTATTCAAGAAAACGAAACTAAAAATATCACGTTGAAATTCATTTCATGGAAAAAAATAAAAGGAAACATAACTTATTAATCTTGTTTTTTAATAAAATTATGGGTCCAAAAGGTCAAATTTCATAGATGAACGTAATCTAGTACAAAAATTACCAGCGATCGAAAAAGCTCTCTCACTGTCTGTTGACGTGGATTGAATTGATGCCAGAGCATTGAACAAGTTATTAACCTTTCTTGATTTTTCCTTTGTAACCCCAAACATTTTCATCTCTTTTTGAAAGGATGACTCAAAATTGCTATCGTTGATACTGTTAAAGTTAGCCGTAAGTTTCCAGCCGAAAGATAATGCAGATAGTGTCTTGAATAAAGCAAAAATCAGTCGAATTTAGGAGAATTTAGGATCGGATTACATCATTCGGGTGAAGGAGAAATTATTTCAGTTTATAGGAATTTAAAAATCGATAGGAGCGAGAGTATAAAGAGAGTTTAAAAATAGTCAAGACACTATCTGCATTATCTTTCGGCTGGCAACTTTCGGCTAACTTTAACAAGGTCTATCGTTGGCACTTTCGTTTGAACCTTGCAAGACTGCAGAAATTGAATGCTGCAATTGTTGTATTAAAGAACCCGACCCGGATGTTATTGGTTCGACTGCAGTGACTTAATCTTGGTCAATATTCTTGTCACTAAATAATTCAACTACTGTTGGATTACCGAATAATCTTAGAGCCAATGTTGTTGCCAAGCTCAAAGTCTGCGTTTTAGTTGAATATGGAAGTTCCACTACTTAATAAACACGTTTTAATAACCTGTTTAGACACATTTTAATAACACATTTTAATAACCTTTTAATAACATTTTAAACACCTTTTAATTCTGCGAAATAAAAAAACAAGTGGTTAATAAAATGTGTTTATTAAGTATTAGTGTGTTTTGCCAAGTGCCTACGGCAAATAGCGTAAAAAGAAGTTCCACTAGTTCCGTTTGTGGAAAAGTTCCACTTTGTAAAAATTTGTAGTGTTATTATTGTTTTATTTCGTCTTTCGGAAATTCTTATTTTTAAAGCATTGTACAATTTTTCCCCCAAACAAAAATGTGAGTACTCCTTCCGCAGAGAGTAAGTAAGGTTGAGGTGTTTTTACTCAGTTTTTTTACTGCCAATTCTGTTGGCTTTAATATTTCTATTAAATTTACCAAAACATCAAAGTTGTTTTCATGATATAAATCCTCACACCCGATTTCTTCCAATGCGCTTTTTATGCAATCTTTAAGTTGAACTAACCTCTCCATCATAGGTATAAGTGAGTTCCATCTAGTTCTACAGTCCAATATAAGTTTAAGTTTTTTACCATGTTTTTTTCAACATATTCCTGCAATATGTCGTTCCTTACTGGCGATTTTCTGAAAAATCTCACAGTCTCTCGAAATTTTTGCAATATTTCGTTAATATTTAAAATTGTACTTAATATTATCAACCCCATTATCTATATTTAAATTATGGTCGCCAGCAAAAACATTCAACTGATTTTCAACTTCCTCATCAGTATTTTCAGAATCTGAAGTTTCATGGAAAATAGTATTTTTGTTATAAAACGTGTCTAAAACAGCCAAATGAATTGCATGGTTCAAGCAAAATTAATTCTCCATTTCATTTAATTGAGCGTATTTCTTTATAATACTGGCTCCATCTTGTGTTGATGCTTAAATATGACGAAATTTTATAACGTACTCTTCCAACTTTTGTTCAAGCAATGACTGAACCTAGTACGCATCACATGGACCCTGTATGGCAATAAAGCCTAATTTATAACTATCCCCTTGAAAATGTAATGTTACAGTTAAATATATTTTGCCATTACAGCTAGTTCATTCATCTAATGCTATTGAGAAACCCATCCCAGATTGAGCCAATTTTTTAAGTTTATCTTTAAATTCCAATTTTTTTTTTCATTATCAAAATCGACGATTAATTTTTGTATTGTTTTCTCGCTCGTATGCTTTTCATACCCACGTTTTGAAATAAATTCTCGTATAGCACTTGAATGTGTAATAGCATGAATCGAAAACTTGTTATACGCCGCGCATTTGGCCAATAATTCTCCCATTGATTCTCTATTGAGATACGTATTTAAAGTAGTTTTTGCTCTTTTCTCTAGAGGTTCTTCATTTTTCTTAACATCGTTATTATGCTTTGCTTGAAGATGATTGGCTAAACTTGATGTGTTCCCACCTGCACATTTTAAAACTGAATTGGACATTGTGCACTTTGCCGTATTTTCTTTTTCTTTTAGGAATATTTTCCATACTCCAGATTTTTTGCTGGTCATTTTGAGGCTAAATTAAAAAGTAATTAAATGTTATACGAAGCGGTTGTTGTACGCATGAACTATAAAAGTATTTTTAGAGTACTTACCTAAATTTAAATAAATGACTTTATCTATAAAGAAATATACCTGTATACATATATTATTAATCGCTTTCTCAAATTAATTATTACTTAAAATTGAATATATAACTGAGACATTTGTTTAAAGAAATGTTTACGTTTAAATAACTATTTAATATTTTAACACAAAATCTACGTCTCTATATAGTCAACTCACCACTGTAACTAAAAAAACAAAGAAAACGATTCTCTCCAGCTCCACTCGTGTTATTAACACTTTTTTCTTTCCGTTTTTTGTACTGTTTATTTCATTTTATGAAAATTGTTTTGTTCTCTAGTTGTTTTGTTAGTGTAAATATTCTTAACACTATCATGGCGCTCTCTCGGTTTAGACATAAATTGACGTCATGTGCGAAAAATGAGAGTAGTAAGAGGCCTGTAGTTTAGGAGGCATTGCTAGAAGAAACAAAAAAATGTATTTTCTTTTTTTAGAGGAAACCTCGGTTTTTATGGAAAACCCGAGTGTCAATTTTGTACCAAAAATTAGAGCGCGAGCTGGCGAGGTGAACAATTATTTTGTGTACATATACACTGTATAATAAACAATTTTATATTTGTATTGTATTTTTCTCTCATGTATCTGTGAATTTTTTTTGTCACTTTTGCAAACGCAAAATAAAATGTTCCGGTTGAACCGGTTGAATATTTATGATGATGACGTATACCTCACCTCTTCTATTCACTTACTTTTGAGCAGTGGAACCGATTGTTTCCTATGTGATTTGACTTTTCATTTTCAAATATTTGAACAACATACGGAACCGTATTTGACACATCAACTAAAAAAAATATATAAACTTAATGACGCGCATGCGCTATAGCAAACCAATATTAATAAAATAACCACTACTCTGTTTTTCCGGTTTGCTCACCTCGCGCTGTTATATTTGGCAAAACATCGACACTCCGGTTTTTACAAGTTTCGTAAAAATAAACAAAAACCCGAGTAACCGGTTTCGGTTTTAACCGGTTTACAAGCCCTAAAGCATCAACACCACCTAGTAGCAAAAAAACGTGGAGACTTTCTGTATGACCTACTAAATTATAATTTACTCGTCAATACCAAGTTTTAACCATACATTGAAACAAAAATGGCGTGTTTAAATTTTTATTACAGTTTAAGAAACTATTCAGTATCATGTACACAAGTGTGGTCTGTCCTAAACCTTCATAATTTTATTCTTTAGGATAGTTTATTAAATATTTCATGGAAATATTTTCGCTTAAATTTTGGAAAACTACTTTTTAGCTAATCCGCAATTTATGGAAAAAGCTAAGGTATGAAGTTTCATCCCGATCAGTCGCACCCTCTGTGCTTTAGAGAGGAGAAACTTTTAGACTGCCCTGCACAAACAACACACATAAACACACACACCGGGATTATTTAAAAACAACTTTGTTTACTTCTGCGATACAGTGAACGGTAAATCTGCAAAATCTGGAAAACCTTCATGATCACTGTATATTGAAAATTAAATGTTATTCAAAGCCCGGAAGATGATAATATTACTCTTTAAAATATTATAGTTTGGTTTGGGTAACTCGAACATTGGAAAAGCTTTTCAACCGTATACCACACTGATATTATGCAGAAAGCGCCTGTTATTCTTCTTTCATCCAATCTCTGTGTAGTACTGAATGCTACTTTAGGCGAATAACCATCACATGATTCTTATACAAATAAACGGAACAGAGTATTTTTGATTACATCATTTCCTGCTCTATTTCACCGTATATTAATCTCAAAGTAGTTTAATTCAGGTGGAATATGGATAGTTGGCAAACAATATTATGACTTTTCCATCCATGGCTCGCTTGGTATATATAATGGTAATGTATATGTTGGTTGTACACCGGATTTTTAGAGATACCAAAGAAAAAACTAAAAAAATTTAAATATTAAAATTTGTTGTTGCGGTTTTCCACATCGAAAACTAATAATTGAATTTGCATTTTGAATTCAATCTCTGTGAATCTCTCGACGTATATATAAATAAATAAATAAAAACTTTGCAGAGCACTTTGTACCATCGTAAAATAGAAAATTGTGTATATGGATTTACAAATCGATACTTAAACTTACTTTTTCAATTTTTAAATAATTTTTTATTAAATAAATTGAATTGGGATTTCCATTCAGTATCTTATCTTGTATTTATGGATTGATATGCAAATCCAAACTAGCGATATAGAAAGTGTATTTACTGTATCAGGACTGGTAAAAGAACGATTGATTTGATTATTTTAATATAATTTTGTTCTTGAAATCAATAAACAGATACTTGTATCTTGTGTGTTTTCGCATCATGCTACTCTCCATAAGTACTAAGTAGGTCGCGGATTACAGTTTCGGTTAAATCCGTTTTGTTGAACCTAAGAAAATAAGTTGTTTATTTCTAACTATCGTGCTTTTCAAGTAACTATAATAAGGAGTTAATTGGGAGTACTGATTTACTACTAAAGCTCAAAACTGAACAAGAGCGAAGGCGATGAGTGAAATCGCCTGTCCTGGCGATTATTTTTTCTTCGCATTGTTTTTTATATGTTTTGACAAAGGAAAAACGCTCTATTTATTTTCGTAATTACAAAATTCTCCAATTTCTACACAACAATCATGGACACGTTTTGTGTGGCTGCTCCATTATTATACCCCTGGTGAATCAATAAGAAACGATAGATTTATTTGAAACAACTTGTTTTACTCATAATACGTTTAGATCTCGATCTAATTTGTTCATCTAACTTTGGTTCGGATGTTTTTTTGTTTACGAGGTTTGTTGTTAGAAATTTTAGTGGGTTTTATATCAGAATTGGCGAACGTATATTTGAATCTTGTTCGGTGTACAAAACACCGAAAACATGTAATACAAACACAACCATCGAGGCTAGCGATGATGATTTTTTCGTTGAAATAAATTTAAAGTCTATTTCTATTTTTATCGCCAGCGAAACAATATTACTAACTGTTTTTTATATCGTTTTTCCTGCCAGACAAAATTTTTTTTTGCTTCCATTTAAGTCCAACCAACACAAACGTGAGTATAAAAAATGACAGGCTGTAATGTCTTCCGGATTTTAACGGATCTTAGATAAATCGGAATTATTTTTGAAAAAACGTTATAATTTGCTAACAAATAAATTTTAAAAGATATTAATTATTTGTTTTTGATAACATATTTATTATTATTATTATAGTTACTAGTTATTATTAGTATTTTATTATTATTATTATAGTGGAATGCACAAATGTGTATGTTGGTCCAAAATAGACACAAAAATAAATTTTTGACACAATTGTTTTGCGTTACCCACACAATTGTGATGGCATAAAGAAAAAAAGATATATATATGTATATATATATATATATATATATATATATATATATATATATATATATATATATATATATATATATATATATATATATATATATATATATATATATATATATATATATATATATATATATATATATATATATATATATATATATATATATATATATATATATATATATATATATATATATATATATATATATATATATATATATATATATATATATATATATATATATATATATATATATATATATAAATATATATAAATATATATATATATATATATATATATATATATATATATATATATATATATATATATATAACTTGGTATCATTTAACCGTCATATTATTAACCATTTTTTCAATTTAGTAGCCTGACGTCTTTGGCGGTTAAAAGACCAGTTCTTGTAATTTACATCGATTCCGGAATGTTCACGAAAATACCAAAAATAGTCACTGAATAATTTCCTAATATTTACGAAATATTTACGCCACTACTGGAATATTCCAGACATACTCAGGCGATAATTCAAAATTAGTACCCGCCGAATTTTATACTATTCGTTTGAGAAAGGTCTTCGATTCATCCTATTTCTCATTTTTTCTAAATCATATCCGGAACTCATTTTGAAATCGTATCCTATGTTTAACATACAAAGAGAGTTGCATCCGAATTTATTAAGAAATAACTAAGGTTCAGAAGCATGTCCAAAATTTAAATTAAAATTCCCATTTTCATCATTAATCTGGCTTCTGCTGAGCTGCTAAACTGGAGCTTCTCTAAAGTCTTATTTTAAAAAATCATGATCCATTGCAGTCATTTCCTGACATTTAAAAATATCCTTTCTTAATTTTTTTTATCAAAATCGTTCTTGAGGATCTCCTAATCAAATTTTTCTGAATTTACAATTTTTTACGATTTACGAGTATTCTTAGCACACGAAACGCCATCTCACCCATTTTTATAAAAAAATTTCAGTCCGTAAAATACTAAATGAATTTTATTAAAATAACGACCCATCGCAATCCATTCCTGGCATTAGAAAACTCTCATCAACGCAACTTTTATTTAAATCGTTTGAGCCGACCAAAATTTAAAAAAGAGACCATTAAAAAACGGACCGAGGCCAAAACATTAACTAGATTTTGAATGCTACAAATCAATATGTTTACTCATAACAACCAACATTATCAAAAGGACGCGATTAGTGCAACCACATAATGTCACCATGTCATAACATGGTGCAAATTCCGCAATATTAAGAAACTTAACGCCAGATATCTAATTAACGAAAAACACAAAACCCAACACGAAGCGACATGGTGTACAGCCAATTAGTTATACAACATAGTATACAACATGGTACACCTGACGCAATTAAATCCAACATTAACGGCCAGTTTACATCACAAGTGGTGTAAACCCATACTATAATACTTTATCACTTGTTATCTTGACAAATATAAACTTTTTTGGTAATATCGCAAATGAAAATGCATACCCTAACAAAAATGTCTTGCCCGGTCACTTGAAAGAAATAAAGTATTATAATATTAAAGTAAAGTTTACACCACGACTATAATACCAATATTTCTTTGATAGCTATTATACTTTAATAGCAAAATACTACGTGATAAAGTATTTTAGTTTAAGTTTACACCAACATGACGGCCTATCCGGCTCCCAAAGTATCCCCCTAAATGTTATATTCAGAAGTTAGAACTCATTGTAATCGATTCCTTGAAAACACTATCCCGTCAAATTCGCTTAAGACTAATCAAATATTAAAAGAAGGCCCAAAGCCAACAAGACGCAACATAGTGAAGCATCATTCAACATCCTTCAATTAGATGCAACATCAAGCAAAATGGTGCAACATCACACAACATCGTTCAATATGACCAAAATGAGCAATATCACAAAACGCAGCGAACACTTCGAAACATGGTGCGGACTCAGATCGTATCATACTGACGCGCATATCGCTTCCGTCCTGCAAATTTAGATTTCAATGGTACATCTCGCACTGGTTGTCGACCAATCACTAATAAAATCAAAAAAATCTTACAAAAAGTCGGAGAGACCTATATAAAAGTCAGCCATGATACTGCTAAAGAATTAAATATGGAGCACAGAACAGTTTTAAAGCATGTGTGTAAAGATGGGTTCGCAAAGAAGCTCGACGCTCGATAAAATGACAAACATCTTTAAATATTTACATTTCGTAACATAGTGCAACATTACAGCCCATCCAGAGGGACCATAAATGAATTATCCAGGAATAGAACTCTTTGTAATCGAGTCCTTGTATTCGAGAAACCTGTCCTGCTAAATTTGCAACATATAGTAGAACATCAAACACCATCCCCCCGAGATACAACATCAAACAATATGGTCCAAGATCACGCAACATAGTGCAATATATTGCAATACAAACATGATAAACGGCTAACAACGTAGCATTAAATGCTAGAACATGGTGCAACATCATCATGCACTAAGATGCAACATGGTGCAATATGGCTCAACATGATGGGTGCGCAATGGTCATGTCCCATTCGAGGAAACTTAAATGTATCATCCAAAAATTAGAACTCCTTGTAATTGTTTACTTGCATTCGAAAACGCCTGTTCTAAATTTTATCAAATTCGTGCAAAACCAAATAAAATGTAAAAAGAAAGCCAACAAGACGCAACACAGTAAAACATCACCCAACATCTCTCAACAAGATACAACATCAAGCAACATGACGCATAAAATTCAACAACATGGTGCAACATAACAAAATGGTACTTCATCATGCAACATGGTGCAACATCATACAACATAGTAACACACCATGCAAAATGGTGCATCATGAACATTGCCCAACATCCCTCAACAAGATACAACGTCAAGCAACATGACGCATAAAATTCAACAACATGGCACAACATAACAAAATGATCCTTCATCATGCAACATGGTGCAACATCATACAACATAGTAAAACACCATGCAAAATGGTGCATCATGAAGCAGCATGGTGCAACAAAACAGCAAGGGGCGGTACAACATGACCTATCCGGGAAATAATTTAACCAGAAATCAGAACTTGTAACCGTTTCCTTGCATTCAAAGACCCTTTCCAAGTAAATTTTATCAAAATCGTGCATATAATTGGTTTTTGGTACTTCGCTGTTTTTGAAATTGGCCGGTAATATTTTATTTTTTAAAACTAAGCGGACTTTGTCAAAGCAAAACAGCTATTATAAAAAACGTGCAAGCCGAAAAAAATAATCAAGGAACCCAGGCCGCACCGGACGACCCTCTGAACAGATTTTCCCGAAATCAACACCTAACGCAATAGAATCCTGACACTCGAAGAAGCTTCCTCACGGTTTTTTATAAAAATCGTGCAAGCCGGAAACCTGGATAAACCAAATCGCGAAACCTGGACAAACCAAATCGATTCCTGTCTATGTAAAACAGCCTCTTCACCAATTTGTATCAAAATCATGCAAAAAAAAATAGATTAGGAACGGGACCCGAGCCCCACCGGATGACCTACTGAGCGCATTTTTCCTAAATCAAGGCCAATCGCAAAAGATTCCTGGTATCGGAAAACCCCTCTCAGCAATATTCATAGAAACCACTTGAGCTGAGAAAGAAATTTGTTAAATAAAACTCGTCCCCCAGTTTTTCTGAAACTTTGTGATGGCAAACGTTTTCTAGTAGTCGGAAACTCCTTTTAATAATTTTCATGAAAATTGTTGTTCGAGTGGTTTGCCTTAATGCCTGTTAACTCTATGGGGCTATATGGGTATAACTTAACAAAATTTCTAACGGCTAAAGTTAATAGTTGCATCAATGCGGACTTAGGTTACAATAGAGTGGCAGAAAATTAAATAAATTTTAGAAAAATTGAACCATCCAAATTTTATGAAATTACAGCTCCGTGGCCCCATCAGAATTTGTTTAAAATTGGGAGAAAGTTAAATGACCATAGTGGCATTAATACGATTTTTGGTTAGCTAGACTGCTGGATCATTCAGCGAATTTTCAAAAAATTCAATTATCATAATGCGCTAACTTAAACTGTCGTAGCCCCGTCTCAATTAAATAAAATCGATTTAACAGGCATTAAGCCTATCAATTGACCATAGTGACGGCTTTGGGTTAACTTAAAGCTCCGTGCCATTCAATGAATTTGTAAGAAACTGAACTATCGAAATCTGGTAAAATTACACTCCCGTAGTCCCATAGAAATATTACCTCAATTGAGCTAGAGTTAACAGGCATTAAAGCCAAGCTAACGGCCTTTGACTTTTCTGTCGTATAGCGACATGACTGTTTTTGACCTCGAGCTTTTAATCTTTATGGTATTTAATTTAATTTTTTTATGGGGTGTATAAGCAGAGGATAAGCAGATATACGTGTGGAACGTCAATGAAACTCTGTTTTAGTAAAGCTGCTGATTAGCTGTTTTCCGATAAGCCAAGTAAGAAAACCAAAAAATACAAACCATCAAATCAAATTTACTTTTAGTTGTAAATTTGATTTGATCCTTTTTATTTTTTGGTTTTCTAAAAGCTTTATTTTGAAATAATAAAGTTTTACCATGGCCGCTTTATAAATGAGCTTAACCCTTGAGATATACTCTACGTGGCTCAAAAGTAAAAATATATAATTTCAAACTACAGCAATTATATTCCACGCGATTAAAGAGTCTTCAGTAAGCTATGTAGATCAACGTTTGACAAATTTGACATTTAGAAACGTCGCAGTCACGTCGAGTATATCTCAGGGGTAAATCTGAAAACGAGATGTGCGGTCCCTACCAAATTTTTATTATGAATAAATATATAAATAAACAATGCGGCTTTAAATTTACCTAGAGTGCCAAACCATTCAACAAATTTGCAAGGAATCGTACAATTGAAATCAATTAAAAATTATTTATTTAGCCAATAATAACTATTTTATTTAATAAAGTTGTTAATGGTTTAGGGCTCATTTTTTATTTTAAATACAATAAAACAATTTATTGACTGAGCTTTCGATGTCTCATCGACATCATTTTAAAGCTTATGAAAATTTTTATATAAATTTCTCAAAAACAAATATAAAAAGCCTATACAGTAAAATACAGTTTTTCCAAATACAAAGTAAATTTTAAAGTAAATTTTAAAACAAGTACATATATAAAATATGAATATGATTTTAAAAATATTAAAAATATATAAATGAAAATCGTATATATAAATTAAGCAATGAAATAAATTTAGCAAAGAAATAAAGTAGACAAAAAACGAAATTAGACAAAATAATTGTAGAAATTGCCAATGAAAGCGCAATCATTATTTATCATTATTTTTATTTAAATTTACTTTGTATTTGGAAATCGAAAGCTCAGTCAATAAATTATTTTATTTTATTTAAAATAAAAAACGAGCGCTAAACCATTAACAACTTTATTAAAATCGAAATCTAGTTAAATTACACCTCCGAAGCCTCATAAAAATGTCTTCACAAATGGGATAGATTTAATAGGCACTAAGGCCTTGAAATTGGCCATAGTGGCATAATTGCGAATTAAGATTAACCTAGAGAGCCAGACCTTAAAATGGATTTGCATGAAATTAAACTATCAAAATCTTGTAAAATTACGCGAAGTCCCTAAAGATCCTGTTCACAATTAGGACAAGGTTATCATGCATAATGGTCTAACAGATGGCCATAATGGCATCAATTCGGAATTAAGGTAACCTAGAGTACCGCACCATTCCAAGAATTTTCAAAAAAAAAATTGAACTTGATTTAAAAAATATCGTATTTGAAGAGGAGAATCTTAGGAACTTGCTCATGGTTCAGCAACCGCCACACCGTTAACAAAAAGAGGGAAGTTTATGACGAGGAGCTGCAAAAGTTGCCGTTATCAGGCACTTTTTAGCTTCCATGATGTAATAATTCCAAAATCTATGCATCTACTTCTGCCCCTCCACTTTTTAACCATATTTGCCCGGACAAATATATTTTGTCCAATTTATTTTCAAGATGAATGAACGCCGGTGTATACATTGTATTACATCAAGGTAAAACAAAACAAAAAATATTTAAACATAAAAAAGCTTTGTATATACCAAACATAACCAGCAAGTAATACAAACATAAGTATAAAAAAGCTTTTCTGTGGACCATTATTCATCCAGAATCATATATTTTTGATGAAAATTTAAATTGTACATGCGAGAAGACTAAATAAAACAAAAAAAAAACACTCGAGAAATGAAAATAAATTTTGTTCAACAACAACTCACACAACAAAATTTTCTTATTATTTTCTTCTCCCAGTTTTTTTTTTTTTTTTTATTTCAAGATGTACAAAAAAAATTATGAATTATAATAATAAAAATGAAAACGAGAAAATAAGTAAAAAATATTTATTTTAATCTTCATTTATATCCCTCATTTTCTTCAAGTTATCAAATGACGGTTGTTGTTGTTTTTTGTTCGGTATGAAGCTTTTTTTTTTTGTCTGGTATGGTTTTGTTTGTTGTACATAAATCACACACACCCCTTAAATCTTATTTTAACAACCAAGAAAATTCTATTTCGGTGTGGTATTTTGACACCTTTATTTAATGTTTTGTTTGTTTTTATTTATTTATGTATACGAGTATATGGATACGGGGTTTTTTCGTCGAATGCTCAGTGCTTTATGAGCTTTTTTTATTATTCTGTTTGGTGTGCTTCGTCTTAAATTTCTGCATATCAGGTCCTAGGTGTAAAACATACATTTGGTATATTTACGATATATTTGGTTGTTCATATGCTGTAAAAATAAAAATTTGTAAGGACATGGATTTTCCACTGTGTTTCAGATCTACAACGTATTAAACCAAAAACTAACGTACAATTGTGTACCGGAAATTGTTTCAAATCTAGTGATGGAATGTACTAATTTAATGTTAAATAGTACGGTTTGAATAATACGTGTGTACATCACCGCCAGAAAATATATAATTCAAAAGCTTTCTCTATTTATTTTACGATTTAAATCTTGGGAAAAATATGTTTTTGAAATTTTGGCTTTGCCGTTCTATTTATTTTGACGTCTAGTTAGTAAGGTTGTTTCACAGCAACAAAATCATATTGCTTATCGACGGGAAATAATTTTAAAATATCTTAAATAAACGACTCGCCATATTTTCTTGTGTTATGTATACACATACGAGTGAGTTATACGATACGATTTCAGGCCTTTAAGCCTGCACCAACACAATTAGCCCGCCTCAATGAAACCTATATCGTAATTTTTTAAGTGGTTGCGTTAGCTTATAATTAACGCTGCACCGCCAAAATTGTAACTTTTGATGTAGCTATTTGATATCGGGAGTTGGTTTAATATTTTATTTATAATAAACTGTGCCCGCTTCGTGCGACGGGCGACGATAGCCTAAAAACTAATAGCCGTTTCACAATTTTAGATTCACAAGACAAATTACAATTTTTGGTGCTGAAATTTCGGTAATTCCACCTACAAATTTAAAATTAGCTAAACCAACGGAATTCAAACTATTCGCTGCAAATTACTCACAAATCGACAGATATGGTTATAAAAATCTAGTCCATAGGGCTTATTTAGGTGCGTATTCTAGGTGCAGATTTCCTCGCACATTTTGGATTAAAGGCTGACGTTAAACAAAAGGAATTAGTTGATACCAATACCAAGTGCAAAACATCGGGAAATCCTATTCAAATCCAATCTTATGGCATTACAACTTGTAACGGAATTGTATCCAATTAACTTGTAACGGAATTGTATCCAAATTACGAGCGTAGTTGTTGAATGAACATATATTTTAAGCCAATGTAACACGATCGCTATGTTTTGATTCCGCAAAGATAAATGCTTTTGAGATAAATGGCATGATCAAATGAACTCTGCTATTGAAAATAATCAAAAACTGCAAGTATTGTGCAATCTATTTATTTGACAAAAATAAAAAAATTTTCGCGAGGATCGATTTCGCAATATTGATGTCACGTTATTGTACATTGCCTTTATACATTTTTATGATCAAAGCGCAAAAATCGTCCATTGATAATATGTATAAAGAGTGTGCAAATATTTTTTTGCGAGGAAGTTCAGTTTGTTTTGGAGGGTGTTAGAGTTCAGTTCAGTTTGAATAAAACGCGGTTAAATATCGTTATTATATTTGTGTGATAAGGATTTTTTTTTTGTTTTTTGGTGTTTTTTTTTTGAAAATGAACTTATTTTATCTTGGTACAATTAAAAATTTACTGTGTTTTGTGAGTGTGAGTTCGTTAGCCGAGATTGATATCGGTAAATATAGTGTAGTGGTAGACCGGCAACTGAATACCAATCATTGGCGATTTCCCTTGGTCTGCTCTAAAAGCTAAGAGCGGGAGCTTCGTAAGTATCCCTGCCCATAGGCGGGATACTCCATTTCTGCCAAGATCCTCCTCCATCTGCATTGATACGTAGGGCCTACGTTGCGGAAATTTATGTTTGCAATTTTTTTTTTATTATTTTGTTTTTGTTTGGGTAGAATAGGTATTTAGGGATTATGATACCCTAAAAGTCCTAAATAAACAACCACGGGTGTAAGCCCAGCTCCCGTGATTGTTTGAGACGACCATCCTTGGGTCCGACATGCCCAATTTTTCAGTTTTTAACTCAAAATTTTGATACCATACCTTATGCTGTCTGCCCTTATTTCGCTTTCCCAAATTAATATGCTGTAATCTATGCTGTTATCTGGATACCCCAAAACCACACCGGTTCCTCCTCCCGACTGAGCTGCGGGAATCTAAGAGTACCTACCAACGAATGATGGCAAAATTCTATGAAACGGATTTGCTTTTACGCAACAAGAAGCTTATCTGTTACAAACTATTAAAGCAAATACCAATCCAGCAGAAATTTTAAAATTACTAAAAGAATTCGTTTCAGTAACGCATGAAATCTTGCTATGCAAAAGCTCGAGGCTTGGGTTATGAGAAAGTGGTGATTGCGAAAGCTGAATTTGAAGACCTTCTAAAAGCAATTGGGCTAGTCCTTTTCACATGGCATCCATAAAGGATGGTAGTTGGCGGTTGCATGGTGATTATCGATCACTAAACGCATTAACGAAGCAATACCGCTATCCGATACCTTTCGTAACAGGTTTCGCGCATCATTTACAGTCTTGCACGAAGTTTATAAAAATTGATTTGGTAAGAGCGTACCACCAAGTACCAATTGAACCATGGAAAATCGAAAAAACAGCAATAATCATACCTTTCGAATTATTTGAATTTCTACGAATGGCGTTTGGCTTACGAAACGCAGCTCAGATGTTCCAAATGATGGAGCACGCTTTATTCAGAGATCTAGCATTCGTATTCACATACATTGATGATATACTCAGCGCTTCGAAGAGTATGGATGAACACTGCAACATGTTCGTAATTTGTTGCAAATACTAGATGAAGCAGGATTGGTATTCAAGCTGAATAAATGTGAGTTCGTTTTGGATGAATTAGCATTTTTAGGTTTCCCAGTTCCTAAACATGGTATGTGCTCAGATCGATAAAGAGTCGAAACAATTTTAAGTTATCCGCAGCCTAGAACAACAGACGAACTGCGTAGGTTCCTTGGCTTGATAAATTATTACAGGATGTCTATACCATAGCGGCAGCAAACAGTCAAGCGCCATCTTACGAGTATTTCAAACAGTCTAAGAAAAAAAAAGGACAAACCAATAATCAATTGGTCTGACGAGACGATTAAAAGTTTTGAAATTTGTAAATCAAAGTGAAACCCGTTTAATAAAATTATTAAAAAATAAGATAAAAATATTAAAACATTAAACGAAAAAAAAAAAGAATAAAAAAGTGATAAATTAAGTAAATTTGAACAAAAAATGCAAAAGAAGATAGGTTTTTGTGCAAATGGTGAGAAAGAGCATCATAAATAAAAAAATAAAAAAGCCTCTCAAATATACTGTTAAAGTTAGTCGAAAGTTTCCAGCCGAAAGATAATGCAGATAGTGTCTTGAATACAGCAAAAATCAGTCATGAACTCGAATTTATGGAGAATTTAGGATCGGGTTACATTCGGGTGAAGGGGAAATCATTTCATTTTATATTAATTTAAAAATCGATAGGAGCGAGAGTATAAAGAGAGTTTAAAAATAGTCAAGACACTATCTGCATTATCTTTCGGCTGGCAACTTTCAGCTAACTTTAACAAGGTCTCTCACATGTGAGTATGCAAAATTAAAAAAATATAGTAAAAGGAATATCCGCCCCGGTGGCAAAGTGGTTAGCATACTTGCTCCAGCGACCGGAGGTCCCGGGTACGATTCCCGGTGGTGACAAGTAAAAAATTTCACGGCTGGTTTAGGATCAATGAATTAATCACTCATTATCAGAAATGAAATTCTGATTATGACCCTCATTTGAGGCAGCCAAATCCCTTGATGGGATATAGTGCCAGAGAGAGAGAGAGAGAGTAAAAGGAATAGAAATCTATAGAAAATGAACATAAAACGTGTAGATGACAAAAAATAGAATACATACGTGAAACAGAAAACAAAAAATACGTATGTGATATAGTGGATGTTACACGATATATAAAAACAAATAAAATAAAAATAAAATCTACAATACAAACTTTCACGTGTCGTAGAATTTTTCTTCCCGTATGAATATCAGTCCTGAAGTGAGTAATCGGAAATAATAAATTAGATCCCAGTGAATAACAATATATAAAACAAAATGGGATCACTTAAGCCGCCTGCCTAAGCCATTATTAATATATAGTGATATAGATATGGCACGTGAGTGGGGTGAATGGATAGACGAATATGAGTGCTATACCATAGCCGCGAAGGTGAACACTGAATCAGCCGATATAAGATTAGCGAATTTTAAAACGGTAGTCGGGCATGAAGCAGTAAGATTAATAAATAATTTTTGATTAACAGATGAGAAAAAAAAGATGTAGACGAAATAAAAAAAAATTAAAAATATATTTTGTACCAATGCGTAATAAAACATACGAACGGTGCAAATTTCCCAAGTGAAGCATTTGACAATTTTTCACAATAAATACGCGAACAAGTACAGAAATGCGAATTCAATAATAACAACGAATTTATCACCGACCAAATCGCGTTAGGAATCCGATGTGAAAATACACAGCAGAAGTTATGGATCGAAGACGAATTAACAATGGAAAAAGCAATTAAAATTGGTCGCGCGCGGCGCGGCCGAAAGAGCAAATAAGCAAATCTATATATGTATATAAAAATGAATTCCTGTTTGTTTGTTTGTTTGTTTGTTTGTTCCGAATGGGCGTCTCAGCCGCTTAACCGATCGCCATGAAATTTTTACCATGTACAAGTTGCATATCTAGAACCAACCTTATGATATTTTGGAAGGGGCGGGACCCCAGGGTCTAGGGGCTGCGTTACAATTTTTTTCGAAAATTTTAGTTTTCTTTAAATTTTTCCACGAAAATGAGTTTATGGGACTGGTTATATGAAATTACTGACATGTTCGAATCCGAGGGGCCCAGCCCTGGATCAAAAATTAATTTTTACATGTATATAGATACAAATATTTGATTATTCCAAAATGACTTCTCAGTCGCTCAACCGATCGCCATGAAATGTTTACCATGCAAATATTGAATGGTGAGGATCAATCTTACGATATTGTGAAAGGGGGTGGACCCCGGGGTCTAAGGGCTGTGGTACAAATTTTTTTAAAAATTTTAATTTTCTTTAAATTTTTCCACGAAAATGAGTTTACTAGGCTGGTTATATGAAATTACTGACATGTTTGAATCCGAGGGGCCCAGCCCTGGATCAAAAATCAATTTTTACATGTATAGATACAAATATTTGATTATTCCAAAATGACTTCTCAGTCGCTCAACCGATCACCATGAAATGTTTACCATGGAAATGTTGCATGTTCAGAACCAATCTTACGATATTGTGCAAGGGGCTGGACCCCGGGGTCTAAGGGCCATGGTACAAATTTTTTCAAAAAATTAAATTTGTTTACGAGAATTAGTTTTGGAAAGGGGTTATATGAAATAAGAGACATGTTAGAATTCGAGGGGTCCGCCCCTGGTTCAAAAATTCATTTTTACATGTAAAGATACAATTATTTGATTGTTCTGAAATAACGCCTTAGCCGCTTTACCGATCGTCATACAATTTTTACCATGTATATGTTGCATGTTCAGGACCAAGACCACGATACTTTTGAAGAGCCTGGACCCCGGGGTCAAGGGGTTGTGGTACAAATTTTTTATCTGATTTCAATTTTTTTAAGATTTTTTTAAGGGAATGACTTCAGAAAAGGGATTACATGAAATTAGTGACATGCTCCAATCCGGAAGTCTGCCCTGGATCAAGAATTCATTTTTACATGTATGTATAGATACAACTATTTAAATGTTCCGAAATAGCGCCTTAGTCGAAAAAATTTAGACACCAAAAAGGAAATCTAGAGTGCGATTGTTATACACAAATCATACCTCTACTATAATTGATTTAATTATGCAAAATAATTTTATTTATTTAAGTTTCAGGCAATCTTTAAGTCCCAAAAATGACGGCGTTAATAAATTAAATAATGAAATTCAATCGCAACTACCCGGGCCACTAATGAAATACAAATCTAACGACATGGTTACTGGTGTGGATCAATCCGTCAATTATCCAATAGAGTTTCTTAATTCTTTGGAGCCACCTGGTATTCCACCACACATACTATTTTTAAAAGAGGGTTCACCAATAATACTGCTTCGAAATTTAGATCCACCGAAATTGTGCAACGGAACACGGCTTTGTGTGAAGAAATTGATGCCGAATGTGATTGAAGCAACGATTATTACCGGTAAAAGTAAAGGAGAAGATGTGCTAATTCCGCGCATTCCTATGATTCCCACCGATTTGCCGTTTGAATTCAAGCGACTATAATTCCCATTACGCCTTGCTTTTGCAATGACAATCAACAAACCCCAGGGGTAATCATTGAAAATAGCTGGTGTTATTTTGGAAAATTCATGCTTTTCACATGGCCAACTGTATGTTGTTTGCTCCAGAGTGGGAATGGCAAAAAATTATTTATTTACACACCAAATGGAAAAACAAAAAATATTGTTTATCAAAAGGCTTTATAATAAAAATTATTAACTAAAATATCTTTATATTTATTATTCACTTTGATCTGGTTGAAGGTTTGTAAAAATGGAGTATAATTATTTGGCAATTAGTAACAAATACCAAACAAAAATTAATTAATTATCCTCACAAACAGGATGTCCAATAATATCATTACGAAAGTTCGCCTGGATGCATTAACGGAGGCACCCGTTACTGAATACAGCTACTTATAATTTTCTTTTCATATGTGATTGCAACTACAGCGATGTAAAGAGAGAATTCTTGCATAACAATCAAGATATTTGAATTATATACCTCCCGTGCAACGCCGGGTAACTCAGCTAGTTAATGATATAAATGAAGTGAGCTCGTCGGCAATGGTGAATAAAATCAACAAAGAATTCAAGTGCAGACGGTGCAATACGACGCACGGACCTAAAAGTTGCCCGGCATATAAAAAGGAGTGCTTAAATTGCGGTGGCACTTGACATTTTGGTATCGTGTGTAGATCACGTACGTAATAATAGAAAAGAAAGTGAGTCGAAATATACAAATTCTCAGGAAAAGAACAAAAGTCAAAAGAATAAAAAAGTAAACGTCATCGAAAGTGATAGTAGTGGCAATGAAACAAAATCAACGGGTGACGAAACTGGCTTTAAATTCATTTGAATGATCACCACAGTAAATTCAATAAGTGAAGAAAAAAGTGACAGAAAAAGTGCGCGTCGGTAAATACGAGATTAAAATAAGACTAGACACTGGTGCGTTTTGCAATGTAAATTCAGATAAAATGGCAAGAGCAATCGGTGCGGTCGTTAAGGATAGCAAAATTAAAAAAATTAAATCGTATGACGGCGGCCTAATAAATGTGATCGGACAAACTAAATTAACGTGCAGTACCTTAAGAAAAGAAAATAATATCGAGGGGATAGTAATATTTGCGGTAATAAAAGAAGACTTACAGACAAGGGATTTGTGAAAAGAGTAAATCAGATTGGGTGCTGCAAAAATTTTCAGTATGATATGGATTTCATAGATAACTCAAAGTTCAAAATAATACCGGCAAGAAAAATACCTTACGCAATTGAAGAAAATGTGAGACAAGAGATACAAAATATAATAAAACTTGGTGTCATCGAGAGCGTCAGCGAGCCAACGCCGGCAGTAAGTAAGCATAGGGCTTGCTGCCGGCGTTGGCTCGCTGACGCTCTCGTCCATGCATACACGAATTTTACCCCTATTTACGAACCGCTCGTTGGTCGTAAATAGGGGTAAAATTCGTGTATGCATGGACCCAACGGAATTAAACAAAAATATTATGAGGCGTATCAATGGAAACAGTCGAAGAAGTGGCAGCTAAAACACGAGGCAGCAAATTTTTCACAAAATTGAACTGATAAAAGAGATTCTGGTAAATAAAATTAACAGAACGCAAGTCGAAATATCTAACATTTTCAACGCCATGGGATAGATTCAAATATCTACGCATGCCAGTCGGTATATCATCAGCACCATTCGCTGATTTAATCGCTTGTTTAATGCAGGGAGAAAACCCGTAGCATATGCCACAAGGGCATTTACAACTTTATAGCAAAACCAATCACAAATAGTAAAAGAAGCGTTGGCTATTCGTTTGGGATGTCAAAAATTCCATGAATACGTACATGGAAAAGAATTAAGCGTTGAAACGGATCACAAACCTTTGGAGACGATCTTCCTAAATACCATACAAAATGCACCATTGAGATTGCATGGTATACTATTCGACATGTTACAATATTCGCCAAAAATAAAGGATATCAAAGGAACGATCAATGAATACGAAAATGACGAGACATGCGCCATAAATTTAATCCACGCAATTGGTGAAGACCTACGTGACAGATTGATAAGGGAAACGGCGGTTGATGTTGAGTTACAGACATTAATAAAAGCAATCATGGGCAAATGGCCGGTTGAAAAGGACAAAATACCGATGATGATCATGATCCTGCAGGGCGTATGCGCCATACATACATGAAATCATATACGAAGAGAGTTTACTGCTCAAGGGTAACAGAATAATCGTGCCAAAAGCAATAATCCAATCAATAATGACTGAGACACATGCGGGCCACAGTGGCATTTCTACAACACTGCGCAGATTACGACAAACATTGGTTTGGAACGGACTAAGTGTGGATGCAAAACTACGTAGAGCGATGTGCAATTTGTCAACAGACCCAAAGCTACTATTATTTTTTTTTTTTTTTTTTTTTTTTTTTTTAATGTTCATAGTTTTATTTAAGGAAAATTTTTATACATGTAATTTAAATTAATCAATTGTTTAAAATAGTGAAAATAAAACTAGCTAGTGAACTCCTGATTTAAAAAATGTCACGGAGTCACGATTGATAACTAATAAAAATAGAGTATAACACAAATTAGAAAAATGTAACATTAAAACTAGAAATATATAAATATAATTAACAAACTTAAAAATAACAAAATAACACATTTTTAAACAATATTTGCGCATGGTTTGAATATTCGACACATATTTTGTCGCTTTCCTTATAAATAAAATAAATATAATACACTATTTAGGATAGTGTTCTAAATAAAATCTCAATGTCATTTTTTGAAAACAACCATTCTTTCAACAATTTTATAAAAAGACTAGCAGTGCCCGCGGTTACAATATAGGTTGGTAGCTGGCTATAAAACTTAGGTACAGTCAAATATAATGCAGTGTAACAAAAGAAATTCTTGAAATGCTCTTTAAAAGGTTTCGAAATACTAATTCTATTTCTATTTTTTGTTTCGATATGACTCACTATATATATTCATTAAACTATTACCACTTTTTAAATAAAACTTTTTTAAAACTTTAAATACATATAGATACCGCAGTGGTAATATTTTATAATTTAAAAACAATGGGAAAGATGGTGTAGTTCTTGGCACATGATTAAAAATTCTAATCACACTTTTTTGTAACGTCAATAATGGTTTAATGTTTGACAAATAAATTCCACCCCAACATGTTAACCCGTACTGTAAATGAGACTCAATCAAAGCGTAATAGAGACATTTCAAAAATTCGGAGCTGCAGATATTACGCAAATGGAAAAATGATCTTAAAGCACATCGGAGTTTTTGTTTTAAACTAATCACGTGATTTTTAAAGTTAAGCTGTGAATCAAGATTTAAACTTAAATATTTGAACGAACTAACTGTTTCAATGGGAACGCAGAGAGTACTGCAATTAGAGTCATTACACGCCAATGAATGATAGGTCACTGAGCCATAATTTATGACAGGACTACTGAGATTGAAGTTCATAATTTTAGACTTGCAGCTAAGAATCATGAAATGAACGTAAAACCATTTTTTTAGTAATTTTAGGTCACACTTAACGTCATATTTCAACGAATCTACATTCAAATTTGAATACTACAGCGCAACATCATTTATTACGAGAGATGCCTGAATACCCATTCCAACTGGTATCTACGGACATATTCAAGTTCAAGGGGGACGATTACATACTGTTTGCGGACCACTACTCGGGATTTTCTGATTTCAGAAAATTAAAATCATCAACGTCGACAGAGGTAATATTAACACTAAGCCAGTGGTTCTCAGTCCATGGAATACCCGAAATATTGGAATCGGACGGTGGGCCACAATACACGAGTCAATTATTTAGGGCATTCGAGTCTAAATGGCAATTCAGACATCGAATATCGTCACCATATTATCCTCGGTCAAACGGATTTGCGGAAAGAAATGTTCAATCTATAAAGGGAATATTAAAGCGCTGCTGGAAAGGCAAAACCGATCCAACCATAGCAATGTTATTACTTCGGAATACTCCACGCAACGAAACATTGGGATCATCGGTTCAGTGATTATTCAGCCATCAAACGTGAACAATCTTGCCGATAAACATGGTAGACTTAAAACCCAAAATAATCAAGGGTGTCACTGAAGAACTTCGAGAATTGAGAACGAATCAAAAATGATATGCAGATCGTGTAGCAACACCTCGATTGTCATTTAAAATGGGCGAAAATGTCAGAATGCAAACAAATCATCGCGAGTGGAAACCAGCGAAGGTATAGTCAAAATCACTGGAAATCCAAGATCGGTAATAGTCGAAACGCGGATGGTAGAAATTATCGAAAAAACAACAAACACCTGCACACAACTAAAGCGAAGATACCATTTACCTATTTTACCATCGATAGAATTCGAAGCAATAAACAGTCGAGCGGGCGAAAAACCACCGGTTGAAATACCATCAACGGAGTCATCAACAACGGGAAATACTTCAACAAACACGGGTCATCCTGGTTGTGGGAGGTCAACGAGTCCGACACTGCTATTAGAAAAACAACCGAAAATATTGATTATTAGTGGAAGAAATGCCGGAAAGACGGAATATTATTAAATTTCAACATTTCATATACCGAGTTCCTTTACTTCGGAGATCAATCAATTTGCCATTTTAAGGATTACTTTTAATATTTTATTAAGCTGAGATGTTTTATTTAGTGAAAAAATATATATACATAATGAATAAAAAATTTCCGCTGGTAATTACATAACAAAATTTATTCTCTTTAGTGATAGTGCTGCCACTTGCGGCGAGTAGCGCAATCTCTTATCCGCTATCTTATACAGCATCTGTTAACGTGTCAAGTCCGCGTAATACTTATTGCATAAGACGTTGGAACGACTGTGCTACATTCCTAAGGCCGAAAGTCATTCTACAAAAGTGATAATAGTCTAACAGTCCGAAAGATGTCGAAATTGCTGTTTTTCAATGTCCGTCGGTTCAATAGGAATTTGATGGTAGGCTTGGACAACGTCTATCGTTGTGAATATAGTACGGCCCTCAAGTCGTTGTGTAAAGTCTTGGATATGTGGACTCACAAATACCTCTCTAGAATTGTGCTTTAATTAGTACTCGAAAGTCTCCACTCTACATTCTTTTTGGGTACTAAGTGTCGCGGGCTGGACCAAGGACTGCTACTAGGTTGGGAAATCCCGAGTTTCATCATTATTTCGAAATCTGTCTTCGCGATGATGTACTTATCCAGTGCTAGTCCGCGTGGTTTACATGTAACCGATGGCCCATTCGTTTCAATTTTGTGAGTCACGTCATGTCTTGTATTGTCAATATTAATGTTGCAGTGAATGACTGTTAAAAATTTTGATAGTCAATCGTACGCATTTACCGAAGGACCGTTCGCTGCGAACAACATGAATGGGACAACCCTTAGATTCCGATCAAAACGGGCTGGCAAAACTGAGACATCTGCACCTGTATCTATTAAAAAATGAGTCTGCAGAAAAATGTCGTAGATTAAAAGACGGCTAGTTTTAGTTACGTCATTGCACACCACCAGACTATTTATTTTTTTGAAACATTGTTATCGTACTTATTTGATACGAATTTACAATTTGGTTTACATTTCAATGCCTTTGTGCCGAAATGATACACAATCACCATAAACTGAATTGAAGGAATTGAAGGAATTTCGAGAATTGGACGAGTTTTTCCGAGAATAGTTAATTTTAGAATTTGATCGAGAATTGTTACGATTTCGTGAGTTTGAATTAGATCGTGATGTAGAATTTTGATTAAAAATTTCCGAAATCTCCGGTAACAATGTTTTTTTGAATTCCGAAAGTTCTAGTGAAAAAGTTGAATTTGCATTAGAAGAGGACAGACCCTCCTGACAGGGAGACGTCGTTTTCAAATGGTGTGAACACCATTTGAACTGATTGGTGCACCCTCTCCATCAAAAATTGAAGAAGTGTTGTTTCGTTTATATTGTTAAAAGCATTCAACTTCATAACAATAACACTCAACAGTTGGGACAGCTTCCTGTCGCCAAGTATCAAGCCCTGCATTAGATTTTAAGTTTTGCCTTTTCTGGTGTATTACCTTTTCTTGCTAGTGATTATGTACGCAAAGTTGTCGTGGGGTCGTGGTTCCAGGGCTCCCACCGTATGAGCATATTTAGTTGCTTCGATAGAAATTTCTGCCGATGCAAATTGCTGCTCGAGTATTTTAAACCACACATTAGGATTTTCTGAGTAAAGTGGCTGTGGCGGTTTGAACGCCACACGAGCAATTTATGCAGTACGTAGACAAATTAGTATTTGCTCTCGTTGTGTCTGATATTTCATTTAAATTTACGTTTATCCGTGAGACAGCCTTTGCAACAACATCGTTGATGAGCCCAACCAGCTGAGTGGCCACTAACGTAACACTGGACTCCTTTGTTGTACCGCTGCTTCATGCTGATAACAAGTCTGCTTCATTGGTGGATGATAGAGTAATTGGTGGATCGTTCACACCTTGCACAACGCGCCGAAACAAAAATCAAATATAAGGAAAAATACCGAAAACACAAATACGGAAATAGCGAAACACATTTTAATAATAACTAAATTTAAAAATAATACACTTATTTACGAAAAAAAAATATTAGAACTAGCATACAATCCGCCGGTGCAGAGACACGTTACTTAAGGTGTCACCTCGGTCTCTGATGATGCAATGAACTTCTATAGCAATC
Organism: Nephrotoma flavescens; assembly: GCA_932526605.1. Taxonomy (NCBI): domain Eukaryota; kingdom Metazoa; phylum Arthropoda; class Insecta; order Diptera; family Tipulidae; genus Nephrotoma; species Nephrotoma flavescens. Next base: position 64,123,930 of record OW052222.1, on the reverse strand, counting down.
GGGTATACTGCAACTGTCTGTGTTTTAACAAGCCGGACATAAATCACGACCGCATTTGTTTGATGTTGACGGTGATGATGTAAAATCACTGGTATAGTTGCCGGTGCTCCGGTTTTTCCATAAAAAAATCGGCCGTTTTGAAAGTGGCCGTAATTGAAAGCAGCCATATTTGAGAGCAGCCGTAATTTTCATTATTGCTGCTTGACCATGTGATGATGATATTAGCGACTGTTGGTTGTTTTGGTTATAAAAGGCCATAATTTTCTCCACTAAGCTTTTAAATAATTAACAACCCAGAAACCACTATTATTTTATGATATTTTTATTTTATTTTTATAATTTCTATTTTTTATTGTAAAGATTTTGATGTAAAAACAAAAAGTAACTTTTTCTTTTTTCACAGTTTGATATGAATCTTTCTAATCAAAACCCGACACATGTAGCACACTACAATACTTTACCAAGAGTTGGTTTTTACCAACTAACCATTCAGGTGTTAGTCAATTCATATAATAAATTTCGATACAAGGTGCGAAGACGTCACAATACTCTCCTCCCAGAGAGATCGAAGATCTATCGATAATGTAAGAATCTGGTAGGAGTCCTAGGATACACAACCCGACCTTGTGGTTGTTTTAGGATTTGCCGAAAGATCGAAAGGAACGTTTTTGCGAATTTTCGGCGTCTCGGTAGGTAATTTAGGTCCGTCAGCCGAAATAATGAGTTCTGGTTCGTGAGTCGTTAAACGTAATCCAGTTTGTATAGTTGCTGCGTCCGTAATTTGTGATTGATTGTCCGAGTAACACGGTTTGAGTCGTTCGATGGAAATTTAGGCGTGCCGTCCGCTCAGATCCAAAGTGTAAAATTTGTCTGTATGGTCGATAACCAAATGCGGTCCAGTATGGTGGTTGCAGTGATCTGCGTACTGCGTCAGTCCGTAAGAAAACGAGCGAGCAAGTCAGTAGATCTTTACTGATGAATATTTTGTCCGTAGTATGTCGAGAAACCGGTACAGGTCGAATTTCATCAAAGTCTCGTCCGACACATACTACAATATTTTGCCAAGGGTTGGTTTATAACCATAACTAATCATTCAGGTGCTAATCAATTTTATATGATGAATTTCGATACAAGGTGTGAAAACACCACATGTCAGTGCAACCTTTTCAATATTTAAAATAATTTACGTAGGCCAAAAACTCACTGCTAGAAAAAACAATATTTCTTTCGTTAGAACGACGATCCGCATAGTTTAAAGTTGGCGGCTATCCATCTGATTTCGTTTTAAGGTTAACAAACTACGAAAATAGTCTGGGGTTTCCAATTAGATCGAGTTTAGCAAAGTCAGCCGAGCGTGGCTCACACTGCTATAGCAAACAAATATTAACATCAGTGGATGTAAGAGTCCCTATTAGGTTCTTTCTGTGGCAGTGTAATTATTAGCATCAGATGGAAACCCAGGTCGATTTGTCTGTTTAAACTGTTCTTGATATTATTGATTTAGAATAAACACCTTGAAGTTCGTCTTAGATATTCATATTATCTGACAAAAATTCAACAACATCATCGACTAGCTGGTAGGTCTCAATCGGACTATGCGGAAACAAGTGGGCAGAAAGATTGGAAATGTCTTTTCCCGTGTCTTTTTACAGCATATTTTCACACATAACAATTCAATGCTCTTTGTTCCAGGAGTGAAAAATTCAGAACAGTCTAAGTTAGAACAAACTATACAATAAGGACTCCTTGTCCGTTGGATCCGAACCGGTATAGTGTTCACATATAATAACAATAAAAATTTAAATCAGCTGTGATGTTCACTTGCAATGAAAGTTGCATTAAAATCAGTTTCCCTTAAATCAAAAACATCAAAACGATGTGTTTGAGATTTTAGAAACATCCCTCGAGATTTAGTGCGAAGTACCCTTACATTTTGGTTATAAGGGACAAGGTCCTAAATTTTTTGGCATAGCGTTAAGCTTGGGAGCTGCTTCAAGCAAGAAAGGCGGTGTAAGTTCGAGTTAACGTGGTTGAACGCAGGACACGAAATATCTAATCTGACACAAATTTTGATTTTTAATAAAAAATTATTTAGCTGTACTTACTCGTTCGGTAACACAAGATAATATTGATTCAAGTTTTAAAAAAAATCCAATCTTAGGTTTATGATTTTTATTGGATGTTTTGCAATTTTGTTGCTAGTTTTCAGTTTTGTACAATGAATGAAAAGAACGATCCCAACAACAACAGCAAAAATCTAAATTTAAATAAATTTTTGAGTTGAATTCGAGCGACATGGAGACATGGAAATTTTCTTACGTAATTTTTTTATATTTTTTTTTTTTTACTATTTCAGCTACTCGTATATGTGGTGTGATAAGAATGTCTGAAAAATGATATTCTGTCATACCCGAATATGGTTTTGTTTGCTTAAATTTTTTTACCGTTCGTCTTGATTCTAATTTCTAGTGAAAATATATAGAAAATCATAAAGCCAACGGGAAATGTGTTAACACAAAAAAAAAATCAAATTTGAATTTGAAAACACACAAAAAAAATTTGAATAGAAAATGCAAATTACACTTGGGAAATAGTTGGATTATATATAGTTTTTCTTCTTCGCCATCTTAATACTTTGAAATACATTAAACGTGAAAATTTCAAGTTTTTCATTTTTTCTGTTGCTGTGTATACATAGTTGGAAAATTTATGAAAATTAACTTTGATTTTTTCACCTACATCGGATATTTTTTTTTTCGTTTAGGTACATCAGGGATGTTAAACTATTTTTATACATCTATTTGTTAGGTGCACAGATGGGTAGTGCGCTGCAATATATGGGAATTGTGTGTCGTGCGAGGAAATACATCACAATAATTTTTATGTACGAGTTTGTGTACATTGTGGGGATAATTCCGAAGGATATATAAGATAAGTGTTTTAATTATTTTAATTATTTTAATTTTTGATTATATTTTCAATATAAATTTTGATTTTATTTATTTTTATTTAATATATCCATATATTTTAGTGGTTGTTGTGCTTGTGTAGTAAATACGCAGTTTTAATGTGTCGCCATAGTGTGGTGTGGTACGGTTTGCGTGTGTGTGTGGTAGCTATTTATACATTACGTTAAAATTTAGAAGAAAGTTGTAAAGGGATATAAAATGAAAAATAGGTTCGACCTTAGGTTTTTATGTACATTCATATATACAAATTTGTTTTTTTTGTCTTGTATAGACTGTTATATACGTGCACACGATCATTTCATAAAAAATAATAATATGGTTATATACACTACAGGCCAAAAGTATTTGGTTGATATGGTTTTTATAATTAAAATTTTTTTATATAGTTTCAACAAACATATTAATCGTATATATAGATACATTTAGACAGGGTGTAGCATTGCAAGTCCTTTGTTTTAATTGAAAAGGAATCATCGACTAAGTGCTTTTGGCTTGTAGGGTAGGTGGTCATTTAGTTAAAAGACAAATAACAGAAAAGAATTAAAAAAATATAAAAGGATGTAGTTTGTGTATTTCTTTTATCATCATGATGATCAAAAATGATCATTGAATTACGATGTGTTTGCGCGCGTGTGTTTGTTTTATAATTGTGTTGCTATAAGAAAACTATACATTTGTTGTTATAAGAAAACTATTGTCGTCTTAAAAATAGGGATAAATAAGTTTTTATCTGAACAGCTAATATATATGATTTTTTTGCTATTATTGACATTTTTTCCATTTAGGTAGGGTATGTAGCAGGAAAATATTAATTCATTATTAAATTTCAGAGAATGTGTTCATTTTAATGTGGGGTTTCATAACAACTGTTTTGTGTGTTGGATGTGTGTTTAAGTGTGACACGGGCGAGGAAAGTGGACGTATGCTGCCCGTTTATTGTTGTCGATCGTTTGGGGGTGTCTCTTTCTCTTGCGTATGTATTTGTATTAAATGTGGGTGTGTGCGTGAGGGGAGTGTTGTGTTGTGTTTGGTGCGGTTGCATATCTGTATGTGTGTATATGCGGTCGGAGGCGTTTTTTTTTTTTTTTTTTTTTTTTTTTTTGTAAAAGAGTTGTTGCAGTTTGCTAAGAAGGTCAAATTTATTTTCGCGTTTTTTTTATAATTTTGGTTTATTTATTATTTTGAACGGTAGGGGTGGGAAGAAGTAGCAGAGCGGGAGCGGACAGAGAGGGATTTACTCTTGAATGTTCAGTTGAGGATCGTGGAACTTACAGACATTCAGTTGTATACGATGGGTTATAATAAAACTCAATTTTATTTTATTGCTAAGTAAAAAAAACTCCATTATTTTTATAATAGCCTTCAATCGATCTGGCATCGATTCTACTAATGTTTTCGTTGTTTTTGTAGGAATTTTATGTCATTCCTCAATAATAGCTGATTTTAATTGGTTTTTTTGTTGAATTGAATGATTTTCTTTCATTTTCCTTTCGAGATTGTTAATTGGATTTACATCTGGGCCTTGAGGGAGGGGGGGAGTCTTAGTCCAATCACTTTTGGACCCTTGAAAAGACACCATATTCTAACAATCCATGCTTTATGTTTAGGATAATTGTTCTGATAAAAATGAAAAATATTTTCTATATCCAGTTTTCGAGCCAATTCTTATAAATTTTCCTTTAAAATGTTAAAATAATTTACCTTGTCGATAATCCCATCAATAAATCCCAAATGACCAACCCCTTTATGACCCATAACACCCCAGAACATTACACTATTTCCACCGTGTTTAAACGCTGGACATACATTTCTAACATTACAATCTTCACCGCGTTTTCTCAAAACTTTTTGTTGCCTTTTACCTCTTTGAAATATGGTAAATTGACTGTGATCGACAAAAATCACATTTTTGCAAAATTCAATACCTTCATTTTTATATTTTAAGGCAAAATCTACTCTTCTGTATTTTCTTTACTAATAAAAGGCTTCTTTCTTGCTATACGTGAAAAATAACCATTTTTCTTACAATTCTTTTAACTGTAATGGGATTTATATCTTTACCATTAAACCTGAAGAGCATTTTAGTTAATTCTACTTCAGTTAACTTAGGATTTTGTCTTATTTCGAGATTAATGAACTTTTCATTTGATGGTGATATTTTTCTCGGACCTTTTGTGCTAGGTGTATTTTGTTTTCGGCCTTCTTTAAAATATCGATCATAAATTTTTGTCCTGTTGATTTACAAATGTTAAGTAGAAAATCACTAACGATCATATTAACCGACGTACTTTTAACCATTTTGAAAGAATACAATCAATTAAATTACGAGTGTGAAATAAAATAAATATTGAACTGCACTGATTGAATAATAAACAAAAAGCAAAGTAGAGAAAATACGCACTAAAAAATTATAGCTCTTCCGTATGCTCAAGTGTTTTTCCGTGAAGTCGTATACGACTGAATCAGCCAGGCTACACACGATTTCAGCTTCTGATTTCAAATTAAGTCGTCATAGATTTTTATTGTTAATTTAGACCCTTATTTTATATTGAAACACCAAATTTTTTTTTGTATTGTTTTGTTCTGTTCTATTTCTATTTTTTCATTTTGGATTCAGCGAAAAATTTAATATCACAGTTAAAACGGATATTGCAGGTAAACGGGGAAAGAAAGGAAGGTGAAGCCGGACTTATGTAACCACATGTACCATGTGTGGCATGGCTCAATGTCTGTAAGTTTTGTGATCTTCGGATTGGTATCCTTTTTGTTTGTTTTTGTTTTTGTTTTGTTGAATTATTTTTTTTTTGTCAGCTGTCTAGGATGGTTGATGGACTAGGATTGTAGGGAGGATCCGGGGAGGTTTTCGTTTTCTTATTAAATTTCAACACTTTGATAGAAGAGACGTGCCGTGTACGAATAAATGTTTCTGGCTGTATGTTTGTATATATGTATATATATATATACAATATATGTATGCATGTGTTTACATATGTATGTATACATGTGCATCTAATCACAATTGAATGTTTTTATTTATAATTATTTTAGTTTATTATATTATTTTATTATATTATATATGATTATGACTTTTTTTTTTTTTTTTTTCTTTATTTAATTAATAAATGTTCATATTATTTAGGTTTAGGTAAACAGCAATATATTAATTTATTATTAATTTTCAGGAAATATACATAGGCTTGTGAAATAATATTTCTTTGTAATATTAATTGCTGATTGTCTAGTTTAGACTTGTATTGTCTTTGTGTTACTAACCATTGTCTTTACCTAGGTGTATGTAATCGGGCCGACTGAAACAATCAATTTTGTTTAGGAAGTCGAAAAGTATCAATATAGTATTCAATTTCAGGTGATTTCCAGATACATGTGAAATAATAACATTTTTTCTTAGGTTGCTGTTTTAAAGAAGCAATTGTTGATGATCAATACCATCATTATCCATTTAACCTATTAAACCTCTATCCTTCCCCTAGTAGACTAGTTTTGTGCTGTTTTTCTGGACCTTACTTATATTATGTGTAAGTTAATTAGCAACTCTTTTAATTTTCATTACTATAATGAATTAATGATCACTTATTTGATACACATTAATTATAAAGTATTTGCTAGGGTCAGTGAAAATTGCCGAATTTAATTGTCATTGCGGCGTAAAACAAACTCTTTTCCGTATTTCTTTCTAGATCGATAAAAATTCAAATTTTTAATGATTTTAGATAAATTTTTATTTTCTGTCATTTTGCGCGTGAAAATCATGTTTTAGTATCTTGTTTTTATGTATCTTAATAACTTGAACCATGAAGAGTAAGTAATAAGGTTGAATATATTGAATACAATTAAGTAGTCAATAATAATCATACAGTTTGTTTTCAGGTTTAATAATTAATATATGTTTACTGAGTTATTTGGCTAGTTTGCAGTGGATTTATTAAATGCTAAGGGTTTTAGAGAAATTATTAATAATTTAATGTTAATTATTAATATAATTCAAATTATTATTATTATAATTCAAATAACTATGGTTTCAGGAAATTATATTGTAACTTGTGGAGTTGTAGAGGATTAAATTAATAAATATTTATATTATTTAGGAAACCGGTAGATTAATTAAGAATTAATTTCAGGAATCTTTAGATGGTATGAATTAATATTTCTTTTAAATATTAATTGCTGGTTGTGTAGATTAGAATTGTGCTGTCACTATGTTACTAACTAGTGGCTTTACCTAGGTATTTGTAACCGGGCTGTTTTAATGTATTAATATAGAATTATATTACAGAAATTTCCAGATGCACGTGAAATAATATTATTTTTTCTCAGGTTGCTGATTTAGTGAGGCAATTGTTGAAGATCAAAGCAATACCATCGTTATCCATTAAACCTATTAAACCTTTATCCTTCCTCTAGTAGATTAGAAGTAGATTAGAATTGTGTTGTGCCGTACGATCGCTAGGTGTCTGCAACCGGATCGTTCCGTCCCAAAAAAAAAAAAAAAAAAAAAAAACCTTTCCTATCCTTCCTATTGTTATGTGTAAACAGGCTGTAGGAATAGGCCCGGCGTTATCCGGGACTCTTGGCTAGCACTTGGTTCTACAGTCCAATCAATCAATCAATCAATCAATCTATTTGTTAGGTGCACAGATATGCAGTGAGAACTGAGACCTATTTATACGTATGCTTACCGGTTCTTAACGAAATTCATTCAAGAAAGACAAAAGCTTGCGAGAAAGAGATAGTATTAGAAAGGCAGTTATAATTTCCCTGGCCAAGAGGGACTAGATACCTTAAGACTGATAATTATTTTTATTAAAATGGTGAGTAACCCGAACAGAGTAAATAATTTCCCGAACTACCAACCGTCAAACGATATATGCGAAAATTTAATTGCAATCCGGCCATTAAACACTGGTTCAAGCAAAGCAATAGCTTAATAAGTGTTAAAAGTACTCTGTTCCATCGGGAGCAACCATCGAACCATGGTTGGGTGCGTTTGAAAGTGGTCGTATAAATATCAATGATGTCGAACGTTCTGGTCGCCCTAATTCGGCAGATATTCCAGAAAAGATTAAACACTATACACATGAAATTGTTTTGGAAGAAGGTAAATCTCGGCCGGTAAAGTTTTAGCCTCCGTATTTTAGGATGGACAACAAATTTAATCTTCCACTATCTTCAGAAAGAAAAGACCATAAAGAGCGAATACTACAAGGCTTTATTGGTACGTTTAAAGGAGAAAATAACAATAAAACAGTTCCAAATGCATAAAAAAAGCTGCTCTTTCACCAAAACAAAGCCTCGTGCACAAGTTGTTGGCTACCATGACAAAATTGCACGCAATAAAGTTCGAATTTCTTCCTGATATGCGGCTACCAGCGTCTACTACCTGTTCGCAGATCTCAAAAAATTTCCCCAGAAACTTCTATTTTGAGGCTACAGATAAATTATTTTACAAAAAAGGCATGGAAATCTCAGAGGTGCGTTGGAATAAATGTATCACTCTTGAAGGACACTGTCTTGATGAATAAACCGGAATTTTGGAAAAAAATAAAATGTTTTGTAGTTAGATAGTACTTGTTTAAATGTCACTCGAATACGAATTTAAAGGGGTTAATCCAAAACAACCTTGAGTGCAGCAGCACACCAGCAGCCACCACCAACTATAATTTATCATTTGAGCAAAACGTTTCTAGAAATCCCTTACTCAACTCTAGGCTATTTTTTTTTTTTTATTTAATAAATTTATTTATTTATTTATACAATATTACAACTGATTCAGAGATCATCTAGTAATTTATCTTTCTTAAATTAAGTTCTCGGATAAAGATGAGTAACCTAATGGTTCTTATTGTAAAACAAACTGCCCAGCTCCAGCGGTTTCTGCCTTTTGAGTCTCCTCACGCCGTTAGTGGTGTCCAACATACGGCGGATATCTGCATTTTCATGTAGAGATAAGCGCTGTACGTGTTTCCTTGCTTGGTTCTTTATTTCATCGATGACGTATTCCATCTTCAAGTCTCTATGGAGGTTGTCATTCCTAATGTACCATGGGGCATTCACAATCCCTCGTAGCACTTTATTTTGGAAGCATTGTATCATTTGTACATTGGTTTTCTTGGCACAACCCCAAAGCTGGATACCATAGGTCCATACTGGTTTTAGCATTTGCCTGTATAGAAGCAATTTGTTGTGTATTGAGAGCTCAGAGTTTCTACCCATGAGCCAGTACATTTTTCTATATTTGATGTTTAACTCTTCTTTTTTCTTCTTGATGTGTTCTTTCCATCTTAGATTAGCATCGAGGGTCATGCCAAGGTATTTAGCTGTATTTGCATATGGAATTTGGTTTGAGTTGAGAACTACCGGAATACAGTTTACATTTTGATTTTTAAAGTTGACGTGTACTGATTTGGCTTCATTTAATGAGATGCGCCATTTTTTAGTCCAGTTGCTCACCGTGTTAACTGCGTTTTGAAGTTTGCTTGTTGCTTCCGAAATATCTTTTCCAACTGCTAGAATAGCTATATCGTCTGCAAATGTTGCTACAGTAGTACCTTCAATATTCGGTAAGTCTCTCGTATAAAGAATAAACAGAATAGGTCCAAGTACGCTACCTTGTGGTATACCTGCTGATATTCTTTTTATTTCAGAGTACTCATTTTGATATTTGACTCTAAAGTGTCCAGCTAAGAATTTGATAAAATTACGATTAAGGAATTTGATAAAATTGCTTAGGCAGGTCTCGATGCAGTTTAAATTCAAGCCCTTGGTGCCAAACTTTATCGAAAGCTTGAGCTACATCTAAGAAAATACTGGAGCATATTTTCTTATTCTCGAGTGTATCCTGAATGACATCCGTTATTTTGTGAACTTGTTCAAGTGTAGAGTGATTTTCTCTAAACCCAAATTGGTGTGGTGGAATTAGGCATCTCTCTTCTGTTATAGGTTTGAGTCTTTTCAGCAACAGTTTTTCAAATATTTTGGATATGACTGGAAGTAGTGATATCGGTCTATATGATTTTTTATCGTTTCGTGGTTTACCTGGTTTAGGAATCATTATTACTTCCGCCACCTTCCATTGTCGTGGAACATATTTCCGTCTGAAAGCTGCATTAATTATTTGATTTAATTTACGCAAACCTTTTTCGGGAATGGCTTTCACAATTTGCCCAGTTATTAAATCATAACCTGGAGCTTTTCTGATACTTAAGTTACTATTGATTTCAGTTTTAAGCTCCAATAAAGTCACATGCCTTATGTCAAGATCATCTGCTTTGTTTACGACTGTTGTATTTTCATTTGCTGTTTGCCTCGGCAACGGTTGAAAAGTCTCTTCTAAATAAGCAGCAAATAGAGAGACTTTCTGTTTGTCACTTTTAGCCCATGAACCGTCATCGCATTTGATAGGCGGCACATGCATTTTGGATCTTTTTAGTCCCTTCGTTGCTTTCCAAAGCGAGTAATCGTCATCCTTTAATTCAGAAAGACCTCGTAGTCGCTTACTTATGCTTTCGTTCTCTATTTCTTTTATTAGTTGTTTTAATTTGTTGCACAAAAAATTTAGAACAGTTTTGTGTTGCGGTGCACGAGAGTGCTGCCAGATTTTGCGAGCTTTCCGTTTCTCTTTGAGTAGCTCTCTTACTTCAAGAGGATAGTTATGTTTCATTGTAGCGTTGGTATGAGAAATCGGTGAACTTTCCCAAGCCGCTTGTTGGATATTGTTATTAAATATTTCTAGTTCATCTTCCAACTGCACCTTCGTTCTAATTGGTTCGCCGAGATTTGTTCGATCTTCTACTAATTTCTTGAATAGATCCCAATTGGTTTTACTGTTTGCTAACTTAGGAGATTATCTTTTTTACACTATTTCAATGCATGTGTAGTGCTCTAAAACTTACAAAGAAGTCAAGAAGATCTGGAATTTTAAGTATGTCAGCAGGCCAATATGTTGGTTTATCGCCAGAGAGGAATTCACAGTTTGTCTCGCGAGCTGCATTGTATAACTCTTTCATTTTATAGGTTGTAAGTCTCTAGGCTATGAAAATGAAGTAAACGACGTCTTTTGGTTTAAAGTTTCACTATACAATTCCAGTAATTCTAGCATTTCTCTTCATTATGATTTTGAAAGGATAAATTTGTGCTCCCAAGAATTCTGGTCTTCGAAGAGGGTATAGAAAAACCGAAACAGCTCAGTTTTCTTCGGATTCAGCAATATATCATGTAATTGAGAACAATGTACTACAGCAGAGGAATCAAAAGTCCTGTTTGTACACATCTATAGTTCTGAACTTTACTGGATGATAAAAGATAATTTCCACGACTTAATACAAATAATTATCCCAATATCCAGAACCATCGACCGTTGTTGAACACAATTTGCATAACTCGATAATAAAACACGATTATATGTTCACTATTTATTTAGTTCACTTTGTACAATTCTATTCAATAAAAAAAACTAGGATTTCCACAACTAAATTTAAGTTTATTTATTTATATAATATTACTTGTACAACTTTCCTTTTGTGACTGATGATTTTACATTTTATTTTTCACAAGATGTATCAACTATAAAATTGAACTTAATCCTGATTGGATCCATAACCGTATGTTTGTTGTCGATTGCTAATTGGTAATTTCACATTCGCGGTAGACAAAATTCAAAATAAAAATAACGAATTTGCTTAATATTGCAGCATAGTTTCAAACCATTACGGAGTTACAATACACTCTATATGCTATAGAATGGTTTTTACACTATTTAATATTACTATTACTCCCTAGATACCACTTATAACGATAAAGTTTAACAATCTTATAACGATAATAAAAAATGAATAATAATAAAGTTTTAGTACAATTTTGCTGTGAAATGTCAAAATAATTTTATGGATTCGTTCAACAACATATAGGCTATGGATACGAATTTAAAGATAAGTATTTAATGTTAATTAATTTATAATAATACTAATTCTAATTATGTTTACTTTTTAGATGCATTGGTTGCTGTATATGGTTAAGGTGGGATAGACCTAGTACTCGGGCCTTACTCGAGGTTAATTCTAAGGATTAGGGTAGGTAAGTTTTAATGCATCTATTGATTTACGTGGTAAGTATATACGTTGGTTTATTGATTTTCAGGTACCTTGCTGTCCAACAAGTTCCGTCTCTAAGCGTGACATTCTAATATAGTTGGTTCTATGCTACGTATGAGGAAGTGCAAATCATTGAAGAAGGTATTGGAAAATATTACCTTAATTCTCCTAAATGCTCTCATCAGTGTAGTGAGCTTTTAATTTCTCGAATGACCTCAAAAACCGCTGAATCAACAAACTTACCGATTTGAATAGGCCACTCCTGATGAATCTAAAGCGCATTGTAGTTCAGGAAATGCCTTGGCTTAAATGTTTCATGCTTCCAGCTTCTTTTTTAATGGACTGGATTTTCTAGAACTTAAGCACATGTCCAGCATCATGTTTATTGAGTATTAATTGCTATGAAATTACAGGAAAAATTTTTTCTGAGATCTGAATTGTTGGATAGCAGATAATTAGCTGCCTTTTACGTATTCGTTTTAACAGCTCCTGGTGTTCACTGAATCATTTTCTAACCTCTAGTTTCGCCTGCAATTGTTAGCATTCTTATGTATGTGGCCCATGGTTTCATCGTCGGCCAATTGATGCTAGCTATGCTATAAGGCTGTTTGACTAAATATGGGCAAATAGTTGATATTTTTAAACAGAATGTCTTTACTCAAAAGTGTTTTCTGATGTAGTTGAATGCTTTTGTGAATCTATCTATCGGCATCTTCGATTTTTTTACGATGAAACCTCTCCACTTTCGGTAGCGTGGCATTTGAGGTAATATTTGTAAATATAATGGTGGTAACATGTTCGCCTCGTATAAGTAAGCTTATGTTTGGATGATTCCTTCTTCTTTAACGGATAAAAAACATTGTGGTTACAGTTGAGTCACTTTTAGTATGGTATAGATGTACCACTTCTGGGGTGGGATGTTGTGACATCACTTTTTTCGTTATTTATCGAATATTATATCTCTTTTTCCTAAAACAAAATTGTTTGTCGTTTCACTTTTCAATTTTGCTTTCTATATTGCGATCTCACACTACTAGAATAAATAGTGTATTTATCTCTTTTTTGTTTTTCGATAAAGTATAACTCTTAAAATAAGTAGGTGATACAATAAGAGTAGAACGACATAATGTTTTATTCGAATAGGTAGAGATCGCAATAGAAGTATAATGTAATTGAAAAATGAAAAAACGATCAATTTAATTTGTGATGAAAGCGATGTAAATTTCGATTGTATCGAAAAAAGTGATGTTGCAAAACTGTCATCCAAACGTAAAAAGAAAATGTCAAATGAACAAAATTCATATATTGGACATGCTCAGAATAGGATTGGTCTGATCCAAATCACGTTTAATCGAGCGATCTTGAGATTATCGTTGATCCCGAGAGGCGTTAACATGAAACAAAACAGTGAACAAATGTAGTAGAATGATTTGACTACCACTTTCTGATGAAATCAAGGTAAAGAAGAGTGGCAAAGTTATCGTATGCTGCAATTCTTAAAAAAATTAAAATGTCTGAATGCAAAGGCTTCCCAATAAATTGTATCAAGTCATTGAGAGTTGCCGATAAAGAGAACCGAACACCAGTGATTACTACACCAAGTTAGTTCAATAGCAAAAATGACGAACATTCAAGAGGAGATACTTATTAGATGAGTGGTTTGCCGGATTCGTGAAATAGTTCCCCAAAATATATTCAAGTGGACGTATAGCCAAATTATGTTACAAGCACGAGGAAAGCTGATACTCATTTGCCGCACTAGCAAACAAGGAACAGGGACTTTACGCAGCAAAGAAGCTCATTAATATTCTGGTAGAATAAAATTTGGACCAGCTTTAATTTTTCTTTTGTCACAACGTTTTGTCACCAAAGGCATGGGTCCTGGATTTGAGGATCATGGAAAGTCGATAAGTTTTTAAGGCATTTTTCAAGACATTTACAATTACATGGCACGCATTTATTCCATTTTAAACTAATAATTTATCACCAGCGCTTCAAACGGTAGACTTACGAACTAAAGTGCTAATTATGAAACCGTTACATTTCCAAGACATTTCAAACGATAAATCATTTGAATTTATTTGGAAATTAAAAAAATGTAGCTGCCTTAGGTTTGAGTGGAAACGTACACCATCTAAATTTGTGGCATTTTTTCAAAACTTTTTCAATGATTTGCTCTACTCGAATATATTCCATAAGAAACAGGTACCAGCGCCAAACGGTAGATTTCTCAAACGATATACTACTTCAGTATTAAAACTAACAGAAAAGAATAATAAAACTGACTTTAAATTCATATTTTGGTGTTTGGTGGTTTTGTTCATTCACGCTAAAGGTTTATAAAAAACGATGAATGGGACGTATGTCACCCGTTGATGATGCAGGACAATGGCGAGGCTATGGAAATACTGTCGACCGACTCGAATATATGTCCAGGTAATGGGATCACTTAATACAGCATTATGGCAGGTCTTTTGCACAAAATAAATGCAAAGCAGATTGATATTATCTTAATCCAGGAACTTTGGGACTGTAGAGATCAGTGTTGCCACCCGTCCTCGTTTTGCGAGGATTGTCTTCGTTGCTCGTTTCACTATTTTGTCCTTGCGTCCTCGCCGACACTGAAAAATCCTCGTCCAAAAAATTTTATTGAAAGAGAAGAATTTTTCTCCAATTATTACAAAATTTAAATATATAAAGTTCAATCAGTAAGTCGTATTATCGTATTATATGAATATATTTGATTTTGAGAGAACCATTATAAACTCATTACTTTTAGGGAAAAAATGTCATCGAACGCTAACCAACCTGATATAAAAGAAATTAAACAGGCCACCAACTTTAACGATTCTTGGCTACAATTAAAGGATTGGTTAAGAAAACTCTCAAGTGAAAAAGGATATTGCAATTTATGTAGTGTTGAAATATTAGTTTCTAATAAGGGGTTTCGAGCCTTAGAAGATCATGAAAGAACAAAAACCCACCAGGCAAAATTAACAGCTGCAGGTTGTAGTTCCGCAATCACTAATTTTTTTAAAATAAAGGATACAATCGAAGATGATCTTACTACAGCAGCAGAACTTGCTCATATTTACCATTGTATTAAACACCACCAATCATATAATTCGCTAGATTGCAATCTAAAATTAATTAAAGCTACTCATTTTGATTCTAAAATTGGAAATAAAATAAGTTGCGGTCGAACCAAAGCTGAGGCAATTGTAACAGAAGTGTTAGCCCCAAAAGCATTGGAAGACGTTATTAGTAACATTGTTTCTTCTAATAAAATTTGTTACTCATTACAAGTGGATGCTTCGAATCACAAAAATAGAAATTTTTTTCCTATTGTATTACAATATTACACCATCGAGAACGGAATCGAAGATAAACTGGTAGACTTTTTTGAAAACGCTGATGAAATCGCAAGTGGTATGTTTAGTGCAATACAAAACTCCTTAAATTCGTTGGGTTTGCCTCTAGAAAAAATTACAGCTTTCAGCGCGGACAATACAAATTCGAATTTTGGAAACAAAAATTTCGCTTTATCAAAAGTTAAATTCACTGAATCCATATGTCTTAAAAGCAAACTGTTATTGCCATATTATTCACAATTGTTTGAAGCATTGTTTAAATACACTGTCGTTTGATTTTGATAATTTTATTCAAAAATTTTTTCATTTTTTTACGAAATCAGCAAAACAACGAGAAAATCTAATCGCATTTCATAATTATTGCGATCTCGAATTTATAGAGCTGCTCAAACACTGTCCGACTAGATGGGTTTCCTTGCTTCCAGCAGTAAGTCGGATTCTAGAATCGTGGCCGGCCTTAAAACTGTACTTCGAAGATCTCGCAGTGAAAAATGAATTGCCAAAATTATACTACACTATTTTAAATATTAAAAATAATAAAATAGACGATTCACTAGAAATATATATGTATTTTATACAGCACATAACTAATATTTTTAATAGACCGGGAACCGTAGAGTAACAAAAATGAACGAAAACGTACACGGTTCCTCTATACGCGATTCAAAGGATAATAAAATTTCGAACTGAAACGTAAAAATAAAATAAAAATTTTTGTTGACGATGTCCTTCAAATTGACTCTCAAAGTGGTAAGTGTCGTTGTTAAAAAAAACGACAAGGTACACGGATAGTTATTTGACTAACATAATGTAGATCTCCAATCATAAAAAAAATCATTCAAGCGTCGAACAGTTTTTGGTGACCTTCAGTAAGAAAATGAGATTTGAAACAGGTGTTGTCGTTGTTACAAAAAAAACAATAAGGTACACGTCAAATTCGTAAATCATTTGAAAG
The DNA here is from genome assembly GCA_932526605.1 of Nephrotoma flavescens. Classification (NCBI taxonomy): domain Eukaryota; kingdom Metazoa; phylum Arthropoda; class Insecta; order Diptera; family Tipulidae; genus Nephrotoma; species Nephrotoma flavescens. Next base: position 64,107,528 of record OW052222.1, on the reverse strand, counting down.
GTTTTAATGCGAGCTTTCCAAATATATACTTGGTTTTTATATAGGCGATGACAAAGATGGTCAATTTCACCAAAATTAAAGTAATCTATTTCTACAACAACTGAAACAATTTTATGTAATAGCATGTTCAAATGTTAAGTATTCAGTTATTTTCTCAAGTGTATAGAATCGCAAAAGTGGTGCATTAGCAAAACTAGAATTACATTACATTTGCAGTCCCCATCAATAATGTTAAGTTACCAGCGCTAATAAATGGTGAATGTGAAATCCCTGAAATTTTGAAAAATTTCATAATGTATTTGCAGCCATAAAGAAACCATTTAAAATTTCAAAAGTAAATGCAATATGTAGTGACATTATATATTGTGCTACCAACGGTAATATAAAGCCGGCTAAAAATATTCAATTGGGTAATAATAGCTGCATTTCAAGACACCACCATGATCCAGATCAGATCAAATTTTACATGTGAAACAACAACAACACGATCACGTGTTGTTGTTGTTTCACATGTAAAATTTGATCTAATCTGGATCATGGTGGTGTCATGAAATACAGCTAATATCTAAGTACTATTCAGATTACATTTTTTATTAATTATAAAATTAAACATTAAAGGAATGGCAATAAAAACTATATTGGGTAGTAAAAAAATAGTAACCATTTTAAATCGATTGGGGCACTCAATTAATTATAACTTGGTTGAGGAATATGAAACTGAATTGGTTTTCTCTTCAGATGCACAACAGGATGGTATTTTACCTGAAGACATGTTTCCTAATCCTAATTTAAATACAGGATTAGCTTATGACAACTATGATTGTTATGTGGAAACTACTATCGGGAAAAATACATTACACGACACCGTTGGAATAGCTTATCAAAACATAGTTGCAGAAACCCAATATCTCCAAAAATCAATTTCATTACCTTCAACATCTACTGGGTAAAAACGTAAACGAAGAGCTTACGATGGAAAAAGAACTTATATTACTTATAGAACCATTATATAAAACAGCAAGAATTTCTACTTTGTCAGATGGAATATGTTTAAACGAAACTTCCCAAATACAAACATATAAAAAAATAGATAACTTATGGATAATGTCCTTAGTTCTTAAATGTGAAAACGCTCCAATGTGGGTTGGTTGGAAACGGCATTTGTTAAATAAAAGGTTTAAATCCCAAGCAAAAGAAATCCGACTGATTTACGATACCTATCTTAGTCCATCTATAAAAGATATAGAACGAAACAGACGTATGTCGAACCGTCAAGATGTTTATAATATAATTGGACTTGACCAAAAATTACCTCGTAATCTCCATCAGACTCTAAATCGGAATCATTCAAAACCAAATTTGTAAATTTTTTTGTTACAACGCTACAAAATTATGGATCAAATTTTTACAGTTGTTTTAATGAAAAAATATTGTATTGTTCAGCTGAAAACGAATGTTATAAATTTAGTGCAATTGAAGTTGAAATATGCTGTGAAAATGTTGCAGACCTATACTGTGAGCACGAAGAAGCTGATGTCAAAATTGTATTTCATCTAAGCAAGATAAATAGCATGTCACAAAATGTAGTTGTTCGAGCAATAGATACGGATATTATGATAATTATATTGGGAAATATGTATAATTTTCCAAATTTGAAAATTTATATGGAAGTTGGGCGGGTATCTAATAATTATATATGTATATAGAACTTCACAAATTATATGAACATCTCGGAAGTTCAATTTGTAATTCCATGCTTTCACTGGATGTGATTTTTCAGCGGCATTTCATGGAAAAGGAAAAATAAAACCATTCAAATTACTACAACAAAATCATGAATTTCAGGAATATTTTTCTGCTTTAATTTTATCTGAAGAAGTGGAAGAGGATGTTTCTTCAAAACTAGAAAATTTTGTGTGTTCGATGTATGGCAACCCCACAGTCACATCGGTAAATAAATTAAGGTATATTTTGCTTAATAAACTTTGTAAATATTCGGATAAAAATCCACTTAACAAAATTAAAGGTATGTATGCCCAAGTTTTACTTTTAATATATTATATATATATTATAATGCATTGTGTTTCAGAATTTGATGCATCTATGTTACCTACCTCCTTGTTTTTCGGTTTTATACCAAAAAATTAAGAGAGTTAATTTCATAACGGCCATCTGGAAGAGTGCTTTGCATTTGAAGCCACATTTCGTAGCACAAAATAATGGATGGATAGAGAAAGATAACTCTCTAGATTTTTACTGGTTCGGTGGGAATCAAACACCAACTGATGTACATCAAATATTAGATGAAAATGAAAGCAGTGACGAAGTGAATGATGAAATTGGCATACATTCGAGTGATGAGGAAGACAATACTTTTTAACTATAAACCAATTGTTGCTAAATTAATTTTTGTGGAAAATTATAATTTGTCTATTGTTTTAACTAAACTAAATTTAAACAAAATACATATATACAATATATGTATATATATATATATATATATATATATATATATATATATATATATATATATATATATATATATATATATATATATATATATATATATCATTTTTTTTGTGTAACTATTGCCAAAGGCTTTATTCTTGAATCTTTCTTTATACGAAACTAACAAGAAGTGTGAAATTCTTAAAAACTATAAAAAAAAAAAAATTTAACTTAAGCCTTAACCTATGTTAATACTTAATATCATTATGCATTATTATTATTAAATTATTATTAATTACTTAATTTCATTTCAACATGCACGAAATTATTAGATTAAATTTTTCAGTTAATTAAATCTAGAGGATCTGTTCTGCGAAGCCGTCCATATTTCGGTTGCCTTAGTAGTTCTCTAGCTAATTCGTTAGGGTGTGATTCCAGTTTCAGTTGGTATTTTAGAATGCATGATTTAATTGTCTCTTTAACAGTTTTGATTCCTAGGTCTCTATGGATGCTGCTGAAAGTGAAGCGGAGCACTTGTTAATAATATTAATAATAAATGACAATAAAATAAAAAAGCTTTAAATTTAATTTTAAATAAAATTTTTATTTTATAAAAATAATTTTCTTTATCGTTCCGGTGAGTGATGAGCTCCGCCGATGTGTTGCTCCGGCAAAATCCAAAATTGAATAGGCAGAGTTAATTATAATTTTTATTTTCTTTCTATCCAACAAAAACTCAGAAATCAAAAACCGGATTTTCTGGTTTTTAAATTCGTTGCACTTTTTAATTGCCAAGTATTTTGGTGCACCCGTTTACAAATATGTTTAGTAAACATAGATGATTGCTATGCCATCTATTGTGCAATGGCATGGTAGTGTGTATGTGCGTTTTACGTGATTTTGGTTATGCAAAATCCATGCGATTTTATGTATCTCTCAATGATTTGATTGTAGAGGTTATTGTAATGCGAAATTGTTGTGAAACCAAAATATAATTTTTCAATTATATTTTGCTTACACAAATTTCGTATGTACAAGTGTTGTTGTACGATTATTTATGTACAAGTTGTTATGTACATTATTTGTATATACAAGATTGTTGTATATTATTTGGAATAATTCTTTTCATTGAGAATTGTCCGTTTATAAAGAATTATGTGAACGGAGGATTGTCCGTTGAGAAATAATTGTGCGGAGTTTCTTATAGTTGAAGAAACTACCCGCTACAATACCATGGGGCATTTGTAATGCTACGAAATATCTTTGCTTGCGTTCTTTGTACGATATCTATAACGACAACAATCTAGGATCGCTTTGTATAGTAGAACCTTGCAGTCTAGAGAGAGTTTCGATTTTCCTCCGATCATCCAGTACATTTTAGAAGCCACAAAGAAATTAGAAGCGGAAACCACAACGATCCTGAATTTGTTCGAAATTTTGTCAAATTTTTTATTGCAATTAGAAGAAAGAAAAACTAAAAAATTCTATGGCTACGAAGTTCGATTACGTTTCAATAAAATAAATGACGTTAAATTAAAAGAAACACTTGAAGCAGAATTTAACGATTTTATAAATGTAGGCCTAAATTACGTTAAAGAGAAAATAGAATTAAATATATCAATGGATCTGATAAAAAATTGGACGTTTTCGACTTAAATAAACAATTTCCATTTGATTGTGCCATGGAATTAATTGAAACGCTTAATTTACAAACCATTGTTGGTATTTATATCAATCTATTGTTTGACGAAGTTAGTTCAGCAACACAAATTTTTGATATTTTAAGGTTATCTGAAGATAAAAAGCTTAATTGCGTCGATAAATGGTACAATCTGTTCAAAACTAGATCTTTCCCAAACTTATTTAATTTTATTTCATATTTTTTAAGCATACCGAGTAGTTCCGCTTATATAGAACGAGTATTTAGCGTTATGAACATTAAATGGCGTGATGCGAGAAATAGAGCGCTTCCAGATCTGATCAAATCAGAATTAATAATTTATTTTAATAACAGACTTTCTTGCAACGAGTTTTATAATAAAGTTAAAAAGGATAAGGCTGAATTAAAATGCGCAAAATCAAACGAAAAATACATTTTTAAAACCAAAAATTAAGTTATGCAAATTTAGAGAAGGTAAATCTATATGTAAATTAAACTGAAATTATTTGTTTTTGTTTGAAATCTAATATTTTTTTTTGTTATTTTGAAATAAACTTTATATTTGATAAAAAATTATTTTATTTAGGTTTACAATTGTTTATGTCCTCGTAAGACACTTTAGAAAGGTGGTAACCCTGGTAGAGATTGAGTAATGGAATGCAAATAAAAGAGGTAAGTTTCGTTATTGCATTCTTGCTTGCTATACATAACATAAATATTTTGCTGCTGATAAAATTACAACAACGCTAAAGTTGATGATTCATTGAAATGGATTTCCAAGATTGCTTATTTACATTAAGAGGCCTTCCATCAGCGGAGGTTTAAAAGAGGAAAGTTGAAGGAATTCATATGAGGCATCTGACGAAGTGCGGATATGGACAAGAGAGATGAGTTACTTTTCACTCTTAGTACCAACCTATATACATATATGCAACGCTGGCTGTAATCTATAATTTATAACCAACAAAAGATCTTCAATATGAAGGAGATAAAAAACCCGTCAATAATTTTTTCTGCTAGACAAACTATCTGATGCTTATAATAAAGCTATTGTAGGTGCGAATTCCCTTGGTACATCGGAAACATTGGTAGTTCACAACTCAAAAGCACCCTACACAAGTACTTCAGAAAAGCTAAGAAAATAAAAGTTTGTGTAGACTGTCACTCAGATACGCAAGCCACAGAATGTATAAATAGAACTGAAAAGTGCGAGGACCAACGCATAGATTTAGAGGCTTTATAAACTACTTGCCAATAATCTTATCATCCCGAGTTATCTGCAGCAAGTAGAAAAGACCAAATAATAATGACCCCTAGGGTACCGGCCTTGCATTTTGGAAGTCAATAAAGCTTACATCAGAAGCTCTATCAAGACCCATAAACTTTCGAACTCACAACACGCAAGTTGTACACTTTAAATTTGATTTTCGTTGATATAACCAAGAACATTTTAAACAGTTAACTGGGGTAGAGCCTGATATACTAGCAAGGGCAGAGAAAGCCCCTAACAAGCTTCAATAGCAAAAGGGATCCTAAACTTGAACCATGATTTTATTATATATAGGATTAAACTTGCTCACCACGCGGGCACTCAAGAGCACCTCACACTCAAACACTAGAGGTGCTCCTTCATTGCCCAGCAAGACGCTGCTATTACACAAGGCGGGAAATAATAAAGAAAAACTTAAGGGGACATAGCACCTTCAAAATTGAAAGAAAAAAGTTTTTCAATGATTTTTTTTTTGGAATAAAACGAGATATCTTAATGAAACTTTCCATTGACATTTTATTTAACTGAAAGTACACAAAAAATTTTTTTTTTTGTAGTCCACTGCCGCCTGGGTTTTCCAAAAACACTGAAAATTCGCGGCGTGCATCATAACTGCTCTCAGAAACGTCTAAAACAAAAAAAACGGGGTTTTATTCAGCATTAAATCGCCCTTGGAATGAACTAAAAGGGGAAAAAATTTGTTGAAAAATAAAAAAATGGCGGCATTTTTTTCGAAAATGCAGCTTTTTTGTCCCCCCCCCCCCCCAATTAGTTGTAACTCAAAACATTGAAAGCCGAATATTCCTTCCGTAGTTCATTCTGAGCAGAAATATATGTAGATCAACGTGTTAAAACTTTAGAACGATTGGATAAGTAGTTTTTTCTCACAATCTTGCACGCCATCTTTAAAAACGTCATTTCGAGATAATCGCGTTTAAAATATCGCACTTTAAATTAGCGCTTCGCAATAAATAAAATAAAAATATAAATAATTTTTTTTTTTAGATTTTCATGTTTATATCATTAAAATCATGTTTTAAACGGTCATTCTAACATATTTTATCATAAAAAAAAATCAATTTTTTGAAAATTTGAAGGTACATAAGTCCGCTTAATTTAAAAATAAATTTATATTAAATAATTTTTAAATAAAATAAATTTACAATAAAAAACTAAAAATTAAAACAATAAATTCTACAATTATTTAATTTAATTGCATTTATTAAATTAAATTTCTCTTTATTATGTTACTATCCGCCTTGTGTAATGGCGGGTAGCATCGTGGTGTGCGGCGGTGCTGACGAGCAACGTCGTGTGCGGCTGTTGTTGAAGACGAACTGAAAGAAAAAAGAATTTTATTTTATAAATTAAATTTGCTCGTTTTTCTTTGGTTACGTATTCGTCGTGTTGCTGTTTGCATTTTTGTAATGCTCATCCTCCCATTCCACACAGGGTTTTTTGTATTTTGGTATTTTTTTCAAGGCAAACTAGTTTTATTTTGTTTTGTACTGGGCGGTATGTTGTACCATCACTTCGAATCGAATTCGAAAAAAGTCGAATCGAAAAAGTGAAAGTTGTATCATTCTGGCTTTTCGAAAATGATACAACATACCACCATTCGACTTTTTTCGAATTTCGATTCGAAGTGATGGTACAACATACCGCCCTTTAATTTATGTTTGAGTTGTGTGATTGCACAGAAAATTTGTTTAAGTCGCTTGTATCATAAGTAAACGGGGAAAGAAACGAGGAAAATCCGGTATAGGTGGAGGTGGGAGGTGAGGAGTAGCGGTCACACAGTGACGAAGAATGTCGACCAAAGATATAGTCGTGAAACCGAAGGCTATCTGTCGATATACTCAGCATGGTAATGATTGGGAATCAGTCCGTTGTTGATGTCATATATTTTAACATCGTAGGATTAGGTGATCGATTCATGACTGATGAATGATTGCGCGATTGGTTGATTTACTGATTGATATTTGTTGGTTTCGTCATCTATTCTCTCGGTATTGGTAAGATATAGTTTAGCCAGTCGATTGAAAATGACCGCAACATTGTCCGAGTCATGAAACTGGTGTGTGATAAGATGGAGTATTGGTGAAGGTGAGTGTTTTGCCATAAGTCATGGATCATAGATATTACATGATCCACGCAAGAGGAAAGCGACAATTGGCATGGTTGTGATGTTCAATTTTTTTTATGACTTTAGAAATTTCCGGTATAGCTCGGCGTCGTGATCACCAATATTTTCTAAGTAAACAAATGGCCACGAGCCCAGCTTTTACTCTCAACTTTATGTGGACCTGCATGGAGACAGGATCCTCAATTATCTTAAATAAAACGACATTTTGTGAACCACGAACTATATTCTGTTCCGAGATAAGGCAAACTGTTCTGAACCTTGAAGTTGTCCATTTATTCGCTGATGGTTGAAAAGTGGAACTTTAGATTGGAATGGGTGTGAGGTATGGTGTTCTGTGAACAAAACCCTCTCTTTCTCTCTCCCTACCACTACAGCTGGTTTCAAGCAAAGTTAATTGTATAACAAAAGAACGCGTAGAATTCTCGCGAAGGCGCCATATTAGTGTAGTTTTAGGTGCTATTACAGGATCTTGTCTTATAGAGGAAAACACACAAACAGACTTGATATCTCATATAAAGATGAAGAAACTGTACTCCATTTGGCTTGCACCTCTCTTCGTTTAGTGTGAAGAAGACATAAATGTTTAGGAGGTCTTCTATTAAATAACCATAGTGACCTTTATGGGGAAATCAAGGTTATTCGCTGGATACTCTTCGCTAAAATCTTTTGGTGGTTTCATTGTGTAAGAAAAGAACTGTGTTGCATTTCTAAGAATCGAAATAGGTATATGCCAGCCTTCTATGAAAGCCATCATAACCTAAACTTACTTGTCATTGCAGATGACTTCCACGCCCGGACACCTGAAAGAGGTATAGACTTTGGACAACTCAATACACCGTTTATTTACGATCCCAATAAAGCGAGCATTTCACGCGCAGTGACCACCGTTAGTTTGAATGATATCTGTTTACGCTATTCTTGCATGCAAAAGCTAGACGATACTAACGAAGATGTAACGGAATACGAAGTAAAGGTGGCAAGAATATGATCCCTAAAGCTAGCCGAACCAATCCAGTAAAACATGACATTTCAACATATTATGGATAATTATGGGCTAATTAAATGCTCTATTAAAAAATTTAATTTCCCGCCCTTTCCAACTAAAACGATGGGTCCTGCTGGCTTTAGAAAAAATTAGCAGAACCCATATCAAAAAATGATTTAAAATTGGAAAATTAAATTTTAACTTTATAGGCTAATTAAATGCTCCATTAAAATGTTATCTTGCTCCATTCATTCCCAAAAAAATATTAAGCTTTTCCACTTCAAACCTAGCGGAACCCAAACCGAAAATCGGACTAAAATTGAAATTATAAAGTAAAACAAGAACGCAAGATCTATTGATATACAGATAATTTCGTGCTCATTAAAGTCTAATCAAATACCCGATTGAAAAAATTTGGGCTCCACTCGTTCTTGGCTCAGCATAGGTCATTTAAATTAAAATTAATAAAATACTAAATTGAAAATTGGATCAAAATCGAAATTGGAACGCTAACCAAAATCTATTGGGATGGCTCATTATGGCCTAATCAAAGTCCAGTTAAAAAATTTGAGCTCCACTCGTTCTTGTCCAAGCTTTAGATCAATTAATTTATAATGAACCTAAAAATATTTGTGCTCAAGATCGAATGAAGTATTTGGTCAAGGACGAGCGGAGCCCAACATTTTTTAATGGGACATTTGATTAGGCAATAATGGGCCTAACATTATTTGTATGGTTCGATTTGGGTTTTGCTGACTTAATTAAATGACCTTAAGCTTGGTCAAGAATGAGTGGAGCCCAACATTTTTGGGTCAATTGTTCTTGTTTTGCGTTCTAACGATTTTATAGGACAAACGAACCTAAAAAAAATTAATGAGGTATTTACTCAGTTAACTTTTCTAAACATTTTCTTTTGTTGGAAAGGAAGAGACCAACATTTTTAACAGAACATTTAATTAGCCTACATAATGTTAACACTGAAAATATATTTAAACTAATACTTGACATCGTAAAGGTTGAAAAGCAATGTACATTTCTCTGAAGAATATAAAAAACGTTAATTAGATGTAAATTAAAATGTACACTGTGAATTTTAAAAACCATCGTCTTATATAATTTTACGATGTGGTTTAATGCGATATGGTTCAGCGTACGAATAAAAATTCTGCATCACACTGAATTCATACACCGAACGCCAGTAGTCGCTTCTATATTATGTGCTCCCCATAGCTCGTTAATGAAACAATTGCGGAGTCCTTTATACGTTGTATAGTCGTATATCCGGTTAGAGTAGATTAGATAAGATATTAAATTATGATTATAACAGTAATAAATATTAAAGTATATAAAGTATCCTACTAAATTTTCGTATTTACCTACCTTTAATAAATTTTCGTATTTAACCTTCTTAATTTTTCCTCACGTGGAAACACTTTATCATTTTCTTTGTATACTTACTACCTATAGGTACATAACAAGATATTAAATATTATTATAAGCGAGCAACGAAAATTATTTGTTATAAACCAACGAGGAAAATTTATTTTCAAGGATTAAAAAGGCGCGCGCGTTCCACCAACAATATATAAAGAATTTAAATTTAATTTATTTATCTAAGATGATTTTTATGGGTTACAATGTTAAGCCATTTCACAATTATTGTTGTATCGTGTAGGAGATAAGCAATGGAGCGCACATTATTCTCCTTTGTCTACACCAAAATTTTATATATGTATATGCGGTGGAGTACTACAAGTAGCACAACCAATCCAAAGACCATAAAGAAAATTTATTACTTAAATATTAAATAAATTATGAATAAATTGTTGGTTAATAAATCTTATAGTTAACTATGTTTATATATGTGTGTGTATATCTAACCAAGAAATAGAATAAGAATATTTATGGTTGCAACCCTATAAATATTGTACTCGTAAAGATGAATAATATTTTTCCTTATCTTAACGTTTTAAATATGTAGAATTTTGGTGTGTACAAATAACCAAAAAGAGAGGCTAATTTATTAGACTCCATCATTTAACTGGAGCCACTGTAATTTAGAGAAACCAGTAGGCATTTCTGAAAATTTCCTCCTCCATATTTTAACATTTTTCCACCACAAAATTTAGCTAAAGTTACATACACGTATTTTTCGAAAACGTGCCGGAAGTGAATTTATTACAAAATAAAAAAAAATCCGCACTTCCTCTCATTAAAATATATATATGTGAGTACGTTCTGCAAGCACACAAAACAACATTAATTAAACATTGATGAAAAATTATGTTTTTAATTAGAAAATTGTAAAAAAGCTAAAACAACTTTGTACGTTACGTATACACAACCATTAATAATTGTTGAAGTAAATAATGAGGAATGCTGGATGAAAATTTTAAAAATCAACAAAAAAATAATTTCAGTTGAAAGGAAGATTTAAAATTGTTCAGGGTTTTATGATATGAATAAATTATTTGATGTAATGTGTAAACCATCCTGCTGTACGATGTAAATATTCCATTATGAATTCGGTGCGATATAAGGTATAGCATAAAGATTTTTTTAATTACAGATACTATACGGATTACATACAAGTTCAATTTAGTACTGAAATCGCCAGTGATATTTTAAATGCATATTTTTAAATTTTCCGCCATTTTGGTATATTTAAAGGGACATTACATAACGCAAGTTACTTTATTTTAAAATCGTTGCACTTTTCCAACATTAATTAATTGAATTTTTTATTCATTGTTAAAATTCTTATGAATACTCGTACATAATATTTCGGCTCTGAAACAATATTTTCAAATGTTTAAGACATTTGAAACCATAAAATTATATAAATAAAAATAGAAATTAATTTTTTTTTTAAATTATTAAATTAAATTATCTTCACAATTAGCTTTATTTCGATCAATATGTGGATAAATAAAAATATAAAATTTAAATAATATTTATGGCAGAACGAACATTTAAAATTTATAGTTAAAAATTGCAGTACAATGAAACTTACATAGCTCATTATAGCCAGTAGCCAACCATTTTTGTTCGATATAGAGAAAATTCGAAAATTAGAAATTGGAAGTAAAATTAAACAAATTTATTTAGTTATTAATATAATTATCAAATTAATTTAGCTTCAGTCAATTTCAAGTATAAAATTTAAAAAATAATTAAAAATAAACTTATAGTTTTCACACAGCACATTAATTATTCATGCAAATCGTTAAATAACCCTGTTAGTAAAGTTTTCTGATAAAAAAAACGTTAATTTTCAACAAATGATTGTAGTTTGATTCAAAAACTGGCCGAGGAATATTATCGTTCATCTCTATGAAACACTCACTCATTGAGCAAATTCTCTGGAATTCTACATTTTCCCAATGATTAATTATTTTAGTTTTTCACATCCGCACATATTCGGTCCCACAAGCGACATAAATCGATTTTTGTTTTGCTTGCCGCCAAAGCATTTATCTCCTTTGAACGGGACTCTTATAGGTAGTCATTAAAAAAAAAATGAGTGAGTCCATTAGTACTCTCAAGGAGATGTGTAAACATGGCGTGTGTACAGTACGTGGGTACAGTTTACTTTGAAGGAAGAAGGAATGCAATTTTACTAACCAGAGTTTTTCATTTGTTTATTATCGTTTAATTGGTCTATTACTCTTTCGGTATAATCGACGCAATTGGATTTTGGTAGCTTAAATAAGATATATTATATACTGTCGACTCTAACTTTAAAAATTTTCATTGAAAAACTGCACAATATGGTCGTCCCATATCTAGTAGTAAATATATTTCGATCTGAGTTCATGTGCAAATCGAATTCGTCTCGCAGGAAGTTTATAAGTGGTTCAACTTGAGGAACAGCAACATTAATATTGAAATCCCCGCTCATAATCACCAGCAAAAGATGATAGTCTCGTTGGAGAATTTTTGAAATTCTTTAGGATATGGGGCAAGGACGAAATGTATGAACTTCATTATGTCTTCGAAAGATTTATTCGGCGTGGTTAATACAACTACAAAAAGCATCTTATTCCCATTGAGAAGCTGAAGTTCAGCCATATATATCATCAATGAGTTGTGTTGTTACGCTCATACCAGTTGTTTGTCCAACGATGATTTCTTTATGAGAGGTGACTGTATGGTATGAGTGTTCTATTTGAATTTTTATATATTGTTACTCCGGCAGCTCACTCACCGTCTCTCTTGAACTGAACGCAGATCTGGAAAAGCAAGAAAATTGAGCATCCTTGCGTGATTGTGTCAGTTAGGTCGAGGTGATGTGTATGACCTAAGACTCTGACAGTTCAATGTTAAAAACCAGACGTCATTATTATCTCGTACAAAATTCGCCATTACAACGGATAAAGCGGATTTGTAGTGAGGCGCGAAAGAAGAAGACCCATTGAGGTCCCATTTTTACGTCCATGGTAGACGACATGATCATCGATAGCCGACGTAATGAACAGTCCTTCGAGACTCGTTGCTCGTGCTAAAGCAATATACACAATTATTAACTGTGTCTTTTATCGTAAGAGTATATACTGACTATCTCGTTATAGGTACCACCCTGTGATGCATGAATTGTGGTGGCACATGAAGGTACGACGCTTTACATTAATTGTTGTTTGTGCTTAACATTAATTGTTGTTTCGATTAATAGTTGAGCTTTTTCTAGAAATGGGCACCAAACATCGGTCGATATTCGTTTTCTGCGCCCATCCAGCTTCAAGCCACCTGACCTTCTTGCCAACTTGTGAATTTGAACCGAAATCCATCCAGAGTCGTTTGACATTTTTTACTGTCGACGTTTTCATCGTTCTCGTTGTCCTGGTTAGGATGCCTATGCATTCGTATACTTTAGACAGCCTATAGTTCCATTCGCCAGTCCATTTGTTACGTCAATATTGGTTTTGAAAAAGTACGGCAAATTATTTGTGTCCACTATGCTCATTTTATGGATCTTTTGACGGAATTGCTACTCCGGCAGCCCACTGACCATCTCTATTGAACTGAAAACAGCATTCAAACGTAGGAATATTAACAAGTTCGTCATTGCGCAGCCAGGTCTCGAAAACCAAATGAATTGAGCATACCTGCGTGACTGTGACCTGAGACTCTGGCAGTTCAATGTTAAAAACGAGATGTCATTATAACCCCATTCAGTAGATGACATGATCATTGATAGCCGACGTGATGAACAGCGCCTAGAGACTCGTCACTCGTGATAAAGCAATATACAGCAGTTGTTGACTGTGTTTTTAATCGTATGAGTATGCAATTTCGTAATCGTAATTCGTATTTTGTATCGTAATTTTTTTTTGGTTTTTCTGATCGATGGAAATGTCGATAGTTTCTATTTCATTCATTAAATTAATTTTTTCATTTTCCTACTACTATTATACATATACATAAAAGCATGCCATGTATAGTAAAAATTGTTTTTGTTGAGTTTCTTGCTTTTTTTCAAACGAAGTAGGTATACGTCATTTCCGTTCGTTTCATTTACAAGTTTACTCTAATACAAAAAATTTTGGTAGGCGCGCGTAAAGATGTTTACACATCAAATAGCCAAAAGTTTCCAGCCGAAATATGGTAATGTATATATTGTTTTTCTTATCACAACCGAAATGTTTTAAATTTTCGATGATGCAGATTGTATCGGTAAAGAAGATTAACTTCCATATTCAACCGAAAAATGGCCGCAATACAGATTTAAAAGTAACAAATAAATCAACAATTTTCTAAAAGAAAATGTCAATAACAGACATCTATACAATAGCCATTCAACGCAATCACTAGTCATCTTTGTCAATAGCCATGAAATTTGATGAACCGTGACCCTAACTAAAATCTGATTAAATGTTTAAAGTGGGTTTGAGAAATGGGTTATATTGGTGAAATGTTCCATTTTCCGTTATTTCGACAATAAAATTGTTAACCTTTCAAGATTTTTCCAAATAAGCGGCGTTTATCTCACTATGAAAACTCTATAAAATATGACCCAAAATTAAATTCTTGTTAAGGCTGGAAGCTTATGAGTAAAATTTTTATATTCCCCATATTTTGTCGATAAATTCATTGGCCGTTCGAGGATTTTCAGAAAAACACCGGTCTGATAATGCCTACTTAATAGCCTACGATCTCAGGAATATTTTGGATATAGGTTTTGGGTGGGGGTATGGTGCGGTTAGAGGGGCGAAAATTTCGAATTTTCCAAATCGTAAAATCGATCAAAATTTGAATTTTTGGTGGGTGGTGATGAGGATAAACGGTTAAAATTTTAGTGTCGATAAAATCGTTTGTCATTCAAGATTTTGCCAGATAGACACTAATCTGACTAAGTTAATTCGATGGCTCATGATAATAGGCATATTTTAATTGTAGGTTTGGGGTGATCTGATGAGGTAATAGGAGTGACATTGTGGTTTTCGCCTACTTCTGTCGATAAAACTATCCGTCATTTGAGATTTTGTCAGATAGACAAAAATCTGGCTATGCCGTTTCGATAGTTCATGACTAAAAATGGATTTTGATTGTAGGTTAGTGGTAGCAAAATCTCGAATGATGAACGATTTTATCGAAAAAACATGGGGAAAATAACATGTCAACCCTTTAACCTCATCAGATCCACCTCAAACGTATAATCAAAATCTCTAGAGATTGGTGACTATCTGGCAAAATCTTATAGTCGGATATTTGAACATCTGGCAAAATCTCGAATAATGGACGATTTTATCGTCAGAAGCTAAAAATAATACTTGCACCCCTACAACCTCATCAGACCCATCCCTAACCTATAATCAAAAACTACCTATAGTCGTGGACTATCGAATCGGCTTAGTCGGATTGGAGTTTATCTGATAAAATCTCGAATGATGAACGATTTTATCGATGAAACATATGGAATATATACGGTGACCATTTATTGAAAATGAAAATAAAGTACACGTAAAAAATTCAGTCATCTTTATTTTTTATCTAATAAAAATACAACTTAATATTGATAATTCAGGTACAATTGTACATAATAGATATAATATACTTATTTTAATAGAAAAATTACATAGAACATAAATATTATTTCAAATACATACTATTATTTAACAATAAAAACAAAAAACTTAAAAGGCATTAGGTATAAAGCTATTGGTTGTTGTACTTGTCGGTACTGTAAATTGCTTTTAGAATTTTCTTATTGTTATTGAGATAGTCGTAAAATTCACCACAATTCATTTCAAAATTGAATTTTGTTACTAATATTGACTTTAGTGTCTCAACCCCCATCTGGGTTTTCTCTGACGACCAGCAGTTGTTCATAAGAGAGAATATTCTTTCGGTTGGTGCATTTGAACCAGGTAGGCACAAACAAAATTGATCAGCAGATTTTTTTTTTATTTTCCATTCGTTTATTTTTTCAGGTGTAACAAATCGTTCAATACATGTTACTTCATCAAATAATTTCGAATCAACAATGTTCAAATCACATTTTTTTATAACAAAATCCATGGAAATTTCGACTGCAGACCATTCTATGACTTTTCTAAGTAGTACCCATTCAAAAACTTCAAATCCCAATAATTCATGAGTCCATTGTTCCAAATATTCAATGCAATTTGAATAAAATTACATAATTTTTTGTTTGAACTTCATAATATCAACTTCGCCGTTTTCTTCTAAATTGGAGATCATTGTACGAACATCATGAGGTAAAAATAATTGATTTTTCCTTCCAAGTAATTTGATTTTTAAATCTTTTAAAATTAAAGCCACTTCTGACATTGAAATATTTTGAGATTCAATTCGCATTATTGCATAATGAAATAATTCGGATTGGGAATACAAAAATTTCATCCATACTATATATAGTGGATTTAGTGGATTTTCAGATAGTGGATTTTCAAAAAATTGATATATTACAGTTGGGCACTTGTTTTCAGATAGAAAAAAAGATTTTAATGCCGGAAAAAGTGTTAAAATTCGTTCTACAGCTGGCATTAAGGTCAACCACCTAGTCTTACTGTGTCCGAGCAATTTTTTATATTCGATATCTACGAAATCGCACATATCTTTTAATTTTTCCAGTCTTACAGTGTATATATAAAAATACGAATATATTTTTACAATAATAACTTCTACATCAATCGGAAGAACATCTGCTGCTGTTTGTATACAATTGTTAGTAATATGTGCAGCACAATTTGCTGCAATTAAATCTCGTCCCATCATTTGTTTTAACTTGTAGAAAACATTGTTTTTACCACGTTGAGCTGTGCCTCCAAAATTACAATTGGTGTTATCAGCACACAAAGCTCGCATTTTATTTGATATTTTAAAATTTTCTATTGATTCGTATATAAAATTACTTAAAATATCTGAAGTCTCACCAGGTAGTTCTTTCATTTCTAGGATTTTTACTTTGACACCGCTGTTTGGTAGAAAATATCTTACTAAAAGAGGGCACAATTTTATATTTCCATGATTAGAACAATCTGAATATATTGTAACGCTACTCGTTCGTGACAAATCATCTTTTAGACTTTGCAAAGATAGCGGCATAAATACATTTTTAACAATTGCTTGATTTTTAGTCCTTGCAGAAGAATATTTTTCTTCAAAACATCTTTTTATTAATTTGGATGTACAATCATTTGACCGGAAGGAATGGTTGTGTTGAACACCATGAAATGCCCAGATTGCCTCCTTTTTTGCAAGAATTTCTTCATCTTTTCCGAATACTTTCATTGGCATTAAATTAGTAAGTGTTTTGCTCGAACTTGCCGCAAAGTCAGCCTTTTTATGTTTTAACGTATTAATATGTTGTTCGATTGATGCGTTCCCCATATTTGAAATGGAAAAAATTCCAAGACATTTATTGCACTTTAAACCATTGTTGGAATTATATTTTTTAATAAATGGATACTTTTTTGCAAATCTTCATTAAATGCACATTTTCTGCGATGTGGAGGCATCTTCTGTTTGGGAGTGCTGTTTGTTTATTAAATATTTATAGTTTTTAAAATCTAAAAAAATAAATAGATACCTTTTCACTTTTTATTCGATTATTGGATAGCAACGCACGCCAAACCTAACCTCACGCTCACCCACACTTTTAATTTATATTTACATGTGACTACACTGCTACCAATATACTTTAGATGTGTCAAAACTTTTAAACCATCAAAAAAATGAATTGTTATCAATAAGCAATACATACAACATACGAAAAAAAAATTTTATTGTAACCCAATAAGCAAGCAATACATACAACATACGAAATTATGGAAAAATGTCAGCTGGAATTAATTACTTTGGTTTTTAGTTGATACTTGATATTAATACGTTTTAAAGTACATGTAAGGAAATAAAGGACATTTTAAAGTACATTAATAAATAAAGTACGGGGCTTGAAAATAAAGTACAGTACTTTGAAATAAAGTACGATTGGTCACCGTAGGAATATAAAAATTTCATCCCTATAACCTCATCAGACCCACCCTGACCCATAATCAAAATCTATACCTTTGATTATGAGCTACTAAATCGGCTTAACCAGATTGGTGTCTGTCTTGCAAAATCTCGAATGATGCATGACTTTGCTTGATAATTGTTTAACTTCTTTATCGACTTTTTACGGCTGTATTAAACAGCTATGGCTTTCCACCCCTATAACCTCATCAGACCCACCCCAAACCTATAATCAAAATCTACCTATGGTCACCCCCCATCGAATTGACGTAGTCAGATTAGTGTGTGTCTGGCATAGCCTTGAATTGCAAACCACTTTAACGACAATTACAAACCGTTTAAAGCTTGATAATTTTTAAACTTCTTTATAGGCAATTTTCAACTGTTACAAACAGATATGGCATTCTTTTTATTACAATTTAATATTAATAAATTTTTGAAAGTTGGTCGTGAGTGACTAACCTAGAGTCTACACTATACAAATTTACTGATATTTACTATCATCAATGCATGTGTGACCTTGTTAAAGTTAGCCGACTCGCTCCAGCCGAAAGATAATGCAGATAGTGTCTTGACTATTATTGAACTATCTTTATACTCTCGCTCCTATCGATTTTTAAATTCCTACAAACGGAAATAATTTCTCCTTCACCCGAATGATATAACCCGGTCCTAAATTCTCCTAAATTCGAGTTCATGACTTATTTTTGCTGTATTCAAGTTCATTCGAATCTGCATTATCGACAATATTCGGCTGGAGCGAGTCGGCTAACTTTAACAGTATGCATGTGTGAGTATTTTATATAAATGTTGACACTATCAGAAAATTATCAGGAGGCTATTTCACGATAAATTATCATGAAATTATTACGAAATGTCATCCTCTTGGGGTTATGTTTAACCAGTATAAATCTAATTTAAACACGAATTACGGAAATCACAAATTTCGATATATTAACACAGAATACAGATTGAATTAAATAAATATAACAAAAATGTATGGCTTCACTCAAAATTAAATTTATAATGATGAAACATAACCTCAAAAGGATGACGTTTCGTAATAATTTCATGATTTATCATTATCAGGAGGATCAATTTGCTGATGTGTCAAAATTTAAATAAAATACTCACACATACATTGATA
The DNA here is from genome assembly GCA_932526605.1 of Nephrotoma flavescens. Classification (NCBI taxonomy): domain Eukaryota; kingdom Metazoa; phylum Arthropoda; class Insecta; order Diptera; family Tipulidae; genus Nephrotoma; species Nephrotoma flavescens. Next base: position 64,088,395 of record OW052222.1, on the reverse strand, counting down.
CCATGATTGAAAATATCAGTGAATTTGCATAGTGTAGAGTCTAGATTAGTCACTTTCGGCTAGGATATTTCAATTTAATATATAATTTGTTTCACTTTCGGCTGAGACACTTTTTGTATTATCGATTTTTTCTCTTGCGGTTGGCAACTTTCGGATTACTTTAACAAGGTTCTACTAACAGTTCTAAACGCAATATTGTGACGAGTTTTAAACTTATCCAGCCAACCAATGGTTGCTCTCAACTCAGGAATGTTCCGTTTTCTCACAAATTCTAGCGCTTTTTGTTTTATTAAAGTGCCGCCTTCTGGTAGATTTTAATTACTAATTTGTTGCAACCAAGCAAAAATTGCATTACCAATTTGTTGATGTTTACTCACTTTCGCACTGATATTAAGTAGCGTTTTTTAAAATTGTTGAGACCGTATTTGCCGGTAAATTAAACTTTGTAGTAGCATCTTTCTTGAGTGTTCCATTATTCACGAGCGTAACTAACTCCAGTTTTTATGTAATGGTAAGACATTTCAGTTTTATCCTTTGTTCTTCCATATTTTCTAGGACTCAAATTTAATAACATGAACATAATTTTTCTACATTTTTTTACTTGCCACAGGAGTATAGTCATGAACAGGTCTGACAGGTTTACAGAATTTTGAATGAGAGCGAATACAATAGTATGACTCAACACAAACACACAACAACACCACATGTGTGTCTTTCATATACAAGAGGAACACTAACCCAGTATGCAAGTTTTCCACTGTGTGGAAAATATAGTTTTGATTCCGTACTATAAAATATCAAAGCCACTAAAATATCCATTTTAGAGAAAAATCATTTTCTTTCTCTTTCTATTTATCGATTTATTTGTATTTCCTAATTTTTTCGTATCTTCAGTTTATTCTGACAAATCGACGTACACGATTGAACATTCTGTACTTTAAAATGTTGTGTTGCATTAAATGTTTTTCTATTTGGTAAAGAATAATAATTATTAATTAATTTAGTGTCGCGATGTACAAATTTGGACTAAAACGGTAATAGATATCTGTCTCACCATGGCGTCGTCGCGAAATATACATTTACGATTAACTAAATTTTCAATGTAAATTTAGTTAATCGTAAATGTATATGACAAATGACAATGTTATGAAATTTAAATATGTAAATAATATTTCTATGAATATTTAATTAAATAAAAAATAATAATTAACTTTACAAAAACAAATAACAATAAAATCTTTTATTTCGAAAAAAAAATTCATGTCAGCAACGTATTTCAAATTAGCATAGAAAAGTGTATGAAAAAAAACCGAGTTTCTGACGATATTCCACCTTCTTTCCAATTTCATGTGTTTTTTTTACTTTTTAAAGTGAAACCAGTGAAGAATAAATACTAAACTTAATAAAAAAATAAGAATGCGATAAATGGAATTTCAATGTTATTACCCAGTCAAACTTAATTTTCACATAAGAAACTCAACTGCCACTTAATAAAAAAATAGTGTGCGCGATTTTTCGCCTAAAAATAAGAAAACCTTAACAATTTTCTTTGGCAAGAAAAAACTGATCCAAATTTTTGGATCAATTATTTTTTGCCCCAGAGCACAATTTTGGATTTTTTGTTGACGTTTACTCACACATGAAAACAAAACTAAACGTCATGTCAAATTGTCAAAACGACGTCGCGCCATTTCTATTTTATTATATTTGTGATTGTTTAAAGTGCAAGTTGTGTTTAATAAAATAAAAATTGTGTTCTATTCAAAGTGTTATTTTAAAAGATTATTGTGCTCCGAAAACAAAATAAAAATATAATATCGAAAACGATATACAAATAATTTTGATAGTGTATTGCGGGTGTTTGAAATCCAACACACAAAATAGAAAATATAAGTGACGATATAGCTATTCAAGAACTATTATCTTCCTCATCAACATCGGCATCATCAATTTCGATATCTTCAACAACATCGCCTTCATCTATGTATCGCCATTGTCTATGCATAAATTATGCAGAACACAGCATGCGAGCACAAACTTACTCATTCGTTTTGCCATCCATTATGCATTCATTGTCATCAGAACGTTTCAATTGTGATGAAGGTGATGATGAAGACGATGTTGAAGATATCGATATTGATGATGCCGATGTTAATGAGGAAGATAATAGTTCTTGAATAGCTATATCGTCACTTATATTTTCCATTTTGTGTGTTGGATTTCAAACACCCGCAACCGCAATACACTATCAAAATTATTTGTATATCGTTTTCGATATTGTATTTTTATTTTGTTTTCGGAGCACAATAATGTTTTTAAATAACACTTTGAATAAAACACAATTTTTATTTCATTAAACACAACTTGCACTTTAAACAATCACAAATTTAATAAAATAGAAAAGGCGCGGTCTTTTTGACAATTTGACATGACGTCTAGTATATGTGTGAGTACACGTAAAAATAAAATACAACAAATTTTTTGGATTTTATTTTATTTGATCCAAATTCAAAAAAATAACGACAAAAAATGTAAACAACGCCATTTTAAATCAAAAATGGATCAAAAAAGGAGAAAAATTTTGGTGTCACCGAAAACGATATTAATAAATTGTGTCGCAAAATCCGATTTTTAGTAAATAAAAAGACGGAAATTATTTGATTTGTATAATTAATTACTAAATTATTATAGCTGCGTTTTTTTGAAAATGCTGCACTAGACCGCGATAAATTATATTTTGATTTTTTAAACAAATTATATAATTTTAAAATATTTGTGCTTCGTATTCACTGTATCGAATCCTAAAGAACTTATATTAAGCCCATATCATGCATTATATTGTTGAATAAAGTTTATATTTGCTTGTTCTTAACAACTCTGATCTACTCCTTGATATTATGTAAAGTACAACCGAGTTCATCAAAAAATTTAATAACTCCTGAACTGACGAAACTAGGGAAATTTTTTAGTACACAATTTTTTGATTGTTCTTTACTTTATTTTAGAGACAGAACTGTCATTTTATTTTCAAATTTTCTGTTGTTTTTGGGGATATGCCGAGTCGGATGAAATATAAATAAGAAATGCACAAATTTAATGGACAATATGGATATGTCCGGTTTATATCGTGATTTCGTTCCTGAAATGTTTGACGTTTCTCATGGGGCACTTCAATTTATAACCTACGAATAAATGAAAACCCCATTATACTGTACATCGAGTAAAATTGGGGGTACTTCATCAATTATTGTGTTCAGGACAACACATGTAGTTCACCTGAAATTTTAAAAAATAAAGCGCTACTGTTGATTAATGGAAATTTTCGGCTTTTTCATTTTGTGTATTATCCCAGTACGGATTATCGTAATCAAATAAAATTTCCGAGTTATTCGATACCATCATATTTAGAAAAGCTCGATTCGAACTATTCATATCGCTTAAATTGGGTTTTCACATTTTCACATCACAGCACTCAAATTTTAAACTTAAAAACTTATTAATTAGATTTATTATTGAGTACAACTAAAAATTTATAAAATATTTTTGTTAAATTTAACTAATTTATTATTTATTTCGTAATTTATTTTAAACGTCAAAATGATTCACTTGAAGTTAGTAAAAGTTGTTGTACTAAAATGTTCCTTTCAAAGTTTCCTTGTATTTTATCGCGGTCTCGAACACCAGATTTCAAAAAAACGCAGCATATATAAAGTTATTTGAATAAAATTATTAAATTTATGAAACCTAACCTAAAAATTAGATTGAATTGTGCACATTGTTAAAAATTAAATATTAGTCGTGACATTTTTCTTGGGCTAGTAGTATGGATTTCCGTTTACTGTACAAGGTTCTTTCCATAGAAGAGTGCGGGTTTTGCATGCGAATGTAAACGGAATTCCATTGGCATTGCATTTTGAGTAGTACGAAACACCAGCCCGAAAAACACCCTTCTCATGTTGGGCGTGCACCTTTTTCTTTATTTTATTTTCTAATGTTGTGTTAATGGTTTTCAATAATAACAGTAACATTTTATTTAATTCTGTTATAAAATAATGGTATTAAATGGCTGCGATCGCGTTTGGCTGGCTAAAGAGGTAATAACAATTTTGCAATGGCGTCGCCATTTACATATACACACAAAATGTTCTTATTTTATTTATTTATATTATGTTAATATTCATGGAAGCAGGATGTCGGTGCAGTACAAAAAATTTTGCTAGGTACTGCGTACTGCCCATTTCTCTAAAACCGGTTTAAATCGAGCATGACTGGATCGAGCAAGAAAGGCAAGAAAAGCTCAAAAGCAATTAGAAAAGAAAGGCAGGACTTCGTAATAAATCATATAAATAGTTTTCAATGTATTGAATCACACTATTGCAGGGCTAATGCTGTGTGCCTCAACGTGCTAACTAAAACGATTTAGCCGCCCCGAGTACATTTTCGAAAAGTTGCCACGGAACGATTTTCATTTTATTTGGCTTAAAACTAGCTACTAGTGTATATGTTACGGTTAAAGTGTATGATTGGTCATTCTAAATAATTACAAACTGCTTCGGTTAATATGCGAAATTTTTAGAATTATTCACTTTTACCGGTGATGCATATTTTTTTCAATAAAAAATCCCGCTGGCCGATTTCAGTGGAACTAATATCAAATGATCCCAAATGTATATTATTGTCAAAAGAGGCATAAATGTGGTGTTATGGAATTATAGTGGCTATTTTGCATTGCAAAATGTGAAAATGTGTTGAACTATTTTTTTTTGTTTAATTTTCATAAACGATTTATAAACATTAAAATTAGCTTTATTACAATTCAGTTTAATTAATTTAGTAATTAGTATTCCCCACCCCTCCCCCTCGTACCCTTAATACAGCTTCCACCCTTGTTTGCGCACTAAGTAGAATGCTTTGTATCATTTCTTGCTGAATGGGATTTCACTCTCCTTACGCTGCAATATTCAGCTCTGCTATCGAATCAGGTGCGGAATTTCTAGCTCTAATACAGAGTTTTAAAATGTCCCATGTGTGTTTGATCGGATTTAGATCCGGGCTCATTGGTGGCCACTTAAGTGCACGAATGCCGATATCTTGGAGATATGGATGTACCGTTGCAGCTACGTGTACTGAAGAGTTAACACAAAACTGACATAACCTATCAAGTCCACATATGGCAAAACGTGATGGCCAAGAATGTTGCGAACGTAATAGTGTGCATTCATCCTCAAACCAATCTCCATCAGCTCCGTACAGTATCCCAACTGATTCCACCCAAAAACATTATTTAATCTCCACCAAAGCTTACATTTTGCACTATGTAACATGGTGCTTAGCTTTCTCCAATTCTTCTGTATACAAGATTACATCCTTCTAGCTTCTATAATTGGATTCTGGTCTCATCGGAAAAGAGGACAGTGTCCCATTGATCAGTTCCCCAATTTGTATGAGTATGAGTAAATTCTAAACGGCTGGATTTGTAACGCGACTGAAGCCGTGTAATTTTTGCGGGCCTTTTGGAGTTAGGTTCGCTTCTCTTAATGTTTGTCTAATTATTCTGGCTCTAATATTCACTTGACGGGCATTAAGCAACTCATTTTTCAGGTGAGTAGCAATACGCTTTCGATCTCGTAACGAATTAATTTTTAAAAATCGGTGGTCATGCTCGTTTGTCCACCTTTTATGTCCTTGTCCGGGCTTTCTTTTATATTCCCCGGTCTCTCCATATTGCTTAAGTATTCGTGAAACTAAATATTGGTTCCTTCCTAATTTTCGTGCGATTTGTACTTGAGTATAATCTTAGTGATACAATGTGGAGACTTTAACCGCCTCCAGCTAATGAAAGGGTCCAATATTACAATGGGCCTTATATTAGGTGTTTGCTTTAGAACACATTTACAATTTCATACAACATGCACTCTTGATTAAACATTTTGAAAAATTTAACTGCTTGGCTTGCAATAGACTTTATTCTAGGTGATTTCCGATAAAAATATAAATGTGTTATCATTTGACACTTGTAGTATTAAAATTGACCAGCGGGATTTTTATTTATATTACAAAAAAAATGCGTTAACTTTGTCCAGGATTGTATATTCAGGCAACCTACATGAAATTCCTGACGAGGATCACAACCTTAATACAAATGGGAATGAAGATGAAGAACAAATTGACGATAAATCCGATTTTGAATAAATTAAAATTGAAATTTTGAATTAACAAATTACTTTTTATTTTATTTTTTTTTATAATAATTGCTTCGTCAACCTCAAACACAGATCAAAGAGTTTTTATCGCTCTTCTGATAGTGCCACAAATGTTGAAAAAATCGTAAATATGTAAATATGAAAAAAAATTATTGCAATTTTAATTCGTTGCAAACCTTAGAAGATAGGGGCTGCCAAGCCCTGGCTTTTCCAGAATTTATACAATTCTTCAATGTCAAATTTTATTTTTAATTTTAAACTTATAGATGACAAATTTGTAAGAATCTCAACAATCAGTTTCGAACGGATGAGAATATTGATTTGAAAAAATCAGTCTTCTCATCAGGTCACGACGAAGTAAACTTTCATATTATTCACTTTAACCAAAGGGATTTGGTAATCTTATTAATAATGCACAAATGTCCGTAGCATTTTCAACTCGAGAAGAGTAATAGCTAGAAAGTTGAAAGGACCCCGCACAAATCTTATGGAAATTGGGTCCCGGTCAAATTCGCTGAATTTTTGATATGTGATAGAGTTCATCATACTGGTCAATTGTCTCAATAGAAACAAAGCTCAAAAATGGATAGTTTGGCCGGTACAGAGCTTTAAAGCTCCGAGTATCCTCCACGGATTTATGTATATGAGCAGTGTGTATAGACTTTTGAAATAGCCTATTTCATTTTTTTTATTATCTAGGTTTATATTTTTGAGGTTGCTGAATTCGGATGTGTTGTTAGATTTTCAAAATTGACAGTTGGCAGCTGTCAAATAGCTGTCAATGTGCTATAATAAAGCCAAAAACTTGTTTTTTATGTTTTATCTTTCTTTTTTTTTACTTCGATAAGTTCAAAGATGATATCAAATCAAAAACAATTACTATCGGCAGCTGTCATTTAGCTGTCAACAATCCTTTGTAAAAAATTGCCGAAATAGACTTCTGATATGGAATTTGTCGTCAGACGTGCCAAATTGTGTAATAAATGTTTTTTTTTTCGATCATTCGGATTATATTGAGTCATTTGGCACCCGATTTGACACGTGACAGCTGTCAAAATGCACTTTTGGCCACCAGCATCGTGATCAGCAATCTTCAAAACATCGGTACACGCACTAAAATCATATACTAATGTACCAGATTTCGAGTGGACGATTTTTTTCATAAAAAAACAGTTTTTTCACTTTCAATTGTTTATAATTAAATAACAATAAACAATTACGTGAAAAAAAACACTAGGACTAATTTCAGGAACCTCTTAGCGACATGAAATATCCATAGTCAACCATCCAAAGTCCGAATTGTAGCAGATACGGGGGTAACAAGCAAAAAAACTAGCCGGTATAAATATGTACCGGTGCCCCGGAAAGGGTTAATGAGAAAGAAAGTGTAAATGTATTTTTCAATATATGAACAAGTTAATAACATAATAAACCGACCGTGCATGTGGCAACATTCGAGGATATTCTCGGCTTACAGCTGTCACCTATCAATCAACTAACTATCAAAACCGAGTTGTGTAAACACAATTGACGGGCATAGCACATGTTTACGGATAACCAACAACCAAGTTTAATAAAAAGTATTATTCTAAGTCCATAAAGCCGAATTATCCTAAGTCCCTTTAAAGAAATTATTTTAAGTCCCTAAATCGAAATTCTTCTAAGTTCAGTTTCACCCCCCCCCCCCCCCCCCTCTCCTAAAACTGACCATTTTCACCCCCTCCTAAGTGGAGGCCTTCGCAAAGTACCCCCTATTTATTAACATGTTCCATGTTAAAAGTTACTTTTTAAAAAAACTTTAAGTTGCTTAGATCACTGAGTTCAAAAGTGATGTCATAAACTTATATCATGTTTAATTTCTTATCCACAAAGTTAAGCACAAAAAATAAGTTACTTGCTCTATTATTGCATTTTGACAGTTAGTTGACAGCTTGTTGACAACTGTAAGCTGATGACTACATAATTTTATATCATATTTATATTCACTTATCTAAAAAACTTGGAGTTATAAACAAAAAATAATTTTTTGACTTTATTACTGGACTTTAAAGAATTGTTGACAGCTAAATGACAGCTGCCGATAGTCATTGTTATTGATTTGATATCTTTGAACTTATCGAAGTAAAAAAAAAGAATGATAAAACATAAAAAAAGTTGTTGGCTTTATTATAGCACATTGACAGCTATTTGACAGCTGCCAACTGTCAATTTTGAAAATCTAACAACAGATCTGAATTTGACAACCTCAAAAATATAAACCTAGATAATAAAAAAATGAAAGAGGCTATTTCAAAAGTCTATACACACTGCGCATATACATAAATCCATGGAGGATACTCGGAGCTTTAAAGCTCTGTACCGGCCAAACTATCCATTTTTGAGCTTTGTTTCTATTGAGACAATTGACCAGTATGATGAACTCTATCACATATCAAAAATTCAGCGAATTTGACCGGGACCCAATTTCCATAAGATTTGTGCGGGGTCCTCTGGCATACTTTTAGAGTTCGATGAGAAAAGTTCATAGCTGTTAGAATTACACCAATACGTTCTTCCTGGTCTGAGCTGTGGCGGATCAAAGTTTCAGAAACTTGCCATTGAAAATATAGGATTCAAAAATTCATATTTTTAAATTTTGCAACATAAAACTTCTACTTATTACAATGTTTAGAGGTATATTAATTTCTTTATTTCGCATATTTTTTTTTATTTTTTTTTTTTTAATTTTTATTTTAATTATTCTTTTATTTCTAATCAAATCATAAATTCCGACCCATGCTTGCATGATGATAAATTAATTGCAAAATGATAAATTAAACCGGTTATATATAACCGGTTAAAATGATAAATTAAATGAAAATCATTCATATTTCACAAATTTACCAAACACACACGAGGACTATATATAACGACCAGAAATTATATATAATCACCGGATTATACACTTTGACCATAACATATACATTTCAAAATCATGTAGCCCTGATCTGAGACATTTTTAGGTTTGGTTAAATAATTTTAGTTTTATCGAGCGGGACGAAAATTTAATTAAAAATCAATGAAATTCCTAGCCCATAAAGTTCATTTTCAGGAACTAGAATAATTTTCTCCAACATGGCCTATAAGTTTCCATTATTATATGCTCTCAGGATCTTACACTTTTTTGATACTTTAGTTATTATTCGATCAATTTTATTTAGATTGCCATCAAATAGTTTGGTCTTTAATTCTTTTTATGTATATGATTGAAAACAAATCGGATTTAATAAATTTGATAACTATTTGTTTTTCATTAATTTTTGTTTATTTACTGGGCTAGGCTAACTTCACAAATATAATATATTTGAACTAAATGAATTTTTGGCTGTTCACGAGGAAGTGGCAGTTTATTCGGTCTGTCACTTGATTTATTACAAATATTTAAAAATCATGTCCGGCATGTGGTGTGGCATACCACGCATTCGTGATTTATTTTTACCACATCATCCTAACTTTTTAGTAAAAATTCAAAACTAAAATGTTCAAGTTCCTTCGATTGTTTTCAATATCATACATGTTTAAATGAAAATTCCTAATGGTTTTGCCAATAATATCCATACCAGTATAATTCTTCAACATTATTTATTAATTTTACATTGAACGTACATATAAAATAATAACAATTAATAATTCAATAAAATCATTTTGAAATCACATCCTCGTTATACTTATATATGTAGATATGTGCACTGAAACGAATTAATAAATAATCATATAATTTTTCAAATAAACAAAAAACAAATCAAAAACTAAAAGATAAATTCAAACAATAAACCAAACGATAATAAAACAACAAAAATATATAGCATCACTCAACGGTACATACATAATCAAATATTTAAATATTAATTTTGGTATGAACAATGAAGTGAGACGAGTGTGATGAATTTTTCAAAAACTATTCTAAACACTACAAATATAAATAAAACAATAATAAAATGTAGTTTTATTTAATTTTGTTGATTGAATATAAATAAAATATCGATGAATTGTAATTTTATTTATTGAACTATTAAAATAGAACACGTTCATATAATAATAGTTCAAATATAGCTACCTGTATTTGATAAAATACGTAAAATAAATATTTACGACAACTTTTTGTTAGGTTTTTAAAAATTTTGTAAACAAAGATTTGAAAATTAGTAAAATAATGTTTAATTACAATTATGTGATATAAGGTGTGAAAATTACTTTCGAGTATGTAGAAAATCATAAGAATGGAGAACCCTATTTGGGCCCTTCTAAGAGGATTTAAAAATGTCCGAAAATTCCAATGAAACCTAAAAATACGCATGGTTTAAAACATCGGAGTTTGAAATATTTTTAATTTTAATTAATTATTCCGAAAATAGCCTGAATCTCAAAAATGAGGCGAACAGTCCCTTAGATTACACGTTACAGGCATACGGTTGAGGAACTTACATACAGTTTGTGAATTAAACAGTTTTTGAAAGTGAGAAAACAATATGTATAGATTATAGAGCGCGACTTAATCGCAAGTTATATCGTGCGATATCGAAGAAGTAAAAAACGGTGATTTTCAAAAAATCTGTGCATATGTGTAGACTATGTCTTTCGCCACAAGATAAATTACAGATCCAATTCAAAATTCATACGTAAACTTGTTCCATAAATTGGAGGTTTCAAAAATTTTCAAAAATGAGTGTAACCGGAAAGATATAGTAGTAGCATTTGTGTTTGTGTTAGTTTCATGCGTATGATTGTTTTACTGCATATGCAAACCACGAGTCATTCTTTTTTGTTTATTCATATTAACCCTTTGAGTGCCAACGTGATTTCGGCTAGTGTATTGAGGAGCACGATCGCGCTTTTTGGCACTCAAAGTGTTAACCATTGTAAACGCCATATTTTTCTGTTGTTTACGTATTTTCGATTTTTTTTTTTACAGTTAACATTTTATTTTTAAAATTTATGAAATTTAAAATAAATTTATTTATAAAATTTTATTAAAACATATAAAATTAATTTATGATAAAAAAAATTAAATATAAAATATATTAGCGTGTTAAATAATCATACTCCACAGGTCGAAAGCAGACGTAATGTGCTGAGAGAAGGAAATAAGCACCATAAAAATTAAACCGATTCGCCCGGATCGCGTTTTTTTGAGACTGTTCATCATACAAATGACACAAATACAAAAGAAAAATACAAATACGAAGACATAGTTGTGTATTATACACTGTGTACGTATTCGATTATTTTGCTTCGCTCATTTTAAATGAGTAACTCATGAGACAAAATCGATATACAGATTTTTCGGTTTTCGCTATTAATTTGAAAAGTATAACATTTATGAAGTCGCGCTCTGTAATCAATACAAATGCGCGGCGATATTCGTACGCATACCTTAAAAGCTATGATTTTCTGTGCCTCGCGTAAACTAACTGTATGTATTAGTTTTGCAAACATCACCATTTAGGGGTATTAAAAAATTGTATATGAAGTTAGCCCAGAAAGTCATGGGGAGGGAAGTTTTTTTTTTTTTCATTTAATTTTTATATATTTATATATTTTTTTATATATTACATCAATACCAATGCATAATATATTGGTATTGATTACATAATAATATATGTATTGGTATTATTATGTATATTATATATGTACTATCTGCTTGTGCCTGTGTGTGTAAATGGTAATTACATAAGAAAAAACATACTAGATTTTTATACGTACACATTACATATTCATTTTTATACGCTACACACGATTTCAGCTTCTGGTTTCAAACTAAGTCTCAATAGAATTTTATTGTTAATTTAAACCCTTTTTTTATACAAAAACACCAATTTTTTTTGTATTGTTTTATTCTGTTCTCCCGAAAATAAAATTTAAACCAAAGTCTACATTTAAAATTAAATTTTTTCATCTAAATTTAAACCATCTGAAAAATGGCCTTAAATATTTTATTTTCACCTTCTATTTTTTCATTTCGGATTCACCGAAAAATTTAATGTCGCAGTTAAAACGGATTTTGTATTTAAAAAGAAATAAAGGAAGGTGCAGCCGGTCTTATGAAACCGTGTGTAACATGGCTCAATGAATTTGCATGGAGTTTGAATGCGTTTTTGTTGTTGCTCTCCTGAGCGAGTATCATAGTATTGTGTGTAAATGAAAAAATATTTTCGTAAATAAAAACGAAACAAGGTGTAAATGAAAAATAACATAAAATTTGTAGAAGCTTTACAGTAACAAGCCCGTAATTGTTATCTTTGTAAAGTTTAGTATACTATCGTTTCATACATACATGTATTTAAATTTTTTGATAATTTAAATACACGTATCCCCCGATTTACACGGTACTTTTTTCGCACGACTTCGCTTTTGCACGGTTTGAGAAAGCAAAAGAAAAAAAAATAATTATTGGATTTTAAGTTTTTGTTTGTTATTTCTGTATTGTTCTATATATTTTGCCCTCATGTGAGTGAAGAAGGAATGTCTTGGTTGAGTGACTGGGGTATGGTGGTACATGCATTTTGTATGGAAACTGGTTTTTTCGAATTTTTGTTTTGCAATTATTAAATGCATAACGAAGAACATTCTTTAAATAGATCAACGTGTTACATCGGTGAAATGGATTATCGATGGTTGTGGGGGAACGTTGGATGTTTTTTGCAATAAATAGAAGTGTAAACGTGGATTGGATGAAATAGGTAAACAGATCTGCAAACGGCGAAATACATTGTTATGTAACACAGAGCTATAAAGTTGCATGCCGTTTCGTTCAAATGTCGCGTAAAGTTTCCCTCATGTTCGACAAAGTTGTAAAGTTTCTCATTTTTCAGTGTGATCGTAGTCTGTCAATTGAACTAGAAGTTCTCTTAAAATTTGGGCGTTTTATTGTGACTTAGACATATAAGGATGGACGTCCAAGAGTGCAAAGGATCCCCGGGTGACGCATCACTCACATTACAATTGGAAACCAAACGATGGTTTGGTTATTCTGTAGTATTTTTTCGATTAACACGGTTTTCATATAGGGGCCCCGCTTTCGATTTTCATGGTGTTTTGCGGAACCATTCTTCAATGTGAATCGGAGGATGGGTGTGATAATAATTATTTGCCAAAGTTTCATATCCCTTTTCCGGCCCGCCATCACAATTGTGTGGGTGAGGGTCGTGTGCGATGGAGAATTCAGGGATTTGTTTTTGTAGATGTTGTTACAGGCTGGCTACTGCCAACCTGCAGTTATCACTAAGCCCATGCAGGGGCCTCCACGGTGATTTTTGCCGGCTACGTTCTCAGCGAGAAGTGCGAGGGTCGTGGGATTTGAGGCATGCATGGCTCCTGGCTTATACCGTGATGATACAGATATTTATAAAAAATGGGGAAAACGCAAATAATAAAAACCCGATGTTCCGCCGAAATTCGTCGGCCGGAACCTAAGGAACGAACAGCCAAAATCAAAATAAAAATAATAAAATAATCATAATGGTAGAGAGGTGCGTTGGTGCGTGCATCCGCCCGAATTCAAACGGTGGTAAACACCGGTTTTGAATCCGGATGCGGACACCAAGGGACCGCTTACCCTACGCCAACATAGGATGGGAATTCCCCCCTCGTCATACCACACCGAAAAAAAATTTAATAATTCATTTTATTTAATATTTTTTTATTCAAACACAACAAAATAATATAAAGAAACCCACCTTCCCACGAGGAAAAACAAGAAAGGGAGAACGAGAGAGAGAGAGAACAATGTGCACCGAGCGCGCGACTTACGACCGTTATCCGGCGCTCGATTACAAATTATTTTCAAAATTTGATTAATTTAAAATATAAAAAAATTTAAAAACAAAATTTAAATAAAAAAAAATTATCAAAAATGAAATAAAGTAAAAATAAAAAAAATTGTACCTTAATTATTTTAGAAGAAGAAAAAAAAAATCTGTTGCGGCCTTGCGCGGCCGTCATGCCTCAGGTGGTACCACACCTGGACCGTTGCGGCTTGATTGTGCCGTTCCCCACCGTTACGGCCTTGGTGCCGTCGTTGGGCGTTTTGCACTCGAGCGCGTGCCTGGTTGGGCACTGTTATGTTGCGAGGCCTCTCCCCGATACCACAATATTGACTCGCAATCGAATGCGATGAATGTCCCACCACCCTTGTCTCCTAAAACAACCACCGTTTCTCGTAATAACCCAAATCACCGTTTTCCGTACGAATTGTTTTCAACAATAATCATGAACAGTTGATTTCCTAAATTTTCTATTCTTAGATTTTGCTTTACACTGGTATCCGGTATTTAACTCAAAACTTGTAATTAATATGATATTCGCGTATTTTACATGCCTTAAAATCGCGTTAGCACTTTATAAAACATGGTGGTTTAATTTACGTGTAGATGTGTGCTCTCCTTTCAAAAATTATTTTTTCTTGATGCGCGACAAAAAAAAAAAAAAACAAAAGAGAAGAGAAGCCAGCGCCTGCCCGTTTCCTCCTCTATATATCAAGCACCACTATTTAACCTTTCTATGCCGAATATCACTTTTCCTCAAACAATTTATTTTCGGATTTATTTTTTTTATTTCAACAATACATATACATATCTTCTTATAAATATTTTCGCTTTTTCATAATCCAAAAAATATTTTAACTCAAGCGAAGCCGACTAGAATTTATTTAAAATTACTTATTTTCACTCCACTTAGTGTTTTTATATTTTAATTTTATTTGTTTTCAGATATATTTTTTCTTTTAGACTTTAATTTTCACAAAAACTAAAACTCCACTCTACGTTTTATACACTTCAAAACTAGACTCCGTTTTACAGAAAAACCAAAACTCGAATGAAGAACTTCTTCGCCGAATTTTCGGCACGGCGAAGACATGAACAAAATTTATCTTTTCGGCGCGACGTCACAGCACACATAGATAAAAAAAAAATTCTTCTGTTTTTTTATTTTTTCTACGCTTTGATATTGTGTGCAAAATATTTTTTATGTATGTATGTGTGAAAAAAATTCGTCGAATATGTAAATCATCGATAATATAGCGTACGCCGAATTTTCTGCGGCAAGCAGCTTCGCCGAAAAATCGTCGGATATGTAAATCCACCTTTACGCCGCACAAACGACGCGCAAAACATTCCAGAAGAATGTCTTTCTTCTCTGTTTCGCGTTTACATCAATTCGCATTGATGTAAACGAGAGGCATATAAGAAAAACATTCTTATGGAATGTTTTGCTTTACACACACACTCGATGCGCATTGTTCTCTCTCTCTCCCATTTTCGTTCAATACCAACCGAACAAAAAAAACATACGAGAATCCATCCACCATGGACCGCGTTCAGACATCAAAAAACACGGACGCAAGAAACCGGGCGTAAAATAGAAACACGAAAATCTACAAAATGGGGATGTCATGCGTAAAACGAATATTAGGTCTTGTTACAGACAACACAGTCGTAACAAACGTGGGAACGTCCCACACCCTGAGATGTCTCATAAGCCGGGCCTAAAACAAACAACTTTATAGAAAAAGGAGAGGAACGATTAGACACGGATGTCTTTGAGATGATAAGTACCCAATGCTTTTCCGTTCAAATCTTCGACGGCGTACGCTACTTGTCCGACTTTGCTGGTAATTATCGCTGGTTTGAATTTGCTAGCCAGTTTAGCGGAAAATTTATTTGACGCATCACTCAAGGCAAAAGAGCGTATGAAAACGGGTTGTCCGACTCGAAAAGTGCGCTTAGTACTACGTAAATTGTAATGCTGAGCTCCCTTTTCGTGTGCCACGCGTAAATAATGGATTATACGATCCTTTAGAAGGTTTACTCGATCTGGCTTAGCCCATACCTGGACTTCGCTGGGATCATGTTCATCGAGTAACCGTCGCAATGAGTAATCCGAACCGTGTATCGACATATGTTGGCCGAACACGACATAATGAGGGGAATAATGCAAAGTATCATGAATGGCATTACGTAAAGCAGCCGCAATTTCTTGTAAATTTTTGTCCCACAAATTATGATCGTGATCGCTCAAATATGATCGAATGCTGGCAATCAAAGCTCTATTGACACGCTCGGATGCGTTGCTTTGGGGCGAATACACCGGCGTACGAATATGTGTTACACCGTATTTAGACAACAAATCTTTAAATAAAGTCGAGGTAAATTGCTTCCCATTGTCAGAAGTGATTATTTCGGGAACCGGGAATAACAGAAATATATCGTTTTCCAAAAATCGACATAGCAAAGATGCGGAAGCTTCACGCAAAGGTTTTACAACTACAAATTTTGAGTAATGATCCAAGATGATAACGATACAGGTATTTCCGAGTTTCGAACGTGGGTACGGACCCAAAAAATCGACATACAATTTTTGGAACGGGCGAGTTGACGTAACCTGTGCTCCCATGGCTGGTTGTGTTGAGTAATTAACAGCCTTGTTCATTTTACATTTAGTGCAGCTAGCAACGTACTGTTTAACTTGTTTTGCCATCTGAGGCCAGAAAAATTGACGCTGAAGGCGCTCGAGAGTTTTGCTGCCGCCTAAATGTGCTGAAGTGGGAGGTACGTTCGATTAGTGATTGGGTCAAGCTATTCGGAATAACTAATTTCCAGTTCGAAAGGTCGGTATCCGTATATTTAAAACCAAACGGAGGGGATATTAACAGTTTATCATCCTGGATTCTGTAGTTGTGCGAACAATCTTTTAATGAACGAATTTTCGCGATCTGATCGACGTAATCTGGATCTTGGAACGCAACCGAATTTTGATCAACGTGTAATATAGGGACTGACGAAGGTATTAAAGCATCCACGGAAGGGTCGATATTTTTACTCGACAAGACTGGATCTTAAAATTGGGCACCAGGATCAGGCGTGCTCTTACTTTCAGAATCATCCGCACAAGGAGCGGATTCATCCGAAAAAGCTCGAGACAACGCATCAGGTACTATGTTAACTGAACCTTTTCGGTATCCAATGGATTTCAAGGTTGAAAAGAGAGTTACAAAGTTTTTGTTCCTTTTTCTTTATTTTAAAAGTTTTATGTTCAGTTACACATTTTTTGCACGGACTAGTTTTAGTTAATAAGTTTTGAAAATTTATATGCAAAGATACTACATGAAAATTAAAAACATTTATGGGTAGTAATTAATTAATTAATACAGCAAAAATAAATTTGTTTCTGGTATATGTTGATAACTGTTCTTACAACCACAATATTATTTACGAAAATTGTTTAAAACATTGCAAACAGTTTTACAAATCAAACGGAATAAAAAAAACTCCGTGCAAATAGTTTATAAATCAAAATAGAAGTAGTTTTTTTTTAAATTTACTCCATACAATAACTTTGCAAAATGAGTTTACTAGTTTTTTCATGTTCCTAAATCAAAATGACGAAAAGTTGTAACTCTTTAAAAGGTTGCCATTTGGTTAGGAGGAACAATACAGAAATAAAAAATTGATGGTACATGCAGTTTGTTATGCTGAATCCAAAAAATGAATCATGCAATAAGTTTGTAACTCGATATTTCAACATATTCGTTGGACGTATCTACACATTTGAGTGTGGTGGACTTGTATTGAGGAAGGTAAAACTCGTTTTCTGGCCAGAAAAGTGATATAATGGGCTGCCCAATATGTAAAATCATTTTCAAAAATGATTTCCCCTAATAATTTCGTGGCCTTCTAAAATAATCAAATGAATTCCGTTTTTCATCAATAATGAGATCAGGAATATCTTTCAGAGTGGCATTCTTGTTATTCTTTTTTTTTAGCGTAATAATAACAATCTAACGTAAGTATTTATTAGACATTGTCATTATTGTTCTGTTACGGTCGATGGTTCGAACCTCGCATTGGTGTTAAAATTTATTCGAAAAATAAAGTAAAATCAATATCCCAGGGGAGGGAGACTATATATGGATGCCTTTGAATTTTGAGGCGGAAATATATCCTGAAATAATTTTTAGGGAAAGGTTTAAAGTGCTGCATAAAAGTCACGAGTTTGTTGTTTGTGATATCCTCGAATTCTTACAGATGGAATCATATATAAGTTAGAACATTTAACACATCCTTATCCTGTAGCACTAGAGACCCTCGCAGGTTCAGGATTCCTAGTCAGTTCGGGCAATCGCCGAATCGTGTCTTATGTCGCAGATTTCCTCGAATAATTAGGTGATATTCGAATGCAGTAGTAGTAGTATACATGTGCACAATAAATTCAGTTGCTGTGTTGTTCGGTAAAATTTGTGATCATCTAGACATGGGCATACGTAGCATGAAGTATGTTATAGGTCACCAGCTTAACAGCTGCCCTGCGTTGTAACCAAGTTATCTTATCTTATCTTATATTTTGTATGAAAAGAGGCGTTATTTTGTATAGTTTAGGTAATTTAATTGGTAACTCCAGGATTTATATCGACAGTTATGAACCGGCCTTGAAGTTTTCATAGCTTATAGTTTTAAAATCTAGAATAATGACTAGTGTTTTTTGAGTACTCTAATTTTGTCAGTCGTTTCTTGAGTTCACATTAAAGCAGAAAGCATACAAAATAATTTAGTTTAAATCCAGTTCAAATTAACTTGGGTTTCGTGATCTCAGCGCGTAAGTATGAATGGTACAGGTTTTTATTCAGTTTCGTTCACGCATTTTGTTTATAAATTCTGCTTATACTTGCTCAGTCTATTTTCCAATTAGATATTAAGAAGGTTTTCACTTACACCTTGGAGTTTTCTAATGTTATTTTCTCTTGTTGAAATTATGTCTAGTTGTTGCATCTGTTTAATAATACATCCTGGATTGGATGTCCTTTTTGCAATTTACATGAACCTTTCCAATAACTAAACTGTACTGCCCTCTATTGGTTGATTTATTACATTACGTAACTATAAAAATGGCTGAACTAAGAATCAAACAATCGCAAATAAAATTGGAGTTTTATTTTTTTAAATATAGCGTTCACCAATATTTCCGTTCCTGTATTAATAAATTTGGCACTACGAAATGACATTGTCTGCCCCTGCTTTATACATATAGCATACAAACTATCTGATTACATTGGGAAAACTTTAATGTTGCTGCAGATAAGAACTTTTTTCGCTACATTCAAGTGGGATGTATTCACACTATCATAAAAATCCAAAAATGTAATTATCTCAAAATTAGATCCATTAAACTCGAGATATCGTATTTACAGAGGGAGCTGGCAAAAACTATATGAGACGGAAAAACTTTTAATTTGCTGCTTAATATGTTGTTAATTCTACTGCAAACTTGCTTGGTATTTAATTTTTTGTGTTGTTTGTGCACACACAAAACTTTCGTACAGCAAACAACAAACTAACAAAAACCAAACAACAAGGCAAGTAAGATATAAAACCCGATATAAAATGGATAAACACACACAGAACTTAATTTAAAACTATGATACAAAAAAAAATTCTGTATATGACACTTGATATTATCAAAATGTAGAATTTGTATAGTGTTCTGTTCAAATAACCTTTTACAGATGTACGTACGTAGAATAAATCGGTAGCATAGTGTTTCTGTGTTTTTGGGTATATCTGCGCGCGTTTTCAAGCGAAAATGATACATAAATTGCCGGGTGTACACAATCGATTTTTCAATGTACCGAAAGCTCAACGTATGTAGACTGTATACCGTTTAGAAACCACGCCAATAAAATCTGAACATGTTAAAATATATCGGTAGGTATAGGAACATTCCGGTCTTATCAATATGTCTAAATAAACTTAGTGGTTTTCCTATATATAGCTATATGTACCTTCCAGTTGTTGTTGGTTCTTCTGTGGACTAGATTTATATTTTTTTTATGTGGAAAAACTTTAAAATTGAAACTATCTATTATGGTTTTCTGGTTGGATGTATCTCGGGTGTGTTTGTATGTGCTCCCCCCATCTATATTCCTTTTAATTAATTTTATCTACTTTGTGTTTTGTCTCGTCGAATTGTCGTTGTTGTTGTTATTGTTGTGTGAAAATTGAGAAATTTATACCGTTAAACAAAGTAAATATTTTTCTACTGTAGCCATATGGAAAATGTCTAAGTA
Source organism: Nephrotoma flavescens (assembly GCA_932526605.1). Taxonomy (NCBI): domain Eukaryota; kingdom Metazoa; phylum Arthropoda; class Insecta; order Diptera; family Tipulidae; genus Nephrotoma; species Nephrotoma flavescens. The sequence goes on along the minus strand of OW052222.1, from coordinate 64,068,094 downwards.
TCGGTCTGAGTAATGGAAATTTTCGGTTTAATTAATTTTGTAGTAAATTTTCGTCGTGTGGCTAATCGTCCACTAGAACATAAAAAGGCACGTGCTTTCATACCGCTACGTAAGCATAATGGAAAATTAATGATAAAATTTCGACCAAATAATATGGAAAAAGCACGATTTTTAAAAGAAGACGATTTTTTTTACATTTTAGTAAATGTGCCGACGGCTGAATCATAACGAGAAAAAAATTTAATATGTTTTTGGTTTCCATGAACCGAAATGAAAATTATTTGCAATGGTACAAATTCAGTATGAAATTTTTTTATCTTTATGTCTCTGAAGTGGGGGTCTGGTGATTAATGTTTTATCATACTGTTTGGAATTTCAATGTATATTTGTCAGTTACTCACCCGCGCTCTGATTTTATTTGACACCATCTTATCTGTATTAATCAATAAAACCATCCAGAGCTTTCCAACGAAGCGTAAAATACGTCTGGCGTCCCCCATTTGGAGGTCAACCCATTTATATGGAGAGATCCCTTGATCACAAAACATTACTGCAAAGTAAAAAACTTAAACAAAAATTTTAATATTACTAATTTTATTAATACATAAATTTACCTTGTTAAAGTTAGCCGAAAGATTCGTAAATGGCTGGATCATGATGCTACATAAAATATGCGCTGATTTTAACCACAGGTGTTCAATATTAATACCACAACTCAAATTCATTCATTCCCCTAATACGACAAGTTATGGACATGGGATCCAGCCATTTGCGGATTGGCCCAACTTCCTAACTTCACTCACTCCAAATTATCACAACATTCTTCAAGGTTTTAATTTATTTGACTATGATGGTACATAAACTATGCCCTGATTTTTCGCACCGGCATTCACTGTTACTGTCACAGTTCAAATTCTTTGCTATCTAATAAGACAATAAGATAGTCCTTATCAGCTTTAAGCATGCGAATTAAGTGAAATAAATTTTTATTGATAATCCAATTTTTTTAGATAGTCTTTTGCTATTACAACCGAAAGTGAACAACTTCGACAATTTGGTTTAAGTTTGGGAAAAATCTGTTGAACAAGCGGGGTTGTTTTTGGCTATATATTTTGCTGTTTCAATATACTGAAATGCATTGAATGGAATAGCGCTGCAGCTACCCCATTAATGCCACTATGGCCATTTGATAGTCCATATTTTAGTTTAACTTTGGTTCAAATTGGTTCACCGGACAAGTGGTGCAGTGGTTCAGATCATCAGAGTTCATCAGAGGCCAGATGCAAATCGAATTTTCATTCGATTTTTTCGTTAATAAACATAACTGAGATCCTCTGATGGAGTGCAGAATTTAGCGCCGACCCACCGTCCATGTCAATGTACAGGTTGACATGGAGCTTGCAATGTGCTACCACCTGCACTGTAGTTGTGTGAATAGGTGAATGGGTTAATGATGTGGCATGAATGCGTGGTATCACAATGGGCCAAAAATGGCCTAAGTGTAAACCACTGAAACCTAAAACCTTGGTTCAAATGTAGGAAAGTTCGCTGAAGATGCGTTGTTTTAATATACATGGAAAACTCATTGGGTGGACTGGCGCTCCAAATAAACGACCTATATACCCCATTAATGCCAAATATTGCCAAAAAAACGTCGCATCCCCCATCAAAGATCCACGTCCTGTGGGTCAAAAGTTCAATGGTGTTACATGCCGCATTATGTCCGGCTAACACATTCGAGTCGGGTTCTGATCATTCTTCCATTTTGATCTGGTGGTTGTATTTTTGCATATTTTAAGCATCCGGTTTCTTTTTCACTTTCGATTTTTGAAGGTTGTATGATCCCACCTTTTAGAAGCTTATTAATTTGTTCCTCTACTTCGTTTCTCATATTGACTAGATAGGTGTAGGATGTTGTGTTGACTGCTTCATCTGTAGCTGTTTTGATTTCTGTCCTCACGGTAGCTTCGATTGGTGTTACGTTATTCGCAGAACCAAACAAGTGTTTTGTATTTTGAGAGCATTAAGTGATCAAAAAATGTTACACCTTCCCCATGCTAACCTATAAGCAGGAATTTAGAATATATGAAAACTTTTGATCCACTAAAGCGATTGATCCTAAATTTTGCACGAACACTCTTTAGTAGCCGAGAACAAACATTGGGGGTTAGTGATCAAAAAATGTTACTCCTTCCCTATTCTCACGCCCTGTAAGCAGGAATTTACAATATATGTGCAAAGTTTAGCGAGTGCTTACAAAGTTAGAACAAATATATTTTGCCAGCCGAGACAGCCGTGAGAGTGTTAACAAATATTTTATATGTATCAATATTTGTTGAATATCGACCGTAATTACTCGATGGAGCCACCTGGAATGCCTTCTAATATCTTGAAAATGAAGAAAAGATCATCAATAATACTTCTGCGGAATCTGGACCCGCCAAAACTATGCAATTGAGCACGGCTTCGTGTCAAAAGTCTTTTGCCAAATGTGATCGCAGTCACTGTATTGGCGGGGATTGCAAAAAGGGAGGACGTATTCTTACCTCGCATACCGTTGATACCAACCGACCTGCCATTCAGCTTCAAGCGAATCCAGTTCTCAGTTAGACTTTCATTTGCCATAACCATCAACAAAGCTCACGGACAATCCCTTAGGTTTGTAAGCGTCGATTTGAAAAATCCTTGCTTCCCTCACGGCCAGTTGTATGTTGTATGCTCAAGAGTAGTGACTTCAAAAAATTTGGATGTTTATGAAATAAAAAATGTGGTTTACAAGCAAACATTGCGGTAAACCCAACAAAATATTTTATTTTATTATTTTAGTTTTTGTAACCCAACAAAAAAAAACACCTGTTGAAGTTCAGTAGATCAATTTTACCCCAGTAAAGCCGAGCACTTCAGCTAGTAACTATATATAATGCTTTTTATGGCGTCAATATGAACGAATGGAGGTGTTTTTGGCTAGCCTGGTAAGCTACGTCGATTAGGCCTTGTTGTGTATCCTCAAGCCCCTTCAATATGAGTGTAATTTCAAGTATGCTTATTAATACTGCTCGCATTCGTTCTTCGTAGGTGCGATATTGCTGCTACAGTTGATCCATCTTAAAAAGCAGACGTTACCTTAAACCTTTATTTATTGCTGTAGCTGTGAGCTCAGAATTATGTTTCACCAATTTGATGGTATTATCGATTACGGTCGTTTGGTTTTTAATGAGCGCTAAGAGATGGTTTTCGTTGTTGGTCATTTTCGCAAATTGTGCTTTGTAATCTCAGCCTCACACCTCTCCTTTGCTCTTTGTTCCCTTCAAATAGAAATTTATTGTCCGACATTAAGTTGTTATACTGCCATGAGAGTTGTTTAACAATGGCGTTGCAGTTTAAGTTTGTAAGTTCAGCACATACCGTTTCTAATTCAAGGTGGGCAGTTTTGAAGTTATTTCATTCCTCCCAAAAAGTACATAAATTTAAATGGATTCGAGGCATCGAATACCACACGGAGTTTGGTTATGCTGCTATCTTGTTTTAGCACTCCGTGATTAAGGCATAATAACTTTGCTTAACTCCAATTACCTCAATCATACGGAACTAGTGCCATCAAAACAAGACTGATTGCACTAATTCCATATGATTGAGGTTGATGTATTCCTGGACGAACTGGTGATACATTTTTTTTTAAACAGTGGATCCGTCACAAATTTTATTTCCAGTTGTATTAGTATGCAGAAGTTAGAAATATCCGATTTAAAGGGAATCTTTAATGTATATTTACCATCAGGGCTATGTTCAAATTTTTTTTGGAAGTGCTCTTCTATTCTTATTTATTCTCCAGTACGATCTCTTTCCTCTGGAATGGAGTCGTTCTCGATAAATAACTTGAGTTGTTTTTCTATTGCCTTGGTTGTTATCATGGTTGTTTTGTTCTGATCCTCGATAGGCCTGGACTCCGGATGATAATCCACCCAAACTCAGTGCTTTGAGCTATTGGCTGATGTTGTTCGCGCTTTTTGAGACCATTGGTGGCGATGCACGGATAATAATCGGCGCAAAACACTATATCAATATTTATTGTGTTTTCCATGATGTTAGCTGGTAGCCCCTTTGGGTTGGCTAAAGTTGATTCATATAGCCGAATGGAGTCTGGATCTAGTTTTCTATCGATCTTCAGTTTCACGTTCCAAATTGCTCGTGCAGAAGCCGCTTGAATCGTCGGTGCAGATAAAAGCGAGTTGAAAAATTTGTACGCAATGAGCCGAGGATTGTTGTACCTGGTCTGTAGTAAATCCTATACTTTCTCATAGTTTTCTTCTACGTTTGAGAGATGGTTCTTTCTGGACCTGTGACTTTAAATATATCATTTTGATAGTATCGAAGATCGATTTTTGTATGAATGAGCTCCATGAATAAATCGTTGAACGATTTCCAGGTTTAATAATCTCCGGTGAATGTTGGTATATCCACTTTCGGTAGTTTGATGCTGCATACCTTTTGCGGGGGCTATATTTGGCTTTTGATCCGTTTGAAGTCGCACTATTGTGTCATCCACCATATCCACTAAGATGTCATAGTAATCCTTGAGGAAGCAGTTTATTCTCCGATCCTCCTTCCTTCGTATGCATGCAACTGGTTAATCTCCATCCTAGTTTGTACTCGATTTGATGTATATGTTGATATAATTGAAGCATGAATACGTCTTGGTTTTTGAATAGTGAGCTGTCAAACTGCTCGATTGATTCAATCCGTGGTGGCTCCGACAAGTTTTGATCAATACTGATGTTGTCTGGCTTGTTGGAACTAAATGATGACGATTGTAATTGATCTAATAACGACTTTAATCGCTTTGTTGTAATTTTGGCAACAACACTGTTATGTTAACAGAATGAAAGTAGGAATAAGAGAAAGTGTCAAAATTATTACTCGTATTTATTAATGATGAATCTGAAAATTGTCGTTTAGTGAAAGAGTTCAAACGCAGGTGTCGAGTTCCACCTTAAATTTCGGTATTCAGTCATGCACTGAACTAAAAAAATGCACATGTATTTGTGGTTTAGAATCTCTCCATTCGCTTTTGGTTGCAATGATGCGAGGTATTCAACAGTCCAACGCTTCCAAAAATGCTGTGCCAACTATTGACATTGAGTACATTGCGCAGATAGGCCTGGAGTTTAGCGTGCCTTCAATTTCGCATAATAAAGTCCCCATTTCCTGCACCGACAGATAAATAAACAGAAAATACAGATAAACAAACATATGTATCATTTATGTATCTTCTGGCATCGTCTCTTTCGCAAATGTAATGGAATTGGCCCGGCGTAGTCTACGCCAACTTTTAAAAATTGGCGAATTAGTTCAATACGGCAGCTTGGCAGATTACCCATGACTTGGATGTTTATCTGCGCTTTAAATTTGGAGCAGATGACGCACTGATTAATGACTTGTCGAACCGTGCTTCGGCCACTCGGAATCCAATATTGTTGTCTTGTGATGACAAGCGTTAACGATGGACCAGAGTATTGGTTCCCATTATGGATGTCGTTCAGAATTAGCTTCGATGAATGATTATGGGATGCCGAATTGGTCTGAGAAAGGACTCAATGACTTGATTTTGCTAGATTTATTTATTTCGCCTGTTGCTTGAATTTGCGCTAGCTCGACATTGTAGAATTTACTTTGTTCATGCTGACATATTATGAATAATGCCTGGAACAGTTCTTCTCTCGTTTAATACGTTCCGTAGATTCTCAAGCCGTTTTCAACTGTTGAATTCATGATGAAGCGTAAAATGTACGCGAATACTCGTTGAAACTTCGTAAGAGACGAACATTTTGACATTAGTTCATTAGCCATGGATTGACGGTTGTACTTGCAAAACTAAATATTTTATTATTAATTCCTTCAACTGAGCCATAATCACATTGTTGTGGAGGCCACGATTTCAGGATTTGACGGAGCCAGATAGGGCCGTTCCACAAAAGAGTATGGTGATGTAAAACATTCGGCGATAAACCTCGGGATGCGCAGTGGGCCGGATTGTCAGTTGAAGACACGTGCAACCAATGTTTGCGTGGTATAGTATTTATAATTTCGGCCGTTCTGTTGCATACAAAGGTATTCCATCGTCGGGGATGACTGGCCAGCCAATCTAATACTAGATAGACCTCAGCAGCAAAGGCATCTTGACTGGCGTCGGTGAATCCATGCATTTGAACGGTTTTGACATTGGTTTTTGCAATGTATCTGGGGATCGAGATTTGATTGACGTTCTTCAGGTGATTTCGAATTGTTTGCCACAGTTTGCATATCACTTCTGGAAGTGGTTGATCCCACTCGAGATTACTGGCCCACAACTTTTGGATGAACATTTACATTTCTATTATGACGGGGGCTAGCCACTCGCATAGACGACTGGCTTCGGACACGACTATCTTTTTTGTACATGAGCCTCTTAGTGGTAATTCGGAAACGAATGTAAATTGACCTGTATTCGGGTCCCAATTAAGCCCAAGTAGTATTAAGCCCTTTATTGAGTTTGACCATTCTCATCAATTGATTTTTGCCTCGGCTGGCTTCCTCCTTCAGATTATCTAGAATAATGGCTGAATTATACATCCACTTACGGAGATTAAACCCATACTGAGACAGTAGCTTACTTATATGAATTTTTTACTGCATGAGATCCGATTCCGTATCAGCCCCAGGCATTATATCGTCAACGTATGTATCCCGGCGGATCGCCTTAGCGGCAATTGGTATTGATCCTTGTTAAGACTCTTGTAGCTAGAAAAGCAGAGGAAGCTAACCCATAAGTAACGGTCGTTAATCGGAAATAGCGTATTGGCTAGGAGAGGTGAGTATGCCAGACTATTCTTTGGAAATTTGTATCTTGGCTGTCGATAGTCACTTGCCGATACATTTTCTCCACATCGACAGCCACGACGAATTTGTGCACTCGAAACTTTACAATGATAGCATGTAGGGTTGATTAGACCGTTGCGCCGACTGTCAAGCACTGGTTCAAAGAATTCCCAGATGTAGGACTTGCTGACCCGTCAAAACCCACTCTTAATTTTTTGGTGGGACTGGAACGTTTAAAGACGCCGTGGTGCGGTAAGTGATATCTGATATAATTATTTTCTGCTTGCGAAATTTCTATCATATAATTGAGCTGTATATATTCTGACATAAAATCCTGGTAAACTCTCTGAAAACCTGGTTCACGAACGAATCAATCGATCAATGGTGGTATTTATGAAGTTTTGCCAAATTTCGAGTTGATGCCTTAAATGGTAACCTGACAATAAATCGCGACTCACTGGATAGTTTGGTTTTTTTGACGAACTCCGTCTCGCATAGTGTTTCATCGGGAGACAGTTTGAATTCGGTGTTTGGAACTGCGTCTAATTTCGAAAATTTAGTAAGCACGCGATCCAAGACATCGATATTTTCATTTGTGGCAACCATCTCAATAAATTATCAACTTTTCCAGCGACGACCCAACCTAATATGGTTTTGTATAATGTTAGTCCATCTTGATTGACTCGAGTTTGACCAGGTTTCAGCAGGCTGAAGAAATAGTCGGTTCCAATCAAAATATCTATGTGGGCCGATTTGTAGTAATATGCATCTGCTAGGTGTAGTTCGGGCCATCGAATTGATAAGATATCCTTGATGGTTTGATTCGGCAATCTTGTCGTTATTTTGGTGTCCCGGTCCAAGTGCTGAAGCTTTGACCACTGCACCAGTTGTCCAGTTAATTTTCTCGGTTAACGGCTATAGTATGCAGCTGACGTGAAATGACATTTTCCCTGATCTCCAAAATTAAGCAGATAAATATTCCATGAAAACATAGTTTGTAGAATTTCGTAAAATTTTAACGCTTCGTGTTGAATTATTATTTTTTTTTATAACCAACCAAAAATATTTTTTTACAACAAATACAAATAAATATGAAATGCCGAAAATTTAGCTTACTTTTATCGTACCTTCAGGTAAAAAAACGCAGTGAAAAGCAGTTAAAAAGAGAGATCTATATTTTAATACGAAGCAAACGAATTTCACTATAGCAAAACTGCGTACCGAAAAATACAATTTAGCAGCGAAATTTTTATTTTCGTTTTCGTATGTGTCATTTTTGCATGAAAAATTTCATTTCACGTCAGCTGCGTACTAGGCTTTATATACAAAAATTATACTTAAATTACAGCAATAAATATTTAGTTGCTGAGCTAGCGGAAGTCAGGAAATACAAAACCAAGTTTTTACTGTAAAGGTTCATTAACCTACTACCTAGTATACTAATTATTACTTTAGTAAGTTATACTGAATAGGTAATCTTGTCTTAACATATGTTCTCTGAGGCTGTACAAGTAGGCTCCAATCATTAAATCAATAAAATTATTGGTTCACAATATTAAACTTACATTAAAACCCAATATTTCTAAAGCTGCTTAGGTTTTTTTTTTATAATTCCGAAGCTTATTAAAAGCACACAGACTATAATTTCCATTATTCTTCTGGTATACGAGTACAGAACGTAGAGAGAACTGTGCAGTATTTCACATTTAATCTGATAAGGTATAAGATTAAAGTCTAGACATGGTCAAGAGTTGGAAATGAGTAATATAACTGTACATACATTTTATTATACATAAGATGTATAATTCGCCAGCAATCTAGCTATACACAGTACCTACTTTTTTGTACTATATGGTTGGATAGTTTATAAGCGGCTTTACATAAAAAAAATCCTAACATTTTGTAATATGGACTTCACAAGACATTCAGACATAACAATAATATTCAGGATATTTCAGGATTTATTTATTTTTTGTTATTGTGGTTTTAGTATAAACAGAGTAGGTATGTATACTTACCTGTACATGTATATCACCAAAAAAATAAAGGAAAGGAATGGCAAAAAATATTCCTAAAACATCCAAATAATTCTTCCTGGGAAAAAAAATCTACAAAATTCAACAATAAAATTTCCCAGCTTTTCATGTATTATACATCGTATACAGACGTCATTTCATTTGCAACTCAACAGAGAAGAAAACAAAACATAAAAACGAATGAAAGCTTTTTTATTTTATTGTAAAAAAAAGCATAATTTAATATTATTTTTAAAATGTACATAAAAAATTTATTTAAGACATTTTTATTTTAAAATTTATGCCAACAATGTTCACGGGTATACTCGGTTTAGCGCATTCTTATGAAAGTTATGACTAGCTTTTCGTAATCAAATCTTTAATCAAATAAGTTTTCGGACATGGTAAATCTACAAAAATCTCGAGGTCAAAATTATCTTGATTACTATACCTTATTTTACGACGTAAAAAAATTACAGTCAGGGCCGGTTTGGTACCGGTGCGAACGGTGCAACTGCACAGAGCCTCGCGCTTCTATAGAAGGCCTCGCGCAATCCGAAAATATTTGAATATAAGTTTGTTAAAATATTTATCGGAATTTTTCCGAAAAAAAATTTAGTTTTTGCAATCATCTAGTATTAAGAACACAAACTAAAATTTAAACAATATAATTTATAATAAAAACTTTAAATAATAATGTTATAAAAAATATTTGTATACAACATTCACACATTTTATGTACAGCCTTGGCCAAAAGTATTGAGCACCCTATAAATTTGGGGCGTACACAACAACCCTTTTTGTTTATTTATTATTTTTTCGACATCTAAAAAGGACTAAAAACAGTGACCCACACAACAGGTGTGGCAATAAACCATCTGTGACAAACCCAGTGATCTAGTCCGCTTTTGGTGTTTTGATTTAGTCTTATTATTGCAAGAACGTTAGAACAACGTGTTCAGCTTTTGCATGAGCAAGGAAAATCACAAGTAGAGATTTCTAAAACTGTGAAATGTTCACGCCGATCTGTGCAATATACTATTGAGTGATTCACCGCTAGTGGATCACACTACAGAGTAATAGGTACAGAGCCGGGCGCAAACCGCATCACCACATATTATTAGTGAGAGAAGCTTTAAAAAATAGGAAAAAAAAACTTCTTCAAACCTCGCTGCTGAGTTGTCAGTAGAAATTAAGAAACCAATCTCTGCTCGCACTACTCGCAGAAGGCTTCAAAAAGCTGGTTTGAAAGGCTGTAAAGCCAGGAAGAAACCCTGGCTCTTCGAAAAAACAACAAGACTCGGTATAAATGGGCCTTAAAATACCAAAGTTTCACCGAAGACGATTGGTTAAATATCGTGTGGTCAGACGAATCAAACTTTGAAGTAAGTTGACAATTCTATGCCCTAATAATATTAAATAATATGGTTTTAAAATAAATTTCATCGATACAAATATTGTTAGTTTTCCGAAGTCTCTACATTTTCTTTATTTCAGATTTTTGGTACACCTGGTGTGCATTTTGTGCGGCGCCGGGTAGGCGAAGCATTTAGTCCAGAGTCTGTAGTACCACATAATGGTCTAGCGCTATGTCATAAATCTGCCCAATGGCATGTTTTCGATAAAATGGCATTGAGGTTCTGGAGTGGCCTCCCCAGTTCCCGGGCCTGAACCCCATAAAACATTTATGGAGTTTATTAAAATGCAGAGTCAGGCACTACACAATAAATAACAAAGACCTAAAACGCTGCCTGCACCAAGAATGGAGCGCCATATGTTCTGCAGAATGTAAAAAACTTGTAAGCTTCATTAAATCCGAAATAGTTCGTTTAGACTCTGTCAGTCTCCCTAGTGGAAAAAATCGAATATTTATACCAAACAAATATACTGAGGAATACCAAAATCAATTTATCTTTGTATAAATGATTAGTTTAAATAGAAAATATTCTTTAAATTGGGGTTAAAATTTAATATATTTATAGACCAAAATACTGCTTAAATTATACATCTCAAAAATTATACAAATTTAAATATTAATTTTGTATTTAGAAATATTTAAATTTAGTCAAAATTAAACATAAATTTAAAAAATTATTTTAAGCGAATTATTGGAATCGAAAATTGTATTACACATTTTAGAAAAATACTATTTTTTAATCATCACTTTTCATCAAGCACGAGAGACGAAATTCTTGCAAAAGGGAAAATTTCCCACTACCTGACAACACTGATGCGCATCAATACTATCGTGCTGAAAAAATATATTTAGTTGTAATCGTATTTCGAAGTCTTTTGTATGTTAGTGTGCTGGGGCGGTATGTTGTACCATCACTTCGAATCGAAATCGAAAAAAGTCGAATCGAAAAAGTGAAAGTTGTATCATTTTTGCTTTTCGAAAATGATACAACATACCGCCATTCGACTTTTTTCGAATTTCGATTCGAAGTGATGGTACAACATACCGCCCCTGGGTGTAGTTTGCAGCAAACGAAATAAACCAAATTAAGTGTATTTTAAGTTAAATTGCGTATTTAAATATATTGATTTATATTGTTAGGAATTAAACTCTACATAGTTCTTGCTTTGGTGGTGCAGTGGTTAAGGTGTACAACGCTAACTGTTATTACCCCAAAATTTGCCGGTTCGAGTCCAGTCGGAATCTAAAATTATTCGATTAATCAATACACTGATTTGATTTGATTGACGGAAAATACTAGAATTAACAACGGCGTGAAATAATCAATGCAAGGGAATTGATGACGTGCATATCCGCTAATACAAACAACAACTACATGGAAATGAACCTTGTTAAAGTTAGCCGAAAGTTGCCAGCCGAATGTGAAACATCGATAATGCAGATAATTCAAATAATGCCTTGACTACTTCAACCGAAAGTTAAACAAAACATTAAATTGAAGTATTCCAGCCGAAAGTGACTAACCTACAAAATCAGCCGAAAAGAACCTTGTTAAAGTTAGCCGAAAGATAATGCAGATAGTGTCTTTGCTAGCACAGCTGAAAAAATATACGTAATGATTTTTCGATAAAGCGGTCAATAGATTCTATACAATCTGCTCCTACGTGCGGCACGCAGTGCGACATGTTTGCTGATCCCAGCTCGTACGTCTCCGAAGTTCAAATCTAAAGCCCCTCGGAGGGCTAAGCGGGGGGGCGTAGTGATCTCCCGCGTTCCCGTGAGAGTTGTCGAAGCCGTTAGCCTCTACAAATAATGCATTTGTCCAGTTAGTGTTTCGGCTGGGAGGGATAGCAGAGACACTATCTGCATTATATTTCGGCTGGAAACTGACTGTGCCGATTCGATAGCCCATGACCATAAGTAGATTTTGATTATAGGTTAGGGGTGGGTCTGATGGGGTTCAAATCTACCTGTGGTCATGGGATATGACCACCTGGGGCTTTAACCACTGCACCACTTGTCCGGTTATCTCAAGTATAACTTTTGTTTAAATTTAAAAATTATACTAAAATTATATTGCTATAACCCACCAAAATTTTACAAAAATTATTAGTAAATTTCTATGAAATCGTAAGTTTATTTTTAGTATAAAAAATACCAATTTTTCCACTAGGGTGAAGGCTCCTCTAATGTAGCATTTACATTGATTGTTTTCAATGTTGTTTTCAGATTTTGGTTTTTGTTGTTGTTTTTCGTCACGACATTAACAAAAAAATTCTCCATTTCCATACAAAACCTTATCGTCGGTACGGGCATAAGCTCAAGTTATTCACCAATACTATACAGTGGTTTAATTAAATATAGTGAGACTAGTACCGAAAACAACATCCAAAACAACGAAAATATATCGGGTTGACATATTGTTGGTTGTTTTGGATGTTGTTTTCATAAAACTAATCGACACATCGATATTAATTTTATGTACTACATACATAGAACTGTCATAATTTTGATACATAGCGAAGTTTTGTTTTCTTGCGGGAATTAAATCTTATTTTAATTTTATACAATGGACGAATCGTTTGAATACGAGGCGGAATATTTAAATGATTCATCCACACAAGAGTATTATAATTAAAATAAAATAAAGTTTATAGCTAATATCTCTGAATATGACATTTCACCGTGGCTTTTCATTAATGATCCTGAATTAATTCTAACTAATTTTAGTTCAATTTTTAGTCGTATAGCTGAATCCTGTTGTATTAATGTTACTAAACACAGTTCTAAGGTTAAGCTTAAGCCATGGATTTCTGATAATTTATTATGTTTAATAAGTAAAAAGAAAAAAATTGAAAGAAAATGTAAGAAACATCCAGAAAACGTTAAACTCCGTAAATATTATGTTAAACTGTGCAGAAAAGTTAATGACAATGTTGTTTCTAATAAGCACAGTTACTATAGCTTTAAATTTAATAGCTGTAATGGTGATAGTAAAAGGACTTGGTCTCTGGTTAATGACATTTTAGGGAATAGATCTTGTCACAGGATTGTTGAAGTAATATCTATTGATTCGGTAATTCTGTCTGGCTCGAAAACTATTGCTGATGGGTTTGGTAAATATTTCTCACGCATTATTCATAATTTAAGAGCATCTCTTAAGTCATCTTCTTCTTTTAACTGTTGTGTTTTTGATTATGTCAAGGAAAGTTTTTTTATTCATCCTGTGGTGGATTTTGAAGTTGTTTCAATTATTAATAATTTAAAATGTAGTAGTAGTTATGATGTTTTAGGGTTCAATTCTAATATGATTAAACTTACTGCTAACTGCGTTACCCCCATTTTAGTGAATTTTATTAATCAATGTTTTAGTTTTGGTGTTATTCCTGATTCTTTAAAAACAGCAATTGTTGTTCCAGTATTTAAGAAAGGAAAAAAAGACATCATGGATAATTACCGTCCAATTGCTCTTCAGCCTACAATTTTAAAAATTATGGAGAAAGCAATGAAATCCCGAGTGGAGTCATTTTTAAAAAAACATAATGTATTAAATGATAATCAACACGGGTTTACAGCTGGGAAAAACACTGAATCATTGTTAACACATTTTTTAAGTGACATTCACATTAATCTAAATAATAAGAAATGTGTGGCTGCAGTATTTATTGATATTAAAAGAGCTTTTGATATGGTTGATCATAAACTTCTATTGCTTAAACTTCAGTCGATTGGTGTTCGAGGTGTTTCGCTGAGATGGTTCAGTTCTTACTTAAGCAACAGGAACTTTATGGTTAAAGTGGGTAACTGTTACAGTGTTCCTCACAGAATTGAATATGGAGTACCCCAGGGCTCTGTTTTGGGACCTCTGTTATTTTTAATTTATATTAATTCCCTGTTCTTGTTAAACTTAAATGGTAAAATAACTGCATTTGCTGATGATGTAGCTCTAAGTTATAATGATTTGAGTTCAGATGCAGTTACAAGCAAGATTAATTCTGACATGAAAGTCTTACGTTTGTGGTTTGATGCCCACTCCATGCTACTAAGTGAAAAAAGTAAGGTTATGTTTTTTAAATTGCTTGGTGATCCATATCGGAGTTATATTCCATTGATTTTCTATCATATAGATAATTGTGATTTAAGTAATTGTGGTGTCACGTGCAATAAAATTGAAACAGTGAATTCATATAAATACTTAGGATTAAATCTTGACACTAATTTAAATTGGAAAATTCATTGTCAGAAGATTAAGGAACAACTTAATTGTGCTCTGAGAGCTATTTATTTATTACGCAAATTTTGTTCATCTCAAATATTGAAAAATTTTTATTATGCCTGCGTTGAATCCCGCTTGAGCTATGGTTTACCATGTTGGGGAGGGAGTTATATGAATACCTTGGGACCTCTTTTCATTTAAGTATATTTTACGTGTCATGTTTTTTAAGAGTCGACGAGATCATACTTGGCCTATTTTTTTGGAATGCAAGATATTACCAGTTAAACACCTTTACATTTTTAGAGTTTTAAAATTATTTTATTCAAGAAGTGGACAACGGTTGTTGAGATTAATAGCTTGTTATAATGTGCGCAGCAACTACCGATGCTTATTTACAATCCCTAGATTTGCTACAGAATTATTTCGTAAGTTTTATCTAGTATCTGCGCCTACATTTTTTAATCGTTTGCCGTTGTACTTACGATTGATGATATCTACAGGGTGGCGCACGAATCGTGCTACAAAAACAAAACGTAATAACTATTTTTCTGTGTGACTAATCTGTTTTTTATTTTTTTTATTTTGCAGATTATTATTTAAATTTACTAAAATGGATGCTTGGAATACCGAAACGAGGATTTGGATAGTGCAGCGCTACCATGCTTTGCAGTCCATCATTTCCGTCCAGAGGGAATTTAGGCGGGAGTTTGGCGGCACTCCCCCGAGTAGATGGACCATTATGAGGTTGGTACGCATGTTTGCTGAATCTGGAAGCATCGCACGTAGACCGTACAATCGAGATCCCTATGTTCGGGTCGAAGCCACAATCGCAGCTGTAGCATCATCAATTCAGGCAAATCCAAGTGTTTCGACTCGAGAGTTATCGGCGCAAATTGGAGTTAGCAGACGGTCATTACAACGGATAATTCATGATGACTTAAACTTGTTTCCGTACAAAATCCAAATTAGAAGCAAATTAAAACCTCTGGATTTGCCTATTCGCCTGGAATTTTGCCGGAAAATTATTGAAATGGCCGAAGAAGACAACAACTTCATAAATTGCTTGTTTATGTCTGATGAGGCTCATTTTGATCTAAACGGCAATGTAAACAAGCAAAATTGCCGTATATGGAGTGAAACTAATCCAGAAATACTCCATGAGACGGAACTGCACCCAGAACGAGTGACAGTGTGGTGCGCAGTTTCATCAAGATGCATTGTCGGGCCATACTTCTTTGAAGTAAACGGTGAAACAGTAACTGTAAATGGGGACCGTTATTTAAACATGTTGAAAGATTTTTTTTACCCAGAACTGCGGCGAAGACGTATCCCTTTTAACAGCATTTGGTTCCAGCAAGATGGAGCAACTGCACATATAGCCAGACCGGTTATGGAGGAGCTCCAACGAAAATTTCCAAATAAATTAATATCCAGAAACTCCACTCTCCGCTGGCCCCCAAGGTCACCTGACCTCACTGCACCAGATTTTTTTTTATGGGGTTATGTCAAACAAGAGGTGTTTAAAACGAAACCAAGGAATTTGACTGAATTGAAGCAGTCCATTACAACAATAATTGAGGCGATCCCGACTTCAACCCTTCAGTGCGCAATGAATAATTTTCTGATCAGGTGTCGGTGTCGCACATGCGTGAATGAGCATGGAGGTCATTTACGGTCTATCATTTTCAAAACTAATTAGTTAAATAAAAATAAAATTGAATTATCTATACAATAAAAAAAAATAAAGCCGATTAGTCACACAGAAAAAAAGTTATTACGTTTTGTTTTTGTAGCACGATTCGTGCGCCACCCTGTACCAATAAGTTTATTAGTCATGTGAAGGTTTGGTTGCTGAACAATAGAGATGTTGAATTTATGTTTGCTAAATAAGTTTTTATTGCATATGAATGTTTTCAATTTTTAATGCTTTTATATTAAATTAAATTTGTACTTTTTTAATTTTTGTTAATTTTTTACTTAATAGTTATAATGATATGATTGAATTATTTTATATCCCCACATTACAATTAATTTGTTTTTGATGACTGTAATAGGTTAATCGCTACTGTCTTTGACATAGATTAACCTAATTTCTTAGCCTGTCTGTTTTGTTACATTTTTATTGTTAACTTTTGATGTATGATTTTTGGTTGAGAAAAATAAATAAATAAATAAATAAAAAATAAAATTGTGTGGAGGAAGAAAATTTTAATACACATAGTTGGTTATTCAAATCAAGTAACTCCAACTAGAAACTTTGTCGTAGAAAAACCTAAAAATAAAATAAAACAGAAAAAAACAACTCGAGATTTATTGTTGAATGCCGAAGAAAAAGACGCCTCTGATGAGGCATTAATAACGTTGTTGAAACAACGTCACCATGCGCAATAATACAATATTCCAAACGGATATGACACAGGTGGAATATTGTATATTGTAGCAAATTCATCAACTTTAATTTTTGTATATTGTATTGTTTGTTTTTGTTGTATTTGATACTTTTAATTTCAAGCATAAGCAATTTTTATGTATAAAAACACGGGTTATCGTGGTAATAAAACAGAGTTGAATTATAAGCGCATACCAACAGTTACTTTTAATTCTCAGAGTGAATATTGGAGCTGACCAGTGGTAAACCAATATTCACTTAAAACACAAAAATCTAGGCAGAGGCCAGATTTTTACAAACGTTAGTGTTTGATCGCCCCCCCCCCCCCCTTTATTTAATTACTGCCTTTCCATTGAAGAGAGAAGTCCAGGAATAATGAATAAGTTATGGTTAGAAATTCTGGACGAACTAAGCCCAAAATTTGGCAGCCTTCTTACGGCAAACATGCTGAAACAACGATTTAAATATCATCGAGATTTATATACTAGGTTTAAAACAGGGAAAGAAAAAATACCAAGTGGGTCTGGTGCTTCCCAAAAAATAATTCCAACGCATTTTGATAAATTGCGTCAATTGGACAGCGTAATGGCATTTCTATTATTATGTAGAACTTATTCAATTTTAAAATATATACCGCTGCAAAAGAAATCTAAGACGACTTCCAATTTATCAGCCAGACGTAGTTCTGGTATATCGTCTAGACCTAATTCTACATTATCTGGGGACAATAGTAGTGAAAGTGTCGACGTCAGTGGTTCTATCGACAAGCTTGTGGGAGCAGTACAGTTAAGTGCTTTACAACGCAACGAAAAGAGATTTGACGATAGGGTGCAGAACTTTGGCGACCAAGTGGCTTGGTTTATGCGTGATTTAAACAACATGGACTTCTATGCTGCCGCCACTTACATTAATAAATATTTCTATGAACTAAGTAAATAGAAATACTGTTTTTTCGAAGGATAACATTTTTTTGTAAAACTTTAATTGATACTTTATTAAATAAAACGATTCATATAAACAAGAGCAATTAAATTTGTATTCCACTCTCGGCAGCTACAGCACACTTGATTACTCTTTTTCGATTAAACCAGTCATGCTAACCTACCATTGACCACTGCCAAGGAATTGAGCCATCCGTCATGAAATTTTCGGTCAAACTGTCTCTATTTTCAGTAGCTGATGCAGTTGCATTGTAACCTCCTGTATTCAAATTTTTAATTAATTAAATATATAATGTATGTATATTTTACTTTAGAGTTCAGACGAATGATGTATAATTTATTACCTTGTCTTGCAATTTGCGGTAACACATCGAAATGTGATCTCCAACTGCTTACAATGATCTATCCTGTATTAATGTTTTTGCGGTCTACCGCATTTGGTGTCAAGTGCCTTTTTTGGTGCGCCTTTTTTAATTCTTCCTCCTTCAAGCAAAAGTTATGTAGGTACACCGCAGCAAAACTATTCTCAATCACTTTTCTTGCTCGAGAAAATATTAACTTAGAATATTCAAGATTATAATTTGATTTTCTAGGGTATGGTGTTATTAACCAAGTTTTAAGCCCTAATTGTAGAAAAGAAATTTTTATAGTTAAAATTCTGATCCTGAGCGCGGCGGTGCCTAAATTTAATATGTAAATCAGATTTTGTGAATTATAATTCATTTATTTATGGCACATATCACATTTGTAATATCCGCCTAAGCAATACTCACAACTATTCGTATTTGTTTTCCATCAATGGCTCCCACACAATTCGGAAAGTTCCATCGATGCGTGAATCCTTCAGCTGATTAAGTCCAAATTGCTTTTGTTGGCACGGGGAGTACCTTTTCTTTTAAAACGAACCAAATTGCATGTAATGTTTCACGTATCGCAACACATGTTGTTGCCTTGCATAAGCGAAATGCAAAGCTGATGGAAGCTTGGCTGTCGCCACTTGCAAGATATCTTTAAATAAATTAAATTTAGGCTAGTTTAAGTCAAGGCTAGTTTAAAAGAAGGAGAAATTGAACATCTCACGACGTTTTGTTTTGTTATGTGTGGCCCTACGAAACTCAAAAGCTTATCAACTGTAGCTGCAGCCGAGTGTCCATCTCCCAGTGTATCTCGTTTATCCTCATTAAAGATGGTCGTACCCACCACCTTCGTTTACGATTTCTTCTTGTTTTTATGGTACATACTTTACGTACTGAAATTGAAAGATGTTGGCTTAGTAAACGAATGGTAGCAGTGGTAATGGTAGCCAATATTTCAGTATGCATCATATTTATTTTATTGACTTTTGACCTTGGGTAGTAACACAAAAAATCCACCATTTACGTATTAATTCAAATTTATAGTAATTAATATTTTGATTTACAATTAATTTCCATCTGTATTTTAATTTAAAATTCGGGTTTTACACTTAAAATCAATTATATTTCAAGCCACTAAAATATTCACATTATACATTTACATAATAACAAAAGTAAGACGACAATTAACACAAAATATTTTTTCAAAATATTAGAATCAAAAACGATCACTTTAAAAAATATATTAAAATGTTGTTGTTGTTTCACGATATACCAAAACAACCTCGAAAATAACGACAAAAACAATCCATGTAAATGTAGCATAAGTTTAATTATTTCATGCCAAATAAACGGGTCCCATTTGAAACGCGATATTTTAAAACGCGAATTATCAAAACGCGATATTTCAAAACGTGATACGGTACAAAACGCGATATTTCAAAATGCGATATTTCAAAACGCGATACTTCAAAACGCGATATTTCAAAACGCGATATGGTACAAAACGGGATATGGTACAAAACGGGAGTTTAGGATCGGGTTATATCAGGCGGGTGAAGGGGAAATTTAATTTCAGTTTATAGGAATTTAAAAATCGAGAGGAACGATAGTATATAGGATCGGTATAAGGTGGGTCGCTGCGCTCCCGCCGCTTCGCAACGCTTATTCTGTACCATATCGCGTTTTGACATATCGCGTTTTGAAATATCGCGTTTTGTACCATATCGCGTTTTGTAAATATCGCATTTTGAAATATCGCGTTTTGTACCATATCACATTTTGTACCATATCGCGTTTTGAAATATCGCATTTTGAAATATTGCGTTTTGTACCATATCTCGTTTTGTCATATCTCGTTTTGAAATATCGCATTTTGAAATATCGCGTTTCGAGCGGATCCGCAAATAAACAGTTAAGCAGTTTGGTATTACAGTTAACAAAAAAATCTATTCAAAATACTCTCAACAGTAATAAAATTAATTTTTCAAGATAAAAAACAATTAAATTTTTTTTTGTTTATGGGGAATCCCTAATTTGTGCGATTAAAATAAAATAATATTATTGCAAAGTAGAGACAATTTATTATTTTCTCTTGTAATAGTATATTATACACCAAGGTTGAGAAGTATGCTATTATAGCCTGAGCGAGTTTATAAACCGAGACGCGGAGCATCGAGGGTTATATTGTTATGATCCACCCTATACTCTATTACAATAAATGTACATACAGATATTATTTTGTCGTTGCTACGGTCATAAACTTACTTATATTAACTTGCTTATATACTTACATTATAATTTCATTTTTTATGTATTTCCAATACATACTTATTTATTTATATAATATTTACTTATTCTATTTTATATACTATACATACATAATTACATTTGAATTATATAAATAAATGAAATAGTTATGTACTTCCAAATATATTTAAATGTTTAATATTTATATTATGTATATACTTTCAATTTATATACTATTATTTATTTATTTATTTATTTATTTATTTATTTATTTATTTATTTATCTATTAGTAGATGATTTGTATTTTTGAAGTTTAATAAAAGTTATTATTGTACGAGATTTTCTGTGGTCAAGTCGAAAATAAACAACCATTTAAATCACAAGTGAAATAATTTTATTTAAGAAACACATAAATCCCACGTAATTTCGGGATAACTATACTCTACGGTCACGGGGCACCTCATCAAGCTCACGCAGTACGGCATCGACTATAACATTGGTGGCAGCGGAAAACTAGCGAAAGAGCTAGTGGAAAATTAGCGGTAAATAAATAAATATTGTTCGTTGAACATGAAACGGTTTTAAGTTACATGAGTGAGAATTGTGTGAACGAAATCCTTAATAATTATATTTACAAATCGCCTTGCGGGTGTTATAAAGAAAGTGTAACAATTAATACATCGTAATATATGAATGTAATTATAATTACAATTTATCGGCCACTATGGTTGCGTTTTGATTAGTGTACAGTTAAAGACAAGTTGAAAAGTCGATTATGTCTAATTATTTCCGAGCATAGAAGTTGTTTTTGAAAAATTTAAGTATAACGCTTATATGCTTAATATTCATCAGTCATCAAAGTTTAAGGCCGACAAATTCGATTGCAACAAAACGGCTTTAACTGGAAACAAAAAAAATTAGCAGCATCATTCGTAGTGTACACTAAACAATATGTCGGGTGTTAATAGTTCAATGTTCATCCGAATGTAAAACTAATACTACATACATTTGGGATAAAAATCAATTCGAGAACTTCAGCCATCTCACAAAATCTGTATCTGGCGCACCGTGTAATTTAAAATCAGTATCGATCTATCATGCTCATCCCATCTTGACATCAGTTAAAATTTGTTGGAAAAAATTGGATTTCATCAATGATGCAACAGCTATTATTGTAGACCAGTTACAATATCGAAAGCCATTTATATCATCAGGGCGTGGAAAACACCGTTGCAGTTCAACAGTATTTTTATTACAACATTCAATTGGACAGCTTAATTGGACATTTTGAGGTTCTAGGTAAATTAAAACTGAACAATTTATTCATTCGATAATATATTCATAATTATATTTAAGACATTCTATTCTAATTCATTTTTTTTTATCACATTTAAATTTTGGTCATTCACTGTTTTGAGGAGCTCAATTATATTCGTGATTGACTATCTAACGTGTTTATGGAAAGAACATCACTTCATTTACGAGGCAGGAAAACAGTTTTTAACAAAACTGACGATGACACTGTAAGTAATATTTTGAATAACAATAATTTATGTACCTCTGATAATTCTGAAACAAGTGTAAATAATAATAATATTTTTTCTGATACGGATTGTGAACTCGTAACCCAAGTTAATTCGGAAATAAGTGTTATTTGTATTGATTCTGACGATTCCACAATTGCTACTAATTCCGGTCAATCAGAGCGTGAGGTGTTTCCAAATCTTAATAATTCCGAAACTGAGAATTTCGATGGGTCAGTTAGTTTATTGTATAAATACATTAATGTGTGTGAAATTTTTTATGAACCCTTAAAGGAAGAAAGCGATAAAAAATTATTTTTACAAGTTGTCCAATCGAGACTTGCTGGTAGAGCTTATGAGCTAATATTATACAAAACGATAGACACTTAGGAGGAGTTGAAAAAAGAATTAATCTTGTAATTTGAAGATTCTCGATCAGTAGAGCAACTACAAATTGAACTCATTAATCATTTTCAAAGTCCAAATGAAGGCGTTCGCGCTTTTGCAAATAAAATTGAAAAAACCCTGTCTGTACTAAATAGTGCTTGTATACGGAGGGAAGGCAAAAAGAGTAGTGAAGTAATAAATAGAATGAATGAAGCAACCGCATTACGTTCCTTTCAAGATGGACTACTTGACTCTCTTTCGATTAGTAAAGGCATGTCGTTACAAAACGTTGAGAGAAGCAATAAATAAAGCTATAGAAGAGGAAACCTCGTATATGAGCAAGCCAAAATTTCAGACACCATTCATAAAGTGTCAATTATGCTCTAAGCCGGGTCACATTGCTAAAGATTGTTTCCAACTAAACCGAGCTAGTTCATCTCGAACATTACCAAAGGATTCAAAAGCAGTAACTAACGTTAGGGATAACATGAACCAAATTAGGTGCTTATACTGTAAAAATATAGGTCATATGTTAAAAGATTGCAGAAAGCGTATGTACAACAACCAGCGAAAAGAAATATACATGTCGCGGAAAACTCTCAAGAACTTGTTCAGGACAACCAGGATACAGCTGTTCGAGTTCAAGACGTAATTTAAATCTGTATCATTCTTCTCCATCTTCAATTGAATACCAAGTAAAATTATCAGATTTGTTTAGAAACAATGACAGTGAAAACCATTTTGCAAATAATCAAAATTCTACTATTTCTGTAGGTACACTTATTTATGAACCTAATTCCGTAAATCAAACTACAACTACTAGTCCTGTGCTTAAACCTGGTAATCAAAATATATATGTACCATCCGCTGTATCTGTTGTTTACGATGAAGTGAAGGTCAGTGAATCGAGCTTAAATAAATATCCAAAAATTCTATGGCAATCGTCTAACGATAATTCTGTCAATGCAAAATATGTAACGCTAAAGCTAGACATATCCGATAATTTGAATTTATATTTCCTTATTGATACGGGAGCGGATGTCAGTATAATAAAACGATCGTCAGTAAACTCCCAAACAATTTGCTATCCCGAGCTTAAGTGCCAAATCAAGGGCATTACATCTGAAAAAATTGAAACGTTGGCTCTTTGTCGCAGTCAAGTTGTATTTGGTGATTCCAAAATAAATCAACCATTCCATTTAGTCCCAGATTCGTTTCCTATTCAAGCAGATGGTATTTTGGGTAAAGATTTTTTACAAAACAATAAATGTATTATTGACTATAATAATTCTACTATTAAATTTTCTATCCAAAACCTAGAACATCAGATTCCACTTTGTAGTTTACCTAAATCAGTGTTTGAGCTAGAAATACCCAATAATAAACTTCCTTCTCATTTCGAAAGAATTATATATATTCCGAATCCACATCAAACTAATAACGACTATATGTTTGTCGTTCTCATGAAATTACGAGAGGTGTATTTTATTGCCAGTTCAGTAGTCAATTTCGCTTTAAGAGAAATTCCCATTCGTATAATCAATACCAACGATTACGAGATCGACGTCAGTAAGAAAAAAATCAGCTTTCAGTTGGGTAGTTACTATGATGTTTTCAAGATTGAAAGTTTTAATCCAAATGTAGATGATCGACTAAACAAACTAAGCCAAAGTTTGGATCTCAATCATCTTAACGAAAAAGAAAAATCGTCTATGTTGAAGATATGCAGAGATTTCAATGATGTTTTCTATTTAGAGGGCGATACCCTATCAACGACGAATGCTTGTTGTCATAAGATTCCCATTACTCAAAATTCGCAAACAATTCATACTAAGCCATACCGGTTACCAGAAGCGGCTATGAACGAAATTGGTAGGCAAATCGATGAAATGCTAAATGAAAATATTATCAAACCAAGCACCAGTCCATGGAATTCCCCGTTGTTAATCGTTCCAAAAAAATGCTCTGTTTGTGATAGAAAATGGCGGTTGGTAATAGATTTCCGAAAATTAAATAATATTACTGTTGATCAATTTTATCCTCTTCCCAACATAACCGAAATCTTAGATCAATTAGGAAAAGCTAACTACTTTACTACATTGGATTTGGCTAACGGTTACCATCAGGTTAAGTTACACGCTAACGATAAAGAGAAGACCGCTTTTAGCACTCGAACCGGTCATTTTCACTTCTTACGAATGCCATTTGGGCTAAAAGGAGCCCCAATAACTTTTCAGCGGCTGATGAATACCATATTGCTTGGATTAAACGGTCTTAGATGTTTCGTTTATCTTGACGATGTAGTAATTTACGGTTATGACCTTCAGGATCATAATTCAAAGCTAATCGATATTATGAAGCGTTTACGATTGTATAATTTGAAGCTACAGCCCAGCAAATGTCAATTTCTTAGAACTGAAATATGTTATTTGGGACATATTGTTACAAAAGATGGTGTTAAACCTGACCCGTCCAAAGTAAGTGCTATAATGAAATATCCCACACCAACAAATGCTAAAGATGTTAGATGTTTCCTTGGATTTTCTGGTTACTAACGGAGATTTGTCAAAAAAATTTCAAAAATTTGTGAACCGCTAAGTAGGTTATTGCGCAAAAATGTTAAGTTTGAATGGAATGCTTATTGTGATGAAGCATTCAAAAATATACGAACTTCTATTATGTCATCTGCGATATTACAACGTCCTAACTTCGAAAAAACTTTTATTTTGACGACTGATGCTAGCGATTATGCTGTTGGAGCTATACTGTCGCAGATATTCGATGACCAAGATTTACCAATTTCATTTGCCAGTAGATGTCTCAATGATGTGGAAAAGAACTATCCTACTATTGAAAAAGAGCTGTTGGCCATAGTATGGGCTACTCAAAGGTTCCATCCTTATCTGTACGGCAGAAAATTTGTAGTTAGAACCGACCATCGTCCTCTAGTTTGGCTCAACAGAAACCCAAAACCTAGTCTCGTTTAATTCGCTTGCGATTGGAACTGGATGAATACAATTTCGAGATAGAATATAAACCAGGAAAGATAAACCAAAACGTAGATGCGCTAAGCCGAATACAAACTTCTGATGATTCAGAGATACCTAAAACAGACAAAATTATTGCAGCCATCACTAGAGCTCAGACCAAACAAATCACACAAGATTCACCTATCGCTATGTCGAATGATATCGTATCAGACTCACACTCATCCATTAATTCCAGTCAGGAAAGTTTGATAGCTGAATCATTCAAAGCAGTCCCGCCTAATGTGTCAAATGTAAAAGTTTTAACGTCGGAGGAAGATATACATGAAATAATAAAAGAATTTCACATTACACCCCTTGGTGGACATCAGGGATTTTCTAGAACCATAAAGCGAATCAAGCAATACTACGATTTTCCGTGTATGAGTAAGCGGATAAAATCATTTATTAGGAAATGTTCGTTATGCCAGAAAAACAAAGTATCTCGTGGAAATAAATGTGCAATGCAGATCACTTCAACATCAAAAATTCCGTTCTGTAAGATTTTTATGGATATCGTGGAGCCTATAGTAGTTGTTTTGTGATGGTTCTGGCGCAAATCCCATCCCAAAATTTTTTTTTCATAGTAATTGAATATTGAATACTGGTTTTTCATTTCACCTTCATATAACTTGAGAAATATAGTAATGTCTCGATAACTAAAATCTTTATTTCAACATATGATCGTATGAATTTCATTGAAATTTATTAAGGTTTGTCATTCGTCTGTTCAACTGTAATGAAGAATTTTATTACATATATATTTGACTGATTGACGATTTATGTGTTATATGCAAGAATATTGTTTCGATAGAAAATTAAATAAAAAAAAATATTTTTTTGATCTTGATAACGCATCACTATATTTTATGTTTATGTAATCGCAAATAAGAAATATAAAACTAAACTTGATCTTGAAAACGTATCGCGATACATATCATAATAACAGCAAATCTGATGGATGCAAATGAGAATTGAAAGTTATAATATAATAAGAATATAGGTCAAATAATATATTTTATCATATTTTTTTATAATTGTTATTGTTATAATCGGATTTTGCATATTTTCGTCACAATTATAAAAAATCATGCTTATTAACTAATATGATTATTATTTCAGTTATGTTTTCGTTGCAATAGTGTGGGATAAATCAATCGATTAAGTAAAAATGATGAGTGATAAAGGTGAAAAACGATGATAAGTTATGTCACATAACAATGCATAGAAACTAATAATCATTTTATATTTATGGTGGTAGCATGCATAATTCCATAGTCAACAGTAACAATGATGAAACGATAAAATTTTCTCGCGTAAAATTAGATTTTATATTTGGTTAAGAATCACATTAATGCATTTTACTATTAAGTCATTATTTTATTATTATATTTTGTTATGATTACCAGCGACAAATCATTAATAAAAATTACTACTCACTACTTACTTTACTAAAAATTACGTTATGTATTGCATAATAATATATCAAAAATTTAGTTTACATGTAAATTTTAAAATTTAATAAACTTAATTATGAAAACTCGTATAATTATATTTTAGTAAACCAATCAGAAAGTAATTCTTAAAAGTATTTTTCATGTTTAAACTGATCAAAGTATCGTCAAAGATATTAAATATTATACAACAAAATAAATTGCAACGACCTGCGCAAGTACATTAGCGCTATACAGTACAAAATTATAAATAAAACACAGTGAAAAGCTGACAACTTTAACTTTATGCTAATTACACGTAACTTACAAACTTTTTGATGTGATTTACAAAAGTTCAATGCAATAAAGTTACAGCATTTATTTTTTACATATACGAGAGTTTTGATTAATAAAATTTGATATACATTAAAAATTATTTAAAAAATGTAACGTAGTCAGTATTGGGCCTGACCACATTTTCGAAGAAATTGTCGAACACTTTGATGACAGTGACAGCGATAACAAAGCACAGGCTTCAATATTAAAAATTATTATATTTAAAAAAGAAAACATCTGGCAGAAATATTATTTTATTTTATCAGGCTTATGTACTTTTATATCAATCATTGTTCAGGTAATTCGTAAATTGTGCTAAGTATTATAGTAGTATACAGCTTTACTCTAGATCAATGTAACAAAATCTGCTATCAAGTTTATAAAGCATGTTAGAAAATTATAAAAGTAATTTGTAAAAATTCCAATTTTTTTTTTAAATTATGCAAATTTAATGAAAATGGCAAAAATGTATAAAACTCATAGTACCTTAGTTAAAACAATATAACAATATATAGATATTATAAAATATAAAGACATTTAAAGATATAAAAAATATGAAATTTATTGAACGTTATAAAAATTAGTTGTAAGAGTTATGAAAATTATAATCTTTGAACAAAAAATATGTTAATAGTTATAGTAACGTTAAAAGTTATAAAAGAAATACCTGAAAAGTTATAATAAGTTAAAAAATTATTAAAAAGTTATAAAAAATAATAATAAATTTTAAAAATTATAAAAAATCTTATTAAAAGTTATAATAACTAACAAAAAACGTTAAGTTTATAAAGTATTTGTACGTTGAGTTTGGATTTGTTTGTTTTTAAGTATTATGTTACATGAAACTATACTTCTATAGTTCCGACTCGGAAGATCTTTTATTCTGTTGTCCACTATTTAAAAAGTAAAATAACAAATTAAAAATTTATAAAATTAAAATGAAAACCTACCTGAAAATAATAAAAATAAAAACAAAAAATTTAAACATACACAAAATAATTACAAACGAATTGTTTAATTCAGCCTCAGCTTGAACTAATTTAACACTTTTAATACACTTTTAATTCCGAGCTTTCCACGGGTGAGGGCTAATACCGGAATATTGTAATAAAAGCGTATAGTAGAGTTTGATTAGAACTGAGTAGTTCATTTATTTTTTGGCGTTTATATACAATTTTGATAGTTTCTTGTTGTTGTTTTTTACATTACATATGATCATATATCAATTACAATATTTTAATATTTTATAAACTCCAAAGTGCAGAATTGCATGTAAAAAATTAATTATTTTATTTATAGCTAAATTAAAATTAACATTCTGTAAAACTGCATATTGTTGCAGTTAAATGACCCTGTTCATATTGAACATCTTGCGGCGCGGGTTTGGACGGGACTTGGAAGAACGGATGATTGGTTACGGCGGTTTCTTCGTATGTGGCGAATTATGACAGTTATCCCAACCGCAAGTGCTATCCATAGGATAAGATGTATTGCTGTATAATGATGAATATGATGAAAGTGCTCGTTGGTTGTATTCTCTTCTACCTCTTTCATAAGGGAGATTTGTTCTTCTAAACCCCTTGTATCTGGAGTGGTTAATAGCTCATTTTCCTCATAGTTTTGTTTAGATATCTCTATTGTTAAATCTTTTAAGTGCATCCCCTTTAAGTATGGTGCAATTCCGAAATTCTCGATGGTAGTTTCAAATCTATCAGAGGCCAGTATGCTTAAGTGATTGTCTCTAAGGGCGCATCCCGATTCTAGCTTTATTATTCCCGACCCTGATAATTGCTTTTGGTTGGTAACTGATCCACATACAACCGTCACAGTTGTTTCCTTTGTCATTACGAATACCCATTGATTTGGTGCGTATAGTTTTATCCAAAGGTTTGAAGTAACATTTTGGTATTTTATCTCACATATGTCTTGTAAATTGGACCTGTGTTGCAATATTGCGATTTCACAGTTGGTTCCTTCCCAGACACCTGACAGTATTGTTGGTATCTCGCATAATAGATGATCATCATTGATAATGTTGCATTTAGATATATCTCTGGCTGATAGTTGCGTAAAATGTTCATTTTGAATATCAACGGCGATAAATTCAGTTGTTGGCACTATATGTGCACGCCTTTCAGTTACTAATATATTAGGTACAGCTACTACTGAATAAATGTTATAGGACCAAACATATGATAAGGGAATTGAAATTTCGA
This sequence comes from Nephrotoma flavescens, assembly GCA_932526605.1. Classification (NCBI taxonomy): domain Eukaryota; kingdom Metazoa; phylum Arthropoda; class Insecta; order Diptera; family Tipulidae; genus Nephrotoma; species Nephrotoma flavescens. The sequence goes on along the minus strand of OW052222.1, from coordinate 64,038,736 downwards.
TTATCACATATGCTTTTGTCACTCTAGTCCTGGTTGTCATACTTTTAAATAAGTGGTCTAACTTGCGCAATCCGTGACCCGGAATTGTAATGGAGACTGGTATTTGTTTTCTTATAGATGCTATTTGTTCTTCAAGTTGTGATGGGCTCAATAAAAGTGGGTGTAAAATGTTTAGATGTGCATTGTGAATAACCTCTAGTATCGCCTCCTGCACATCCCGTAAACTTCCCGTGGCAACGACTAGTTCAAGGGATGTCATTAAAATAGTTAATACTTGTTGTTCCGTTACACGTGTGTTATTTATGTTTTTTTCTAAGTGCTGCAACCTCCTCTGAATGTTATTAATAGCCTGTACTGTGGCATTTTGGCTGTGCTTGAATAGTTTTACAGAGTTATCAATCATGGAGGTTTGATTCTTTATTAGCAGTAATAAATGATCTTCATTGGTTTCTATAGTTTGAAAATGTTCTTCATATTGATCTGCTTCTCTCTGCGTTAATATTCCAAACATGTCACCTAACACTAAACCTGTAGTGTCACCAATCCCCCGTTTCGCTCTGGTTACTTCTTTATTGGATGACATCAGTAATTGATTGCCTTCATCTATTCTACTCATTTGAGATCGTAATTGCTGGATTACTAGTTGACAGTTAAACCTCTCCATATCTATTACCGAATGTACTGTTTTACACATAGTTGCAAGTTCATCTATTAAGCGGTATGCTTGAGTTGTTTCTTCCCAATACGTATTTAAATTATACCGCACAACCAAAGTCCATCTCATGGCAACTAGCTCCATCTTACTGATTTCCTCAAGATATATGCCAGTAGAATGTTTGAAGTTCTCAATCTGCATCAGTTCTTTGGCGCTGGTGGTAGAAAAACAAATGCTCATCAGGGCCAATAATGCCAGATGAAGCTTGATTCCCCCTTTCGCCTGTCTTCCTGGTTGGCGTCTAACTGGGTCATTGGTGTTAGGTGTTGCTAGTTTTGCATCTGGAGTCTTATTTGCGTTAATTATTTGTTGTGACCATGAATTGTCTTCTTCGCTTGGTAGCTTGCACAACTTAGTGATAGGTCGTTTATAGATATTCTGGCTGCATTTTATGGACGCAATACGAACCAAGCCATCTGAGCCAGTATGCACCTCCTGTACTCTCCCCATTTTCCAACGTGACGGCGGCAGTGATTCTTCCTTCAGTAGAACGACATCCCCTACAACTAAATTGGGCTGACGTTCCCTCCATTTAGTACGTTGTTGTAACTGGTGCAGGTAGTCTCTAGACCATCTTTTCCAAAAGTCATCTACAATCTTTTGTACTAAATGCCAACGTGTTCTTAGCGTGCAAGTAACATCATTACTTTCTGGGACTACCTTTATTGGTCCGCCTATTAGAAAATGCGCAGGTGTTAAAGATTCTAAATTTTCCGGATGGTCATACAAGGTAGTCAATGGTCGAGAGTTTAAGCATGCCTCTATTTGAGTCATTAATGTTGTTGCTTCTTCAAATGTCAATGCGGTCTCACCTATGACTTTCTTCATGTGAGTCTTTACTGACTTTACCCCTGCCTCCCATATGCCACCAAAGTGTGGTGCAGCAGGTGGTATGAAGTGCCAGGTAGTTTCATCTTGTTGAAATACCCTTGCAATTTCTGGTTCTAGAGCTGCAATCTTCGTGCGTTGTTGTTTCAGTACTCGTTCTGCACCAACAAAGTTGGTACCATTATCCGAATAGATTTCTCTACACAACCCCCTGCGAGATGTGAACCTGCGGTAAGCTGCTATAAATGCATCTGTTGTTAATCCGCTGACTACTTCTACATGTAAGGCCTTGGTGGTCAGGCAGACAAATACCGCAATGTATCCTTTGTACGTGGTTTGACCTCTTCCTATCTTGTTCCTCAGTTGAATCGGCCCGGCATAATCAATACCCACCTTGCTGAATGGCCGTGATGGAGTTACTCTGCAGGACGGTAAATCACCCATTAGTTGGTTGAGGGTTACTTGTTTAAATCTTATACATGTAACACATTTCTGTATAATATGACGTGTCAGATTTCTACCATTAATTATCCAAAATTTATTGCGAACATTTGCCAATGTAAGTTGTATGCCCCCATGAAGTGTTGTAGTAGTATGAGCATCTTCAATTATTCGCTTGCTGATTGAGCTTTCCTTCGGTAATATAATTGGTTGCTTTTGATTCATTGGTAGTTGCGAATTTTGTAAACGTCCGTGTAATCGTAATATCCCATCCTTGCTCATGACTGGATTTAACGCAGATAGTTTGGATTTTTTATTTAATAAAATCCCACTCATCAATGCCTGAAGTTCTTTACGGAAGTATCGGTGTTGTTCAATCCTAATTATTTGGACTTCCGCGAGTTTCAGTTCTGGTACTGTCACTTCTTTCGACTGTCGCCGTTGTTTATGAACATGCACGTTTATGAACCTTTGGCAGTACACCAATATACGCTTCAACTTATGAATGTTTGAAATTTTATCAATTAATTCATGTAGCGCGTTTGCTTTAGATTCAGCGGTTATTGTAAGACAAGTGATATCCGCTGCGCTGTCCTGGTTGTGATCACCTTGTATTTGTGGACCCTTGTGCGAAGGTGATGATGGCCATGCATCAGAATTTTCCTGCAAAAATGTTGGTCCCGTCCACCAGATCGAGCCTTGTGAGGTGATGGTAGCCGCTGCCAATCCTCTTGTTGCTAAATCAGCTGGGTTTAGATTTGTTGGTACGTAATTCCATTGTAGCTGAGGTAAATTATCTTTAATCTGAGATACCCGATTGGCTACAAAGGTTTCTAACTTCGGAATATCAGCTCTTATCCAGCTTAAAACTATGGTGGAATCCGTCCAAGCGAACATCTTTACATCCTGCATGTTCATGGTATTTTTAGCGTATCTTAGAAGCCTAGATAACAGATGCGCTGCGTTTAGTTCCAGCTTCGGAACTGTCAGTTTTGTTTTGATTGGAGCAACTCTGGTTTTTGCTACTAGCAAACTGGTTGTAACTTGCTCGAACGTATTTGTGGTTCTTAAATAGACCACCGCTGCATATGCTTGTTGCGAAGCATCTGCAAATCCATGTAACTCTGATTTTTGTGTTGACGTTGTTTTAACCCATCTTGGTACCTTTATTTTGCTTAATTCATCTAATTCGTTCTTATACTTTTTCCATTTTGCTTCAATAGCTTCTGGTAGCTTGTCATCCCACTGTGTACCAGCTCTCCAAGTGTCTTGCATTAACAGCTTTGCTGTTATCGTTATTGGTGATAACCAGCCGACAGGATCAAATAATTTTGAAGAGTCGGACAACAGTAGCCGTTTCGTTGGTTCTTCTGTTGAAAGATTTAGCCTGGTCAGGTCAAATTCAAATGTATCATCCTCAGGACTATAGAGAATCCCTAGTGTTTTTATTATGTGGTTGATTTTTAAATTAATCATTCCTTTTGCTCGTAGGTGGTCAGGAACATTAGTCATGACTTCAGCTGAATTCGACGCCCATTTGTGCAATGGAAATCCTCCGCTCCGTGCAAGTCTTGTCATCTGTTGTTGAATGGTTACGACCTCCTCAACGCTGTCACCCCCAGTCAGTAGATCATCCACGTAAAAATCTCTTTCCATGATCCTTGCAGCTGTCGGATAGTTGTTCTTTTCATCTTCTGCCAATTGCATTAATGTTCTTACAGCAAGAAACGTCGCTGCCGTTGTTCCATAGGTAACCGTTTTTAGTTTGTATTCTCCTATTGTTTGTGATGGATTTTTTCGCCACAATATGCGTTGTAAGTTCTGGTGACCATGATGCATCCAGATTTGCCGGAACATCTTTTCCGCATCTGCTGTTAGCACGAATTTGTGTGTTCGCCACCTCAAGATGATGTCAATTAGGTCACCTTGAATTTTGGGGCCGTTCATCATTATGTCATTTAACGATAATCCCGAAGTAGTTTTGCTCGATGCATCGAATACTACTCTTAGCTTTGTGGTAGTACTTTCGTGGTTGATCACTCCATGATGTGGTATATAGTATACTGGATTGTCATCTGGATCATCTTTTGCCAATTGCATATGCCCCTGCGCTAGATAGTCTTCCATAAATTCGTGATATAATTTAGCGAATGGTTTATCTTTTAGAAATTTTCTTTCGATTTGCAGTAATCGTGCTACTGCTTTTTTTCTGGATTCTCCTAGCATAGACGGTTCTACTTTGAACGGTAAGTGTACCATGTATTTCCCATCTGGTAGTCGCGTTGTGCTTTCTGCATATAGCTTTTCAGCGATTGCTTCCTCCTGGGTATGTGTTTTTTCTTGCGGAATGGCATCATTTTCAATTAATAAGTCTAGTTGTTGCTTAATTGTTTTGGTTGTGACCATTGACAACCTTTTATCTTCTTGGTTATTGCCTGTGCTGCCCATTATGATCCAACCAAGCTCAGTTTCTTGGGCAATTGGATCTTGTGGGTGTCCTCTAATGATGTTACTGTTTACAATTAGAGGATAGTAGTCAACACCGATTATTACGTCAATGCTATTGGACTTGTTGTATTGTGGATCTGCAAGTTGTAAATGCTGCAAATGTGCCCATTTGTTGGTATCAAAGTCGATGTCTGGAATATTATCCGTTAATTTTTTGAACACCATTGCTTCAAACTTAATTTCAAACGAACTCTGAAGCCTTGAAGATAAAGTTAGTTCGACCTTATGACTGCACACTCCGGCTTCCTTTCCTCCCATTCCTGAGATTTTAGTGTTGACTTGTTTCTGCGTAGCCTTAAGAAGATTTGCTGCCTTTGCGGATATGAATGACGCCTGAGAGCCTGGGTCAATTAATGCTCTAAAGAGCATGCATTTTCCCTCGCTTGTTGTTAATGCGATTAGAGCTGTAGGTAATATCGCAGGACCTAATTGTGTTGTTAAATAACTTTTAGATACTCGCTGCATGTCTGCGTTTGAATCGATGTGCAGTCCTGTGTTATGCTTTCCATTGCATATGTTACATTGGTTTTTCTGCCTGCATACATATGTTTCATGTTCTGCTGATAAACAGTTTCTGCATAATTTATGAAGCATTGCCATTTGCGATCTTTCACTGGAATTTAATTTCCTAAATCCTCCACAATCATTAATTTTATGTCCCCCTCGGCAGTAGACACAGATATTTGTTGTTGTTAAGAAGGTCCTTTTAACTATTTGAGCTTTGTTTTCACGTGAGGCGGTTGTTGGTAGGATTAATGGCTTTTGGTTGCCATTGGCCTCTAATGATTTGAACCTTCCTTCCAAAAATTTTAAAAATTCCGTTGTTGTTTGGAATTCCCTTGGATCTTCTAAGGAGATCTCGTAGAGTCGCCTTGACTCATTGTCTAGTTTTTTAGTTAATATGAAGATTATTATTGAGTTCCACGATTCAATGCTTACCCCTGCGTTACGTATTCCGTACAAACATTCAATTGTTGTATCGTGAAGATTTCTCAGTGCCGCTGCAGACTCGATGTTTATATTTACTTGACTGAGTAACGTATTTAAATATGTTGAAATCAGTAGTCTCCTGTTGTTATATCTGCTATTCAAAATTTCCCAGGCGGCTTGGTAATTTTCTTCTGTTGGTTGTAGGTGGTTGATTAATTTGGCCGCAGCACCCTCTAACTGACCCTTTAGATAGTTAATTTTATGGGTATCACTGATCTGTCTATTCTCATGGATGAGTTTGGTGAATGTGTCACGAAATCCAGTCCACTTCTGGTAATCTCCAGCAAATATTGGGATTTGAATTCGTGGTAGCCGAATGTCCGTTGTTTGGTTTGTTGGTATAATTTTATCGGTTTCATCTATCCTCGTTGTTATTTGAAGGATTACTGATTGACACTTGCTATCAATGTTCTCAAAGTACTGTTCTGTGAAGTACTTTATACGTTGTTCTTCCTCATCAGTAACGAGCATGCAAATTTCCTCATGGAGTTCAGCTATTTGTTCCATGAGTTTTTGCATCACTCCAAGTGACAGTTTCATTGCCGGTTTTGGCCCAGTCACGACAAGGTCTTCGGCCTCATCAATCTTCCTGTAGAGACTCCTCATCCGAATCGTCTGTCGTTTTATTAATTGCTGCAACTCTGGATTCATTGTTTCCAAACCTGCATCTTTGTTGTTACTGGTGTTCGACTCTGATTGGCTTCTACTGCGATGCTCTGGGACCGGTGTAAGTGGTGGGCCGTTGTTTAGTTTTGCACGCATTATAGTAATAAATTCATTATATTTTCCCACTACACTTGTTACCGTTTTAAAGTACGGGTGCTCTAAGTTGACATCTTTCAGCTTCCTTATTTGCTCATCTGTTTCTAGAAACTTTGTATAAAGCTCCTTTAATTGTTGGATTCGGTTGGTGAGGTAAGTTTTTGTTTTCCTCTCTGGGCCATCCTTCTTATAATTAATACATATTTTATCAATCTGAGTCGCAAGCTGTTCTTGATTGAATGCAAGGGTTTCCATTTTTGAATTTAGGCAGTTCTCGTTCGCCAGTTGATTAATTATCGCGTGTTACTTGTTCTAATGTAGAATACGCGTTTGTTTTTGCCTGTTCTTAATGGCTCGAAGGACCACTGTTTAATTCAGCCTCAGCTTGAACTAATTTAACACTTTTAATACACTTTTAATTCCGAGCTTTCCACGGGTGAGGGCTAATACCGGAATATTGTAATAAAAGCGTATAGTAGAGTTTGATTAGAACTGAGTAGTTCATTTATTTTTTGTCGTTTATATACAATTTTGATAGTTTCTTGTTGTTGTTTTTTACATTACATATGATCATATATCAATTACAATATTTTAATATTTTATAAACTCCAAAAGTGCAGAATTGCATGTAAAAAATTAATTATTTTATTTATAGCTAAATTAAAATTAACATTCTGTAAAACTGCATATTGTTGCAGTTAAATGACCCTGTTCATATTGAACACGAATCATGAAAATTAAACAATTAAAATCTAAAAATGTATTTAAAAAATAAAAAATAAACAAAAACACTAAAGAAGACTTACACGGGCATTGAAATAAAACCAGGATAGTAATTTATTTAAATAGTTTAAATGCAGTAAAGTTATGACATTTACTTTTATTTATAACGAAAGATGAACAATAAATTTACGTTGTTACATGGCTATCAAAGTGATAAAGAAGAAGTTTCACATACATAACTAGATGGTAAGATGAGCTCGAACTTATATTTTATGAAAGATATTTCGAGACTTATAAATTTAGTATTGGGCCTGACCACACTATCGAAGAAATTGAACAACACTTTGATGACAGGTATAACAAAGCACAGGCTTTAATATTAAAAATTATTATATTTAAAAAAGAAAACTAGGCTAATGTACTACTAAATCAATCATTGTTCAGTTAATTCGTAAATTGTGCTAAGTATTATAGTAGTATACAGTTTTACTCTAGATCAATGTAACAAAAAATGTTATCAGATCTATAAAGTATGTTTAAAAAATCATAAAATTATAAAAGTAATTAAATGGTGTAAAAATTGCAATTTTTTTATTTTTATTATACAAATTTAATGAAAGTGGCAAAAATGTATAAATCTTATATCTTATAGTACATAAGTTAAAACAATATAACCATATATATATTATAAAATATAAAGCCATTTAAAGATATAAAAGGTTATGAAATTTATTAAAAGTTATAAAAATTAGTTGTAAGAGTTATGAAAAGTTATAACTTTGAACAAAAATATGTTAAAAGTTATCAAAGAAATACATGAAAAGTTATAATAAGTTATAAAAAATAATAATAAATTTTAAAAATTATAAAAAATCTTATTAAAAGTTATAATAACTAACAAAAAACGTTACTAAGTTTATAAAGTATTCGTACATTGAGTTTGAAGTATTGCTTGTAATACTTAAATTACATGAAACTATACTTGTTCTGACTCGGAAGATCTTTTATTCTGTTGTCCTCTATTTAAAAAGTGAAACAACAAATTAAAAATCTATAAAATTAAAATAAAAACCTGAAACTAAAAAAAATACAAGATTTAAACATAAAAAAATAATTACAAACGAATCATGAAAACAGTTACTAACCGTTAAAGTGGTATTGCATTAATTAAGTGTAATAAAATGTATGGCATGTGGTTGTGAGATCTGGCGACGAGAAGCTGAACTAGTAAGTAGTACTAATAATCGTCTTACTGATAGAAAGTAGCGCTCTTAGTAGTGAGAAGTGGTGTTTATTTGATGCACTAATTATTTACTATACTAAAGTAAGTTACTACTATACTAGTGGCGTCTAATTAAATGGTATACAACTTTTTTTTTTTAAACTATATAAATTTAATGCACAGTGACAAAAATGTATAAAACTTATAGTATCTAAATTCAAACAGTTATTAAAAGTCATATAAAGACATTTAAACCTATAGAAACTTGTGAATTGTATTAAATGTTATAAAAAATTAGTTGTAAGAGTCATGAAAAGTTTTAAACTTTGAACACAAAATGATGTTGGAAGTTATAATGACTTTAAAAATTATAAAAAAATACACAGAAAATTATAATAAGATATAAAAATCATTAAAAAGTTATAAAAAAATGTTATTTAAAGATATAATAAGTAACAAAAAACGTTATTAAGTTTATAAAGTATTTCTAAAAATTTATAAAAAGTAAGGTACCTTTAAAATGGTATAAAAAATTGTACATTGTTTAAAAACTAAGGTTTCAAAAATTTATAGTATTTAAGTTAAAAAGTAAAGTTTAAAAGTTATGAAGAGTTGTAAAATTTGTATAAAAAATATGATTATAAGATATAATACGCTTAAAAGTTCTAAAAATACGTAATAAGTTTTAAAAGTTATTAAAAATTATGTTTTTATTAGTAAGAATAAACTTTAAAAAATAAAAAATGTTATTAGAAGTTACAATAAGTAACAAAAAATTAATAAATTGAAAAAATGGTAACAAAACCGTTATCAAATTTATAAAATCTGTTTAAAAACTAGTAAAATGGTATAAAAATTATAAATTTTTTAAAATTAAAAGTGACGAGATTGAATAGTAAATTATAGTAAGTAATTAAAAAAGTTATCTGAAAACATAAAAAAGTTATTAAATATAATAAAAAGCTAAAAAATTGTTGTTGATAAAGATTGGTGGTGTGGCTGTTTTTAATTGTACGATCTATGTACTTATGCATAGTGAGAAAAAAATTTACAGCATTTATTTTTTATATAACCGAGAGCTATTAATCAAATTTGATAATTAATAATCATTTAAGATTTAACTGTTTTATGTTCGTTCTAGCATAATCCCAATCCCAAAATGCGACGTAGTCATTGATGTGTCTTTGAAACTGCATGATATATAATATGTGACTTATGATTTTATAGTTGACTATAACCATAGAGTATGTAATGTTATAAAGAGAAACGAAACAGATGAAAAATTTTCATCAAAAAATGCGTGGGTTATGCAATTTAAATGTTTTATGCAATACACTTACTTACGGTTGAATTAAATAAATTGGTAATTTATTTCAACAAACCAATATGGTGTTGGGATGTGCATATTAGATCTAGCTAAAACTACATTATATGATTTTGATTATGATAGTATTGTGCCGAAATTTGATAAAAATTGATAAATTTGTTATACTGATACAGATAGTTTAGTTGAAGTGTTTTGTCCAGATGTATATGAACTCATCAAAAAAGATTGTTATACGTATCTCGATACAAGTGGTCTAATGAAGGATGAAAATTATGGGAAAATAATGAGTCAATTTATTGAATTAAGATCAAAAATGTATACTTTCAAAGTTGTTGACGCTAATGATACAAAAAAATTAAAGGACAATTAAGAGTCAAGTTGTGAAATCGAGAATAACGTTTAATGATTTCAAAGAATGTTTAATTAATGACTCATCAAATTCGTTCAAGAAATCAAGCAGTAAGCTCTGTTAGTCAATGAAAACCGCACCTAATCCACACGATGATAAATATATTTGATTAAAGATAGCTCTGAAATGCTACCTTTACAAAATAATGGAATATGACTATTGATTTCTGTGTAAATAATTTTTTAATTTTTAACTTAAAAATAGCAAATTACTAACATATACACATATAAATCAATTTATTATGTACGTATAAAATTTAAAAACCTTCTTTACGTATAGTTTATGATAGATTTTATTATAATTTTAATATGTATAGATTTATTAAATATAAAATTATTAACTATGTATTAAAACTATTCAAATAAAATTTGTTTATTAAAATATGAATGAGTTTTAATATATGATATTAATAAACATTAATGATTTTCTAAAAATTAAGTGAATAAATCAATAATAGGGTAGTTTTAGCGTACAAACAGTAATATTTTTATTTTAGGCATAAGAATCATTATTACAAATTTTTTGCAAATATTATGAAAAATAGAACGTTGAGATCATTAAAGACTGAGTATTATGATATCCCTCATACATATATCAATATCTACGAACGTTTTCTAAAAACGTATTTCTCATTATAGAATAAATAACTGCATATATTTTATTCAGATAATGTAAAATAACTAAAATTAATCACAATAATAATAAATTTTCACTTATTAAATAATTTTAATAGAAAAATAGTTTTTGGATTTCTTGTTTCTAGAAACGTTCTTTTCTTATAAAAATACGTGAAAAGTTATAAAAGTTATTGCAAAATTACAAAAAAGTAATAATAAATTTTCAAAAATAAAAAATGTTATTAGAAGTTCTAATAAGTAATAACGTTATAAAAACGTAAGAAAACAGGTTATCAAGTCTATAAAGTCTGTTTAAAAACCATAAAAAGTAGTAAAATGGTATAAAAATATATAAATTTTTCAAAAAACTATTCAATATTTATGAAAACTAACAAGATTGTTTAGTAAATTATAGTAGGTAATTTAAAAAAGTTATTTAAAGACGTATAAAAGATATTAAATATAATAAAAATTAATAATTATTAATGTAATGTAGTAGGTATATGAATATGACTGCGGTAACGGAAATTTGAAATTGGGCTACATTATATTTCTAGTGTGGGAATTAGAACCACTATAAACGGCCATCCTTTTGCAAAATAGACCAATTTTAAGGCAATTTTTACTCAGGGGAACCGTGAAAATTTTGCATTATCCAATGAATTAAGAAGAAATTATCGTAAACTTCCATGATTCATTAATGGCCTCGTACAGTTTAAGCACCCGCTGCGCAAATCCGATTTCCGCATATCCAATTTTCGCATATCTGATTCGCGCGC